>BSBN01000906.1:1200000-1577640 GCA_027924645.1 Cunninghamia lanceolata
TTAAAAAATTCATTTCCCGCCTTAAAATGTTTTCTCCGTTCAAAATAATACATCCATTTGACCCTTAACTCTAATAAGTTCATATCTCGACACCCTCACCCTAAAAGTAAAAAACCATATCAAAAAAGGCACTTCTTGTTGATAACTAGAGGGGGGGGGGTGAATCAGTTATCCTAATTATTTCCCTTATTGAACTTTCCTTTTAATTGAAGCAGCATAAAATCAAACACAAAACATTAACCATGAAATAAGAAACACATGACACAGTATTTTTGACGTGGAAACCCTGTTAAGGGAGAAAACCACGGGGTGATTAACCCAAGAATTATTCTCTGTTAGAAGAATAGGAAATTACAAAAATGGCACTTGCCAATTAGGGCTCACTGCCCGAGCACACTGCTCACAAGAGGCTCACTGCCTACAAGAAGACACACTGTCTTACAAAGTGATAAGAATCACAGTCTTGAACTGATTGGAAGCATCTGCATATGCTAGAGTTCAGTTCCGGTTAGGTTCAGTATACTGATCTGCTGCACTTCATCTTTCCTCTGTTCTTTAGTCTGTTATCCTTTCACATACCGGATCTTTCTTGCTACTTCTGCTCTACTCTGGACTTGTTCGCATATCCTTTCACATATTTCACACACTTTACAACTAAATCCATCCTCTATATATATCCGCATAAGTAATTTCATCACCTTTCTAGTCGGCATCCGGAACAGTCTAGTTTCTTACAAACTTAGTTCTGTCGACTGAATCCTTGCTCACCAAGCAATGCGGATCAAGCATATACTTGTAGATATCATCAATTATGTCGGCCAAACATGATTCATGCCTCCGCAACCTTTATCATCATCTGTAACACATCCGGAAAGTAGTCTGATACTCTGTCAGTCAGTTCTTCCTCTGTTTTCACTGTCTCTCAGGAATCCGGTACTCAACTATTCATATCTTTTTCCTTGTCCAACTCCGGAGGCTAAATCCTTGGAATATACCACTCAAGATAGTCCTCTTGACTTCCCCAGATCCGCACTGCACCAAGACACTTCCTCTGAGAGATCCGGACCAATCTGTCGGACCTTGCCACATGCTCTGTTCTTGTTCACCAGACCACAACAATCTTCAATCTGACTTCCGGTAGAGACATATCATGACTTGCGGATATGTGGGATGACCTTTGTTGCCATCAATGACAACAACCATGAATCCATATAGTGTCTCTTGCCAACACTTCTATATTTGATAACTCCTACCCTAAGGTCCTTTCGATAAGCAAATATGAAAAATATCGGTGAGAAACCACCATAATAGACATCAGATTTCTATAGTCCATGATATTATTCAGTGCTTCAGGATTTAACTGTGTGATAGTTTTTTCATTTTGGAGTCTCTTCGATAATCCGAAAGATCAAAAGGGAAAAAACACACAACTTGGTGGCATATCCAGATGATATCAAAAAATCAAAGGGACTAATAGATCGAAGAGACTAAGGATTATCAGAATGAGTCATTTCAGGGTCTCTTCGATATTCCGAAGACATCAAAAGCATATCAAGGGGACCGATGAATATCGATGTGACACCTAAATGTGTCCCACCAATAAAGCGATAACACTTATAAAGAGTAAATAAAAACATTTCGAAAAAGACTTCGGAGTATCAGGGTAACACAATTTCCAGTCCCACCGATAAGCTGACAACGCTTATAAATAAAGAGGAACATTGAAGGTATTTCGAAGTGACTTCAGAATATTGAAGTGAGGTGATTTCTAGTCCCTTCGAAAAGGCGAATGACATAATAAGAAAAGGGATATTGAAGAGACAAGTGAATATCAAAGAGACTTTTCATAAGAGGGGATTTCAAGAGGAGACCGTGTTATCGGTATGACACCATCCAGGGTCATTCTGAAATCCCGAAGGTAATAAAAGAATAAAAGATTGTCAAAGGTAAAAGAACATATCGATGAGATTATAAAGTTGATCATCTTGATAGAATAGTGACAAGACATGTTTGGCGGCGATCAAACGACCCTTATTCAAAAATTAAATGTCCCTTTGATGATATGAGAGCTGCCATGAGACACCATTAATACACAAATCCAAGTATATTGAGGTAAATCTTGAGAAGATTGAACAATTGAGCAACCACGAGGAGCAAGGGCAGGGTGTAGAGAAAATCATAATTCAGGAACCAGAGAAGATATCCAAGTAAGTATTCTAAGCCTGAAATTCTCAACTTACTGGTTCAAATTGCATTCATAGAAGTAGGGTTCTTCTCATAAATTTATATCATGGAAGATACGACTGAAAACCCTAAAGGAAAAAGACATAAATTAGAGGAAAGGCATTTAAAATAGGATTTGATAGAACAATGCCCAGGGTCAAGACAGAGATCTAGAAGAAATTGTCTAGTTGAACCCCCAAGCCGAAAAATTGGAGGATATATACAAACAAATAGGGGGCATATGGACCCCAATAAGGGGGTATGATCTTTTTCTATATCACTATAGGAAAATGCATAGGCATAAACCTATCTCCAATCCATGGAGACTAAACCTGGGGAAACTTATAGTGCCAAATGTGTTTGTCAATGTGGAATTGTTAAAAGACGTGGCCAAGAAATACAATCCACAACCTGCCTAGTTGAATTGAATGATGGGTCTGGTTTTATCCCTATCACCGAAGACAATATATCAATGGTATTTCAGTTGGACACTAGTTTTGATGTGAAATTTAGAATCAGAGACCTATTAAATGAGTATTATAATCTGAGCAATAACTACAAGAGATGGAGGCTACCTTTACATAGGCCCTGAGATGAAGGAAATAGGTTCAGGGTGTTTTTAGGGGTTGAGGATCCACCTTATTTTGTAGAATTATTTGAGGAATACTTTAGATGCACCTATTATTCTGTATGTCAATTGCTTGGTCTAGAAGCCTCTCTGTTTATGGAAGTTACACCAATGGTTCTAACTACAGATCTGTGCAAAGCCAAGATGCACATCATTTGGACTATGTTGAATACCTTGCCAATGACCTTCACAATGAATTGGTTGCTATAAAAAATGGTGGGAGTAAATTCTGACATTACTCTTTGTTCATGCATCTTATCTTGTATGAGGGATAGAATATGTGTCTGTGGGATGAATGCTTGAAAGTAATAGATTTGGACAGAAATGGAGACATTAAACCCATATAGATGTGGACTGCTATATGGGATAGCAGGTGTAAGAGACCCCATTATCTTTATTTTGAAGAATATTTTGTAAAACCTGTGTATAAATTGCTAGGCCATCCCTGTGATTACAACCTGTCAATAGAAATATAGAAATTTTTTAGGCCAAAGGACAAAAATGAAAGGGGAACATTTAGTCACAATTGGGGTGACTGGTATGCCTATAATGACTGCACTAAGATTAGAGTATTTGGGTATGAAGGACCACCATTTTTGTTACCAAAAACCTGTCCAGATAGGGTTGCCTATTTAGAGATTGAGGCAATTAGCTTACTCTGACTTTATGCACCTTAAAAGTCATAATAAGCAGTCATTGATCCCTGGTACTCTGTGTTTTGTAGATTTTACATTTCTTGTTGAGAAAGGATATCAATTAATTGATAAAAAATTAGAACATTTCAGATTGCCATCAGGAAATGCAAGAGAAAACTTTGACCCTGAACACTTCATAAATAGTGTCAAAGTTAATAAAATATTGAAAAGATATCACCGTGTGCTATTTGTTGATGACGATTTGATCATAAATGTTGATGAGAACACTGCAGTCAAAAGAAGAAATTTGTATCATAAAATAATGCTAGTTGAGGCTTGGAGGATAGCCAAAAATCCCACTTATACATGAGCCTTTCTGAATGTTGATGATCTTATTGAAAGGTTGGACATGTTAGTTGCACATGCAGTAGGATTAACTATGAATGTTCCTCCTAATGTTTTTGAGAGAAGAAGAAAAAATGTTAGGGAGACACAAGCTGAGTGTGAAGTACCCTTGGGCCATATTTCCCCTCAACCTACACCAGACATCAGTTTCTCTCTTGATACTAATGATGCAGAGGATGAAGAATCTGATATAGGAGATGAAGATGTGTAGAGCTTTGAGCCTATAATTGAAGAATATGAGCCTTTTGTGGATAGAGAAATGGTCAAGATGGAAGCCCTTGATGAGTTATCAGAAGATATAAGACACATGACAAGTAAGAATTTTGTTTCAGATGATGATTTTATCAAAACCCCTGAATTCAAAGCCTTCTTGTATGAGTACAAAGGCAAACAGGTTAGAGAAAAAATGAAGGATATTACTCTCAAAGTATAGGCTTAGGCATTAAAGGAGCTCCAAATAGAAATTGACAAAGCAATAGAGACCATGACTCCAGAAAAGGGGAGGACATTACTTGAAGAAGCAGGGGTGGTGCTAGTCTCTGGGTGGGATATGACCTCTGCCATTGTTTTTTATAGCTTTAGGAGAAATCAATATAAAAAGGTATAGTTAATTATTAAAGCATTGGATAAGATTAAAACTAGGTCAGGATATGATCCTGATAAGGTGGCATTACTAATGTGGGCATTATACCCCCCAAATAAGAGACCTCAAATCATTGACAATTCAAATGAAGCATTTGGTCATCTCTTGATACATTGAGTTGAGGATACAGATCCTATTAAGACTGATGATTTAAATGTGAATGTTGCTAGATTTACAAAGGCTCAAATTGAGCAATTGGTAAGGAAAAACAATGCATACATGGTAGAGAATGCAAAACTTAGGCAAGAGGTTGCCACTTATAAGGACAGGTTGCCATCATCATCAAGCAGTTATTCACCTTATCTAGAATCTGACAAAAGAGTGATAGAAGCCAGAGATGATGCCAATTATTGGAAGGTCAAAGTAGAAAAATTCCAAAAGAAGAGTGACCAATTGGAAACTGAGATGAAAGTTGTTAAATACAAAATAGCTTCTAAACTGATTAAGAAAAGATTTGAGAAAATGATGGGAAATAGTGATAAGGTATGGGAATTGCACAAGAGAACACACAGTGCCTACCAAGAGCATAAAAGATTGCACCTCAGGATGCTGGAGAAGGAGGGGCTAAAAGCTAAAACAAGTGTTGATAAACATGTGTTTAAAGAATATGATGAAATAATCAGTGAGCATGAAAAGTTCAACACTTTGTTAGCAGAGGACCTTGCCAGGCCAGCGGTCACAGGTGCTCTACGATGATTAATAGATTCATATCTTGATTGATGCTTATGCCCATATTATCTATTTATTAATTATGTTTCATAATAACTGTTAGTTATTTGAAAAGGTGCAATCTAGGAACAGTCATCAGGCTGAGTCTTTTGGAAGGTGGATCCTCTTAGCAAATCTATTTGGTGTCTCTCCTAAAATTCTTGGATATATTCTGAGAGTGTAAGGTGATGAGGGCTTGTGGGAATATTTGGTTGTTGTGTGATTTCCAAGTTGGGCATTAGATTACCTTCCTTCTCAATATGGTTTTGACCTACCCCACTACTTTCACCTATAGGTTGTGGTTGGGGTTTTTGTTTGGTATATCTACCTCTTGGGTCTCTAGGTCCAACCATGCAGAATTGTTTTAACCCTAATTGGGACTACTAATTAGACTTACTATTAACACAAAATCTCCCCAGAAATAGTGCCAAAAATGACAAGGGTCATTGTACCTTGGCATTTAATCATGTTTATTTGTCAAATCCAGGGATGTGTCCATGGTAGTCTTCAATAGAAACTAGTAATCAGCAGTCTTAAAACTACCTACTGAAATGAAACCTACTTATTTAATCAAATTCATATTTTAACTAACTATTGTGAAAGAAATTTAATCTAGAAATTGGAATAGTACAATACTGAAATGATTTATCTCATTATAAAAACTAGAAAAGACATTAAAATAGAATTAACAAGAATCTTATTTATTTCTATGAAAGCAAGAAAACTAAGTTAAGGAATCTGTAGTAATGTAGGAAAGCAATAAACTAATACTATCCTTCCTTCTATTAGTGGGAGTGGACCCTTTCTCCATACCTCTAGAATCGAAGACTAAACAGAAATTTTAGAACACACAAATAGAAGAATCGCCTTCCTTTAATCCAGTATTTCCAAAATAGAGTATAACAGGGTAATAATAAAAGTATATCTGCTTCTAAAATATATTTGAGACTACTCTATCCTACTGCCTTCATACAATATATATCAGATGTTGATATCATATCTTTGGAGTTTATTAGTTTACTCCCAATTCTACTTTAGATACAAAAGATCTTTATTCTAAAGACTAAACATGCAACCACCTATATCAAAATAGAATCATGCAGAACTGAAAGAGACTTAAGTGACACTGGAGATGTCCTTAAATCTAGAGTTTTCACTTTGATAAACAAATTTCATAGAGGCCCTAATAAAAAGGAATCAACTTTAAAACAGCATACTACTATAAGTCCTTAATTCATGAAAAAATCAAGTGACAAGTGTCCTTTGTCTCCCACGAGATATTGTAGCTATCTTCTACAAAACTCCAGCCTTCACATGCAAAACTCTGGAGCTCTACAGCAACTCCAGAGATTCTATGCAGTAAAACAACTCTAGAGATTCTGTGCAACCCCGGAGACTCTGTGCAGTCAACAACAGCTCCAAGGAGATCACTAGATAGCTCATCAGGACACATCTCTGGAGTTCTTGTGATTAACAATCCTTGTCTTGACAATCCAACTCCAGAGATCCTCCTACCATTCTACAAAATGTTGGAGTTCTTTGTAATGTGTCTTCTGCTCAGCTCCAAAGATAGTTAAGAACATCTCTGGAGTCTTCAAAAACTTTTCCTTGCCTAATAGATGGACCCCTATGATCAAAAGAAGACATTTATACATATTTTTGTTAGTTCAAATCCAAAACATGAGTCTTTTCATCACAATAGCAACTTCACTATTGCATCTTTAATTAACATAATTTAAACAAGGTTTTATAGTTTTCATAGTGCAATCAGCAGATAAGGTGGTGTATGAAATGGAAAAAAGGAACATAGGGGTGTGTTTTGATTATTGCTACTTGCCACTCATCAAAACTCACTAGAGACACCAATCCCTGCTTATAGAATTTGTAGGCACCAACCCACTGGAGACACCAATCCCCACAACTGAGCTCCAATTCAGCAAAAGACTTCAATCTCTTCTTTGATAGGCAGCAACCTACGAATTCTTCAATGGATGATATGTCTTCACAAGATCTGAATGTTAATGCTCTTCCTTTCACAAATTTGATCACAACCCACACAATATCCTTCCTTCACAAATCTAATCACAACTCATGCACAATCTCTTTTCATAAAATTGATCATAAGTATGGCAATATCTTCACATAAATTTTTACTTTTATATTTGCTCTAATTTCCTTATCAATCTACTCTTAATCTTCACATACATTTACATATATCCTTCATACATAGGCTGCATATATTCTTTCAAAATAGGTTTGAAATACACTTCATAATTCTGCCCCTTCTCTTCCTCTAGATCTGCTCAAAAACTCAGAAATAAATCATTGATTGCTTTTACTCTTGCTTCAAAATCCAATCCTTTCATTTATCCTTTATACTCCTTCAAAGGTGGAAACTCTTTCAAAAAACATATCTTTTTGCAAAGAGAAATGTCCCTTCTTATACACCTCTTCATCATATTTTCGTCCTCTAGTGAGAAGCGCTCTATTTTAGGAGGTCGGCCTTCTTTTGACAAATATTTAATTTGTTTTTAAATTCACTTGTAGTGCCAAGGGTGGTTGGCCATCATGGAGAGGTCAACCAACAATAGATCCTCTTTTTTGTTTTGATTATCCTTTAAGCAAAACTGCCAAGATATGAGTGAGTCGGACAGCATTAGAGGTTCTACATATTTTTCTTCAAGGTGGTGCTTGATCCAATAGAGTGGGGCCCTTATAGAAGATACTTATAAGTTTAAATCTTTAAGTTAAACTCTAGTATACCCTTATATCTTTGCTTTGGCATACCTTATAAATCTATTTTTAATTTAAACATCATTGCCTTGTATATTTCTTCTCTTTAATACATTACTTTTTGACATCAATGACAACAAATTCCAACACCAGGAACTACCCGATTTCATCTCTGCACCTTGTTCTAGTTGGTCAGTAATTTCTTGCCGACCAAGAACTACCCGATTTATGCATTGTCTTGTATTTTCTTTCTCTTCTTCCATCTTTCCTTTGCTTCCTTGCCTTAGTCATTTTTTGTCTCCATTTCCCATCAATCATTTCCATTGTTCCGAGAACAATCCAAATCGTTGACGGGTCAATTCTATGTCTTTTCTTCATTGGAGTTTTGATTGGGAATTGAAACAGTTCCACCTAGTCGAGGATTTCCACCCGATCGAGAACTGTCCAACCAATTCATTTCTTCGCCACCTTCTTCATGCCTTAGAACATTTTCTCATCATCGGAGAGTTCCTAGTTCCTAGGAACACTTCAAACGTCGACGGGTTGTTTCTTCTACCTTTTAGCACTTCCATTGGCGATGAGGTGGAACTCATCGACGAACCTATTCCTCACCTTTGTTTTCCTATGCATACCTTTAAAAAATTCCATTCATCTTCCCCATTCATGATTTTACCTGTTGAACCAGTCACCCTACCACCCATCGCAACTTTACACAAGAACTGGAACAAATCAGAAATTCGGCTAGGAACAGGAACCGTTCCTATTGATCAATGATTTCCACTATTCCAAGAACAACCTGAAATGCTGACAAACTTGCTCTTTACTTAATCTTGGGCCCGTCAGCAAATTCCTAAGGACTAGGAACTTGCCAACATTGTTCTTGATGGAGCCAAAAACTTTGATTTGTCCTAACTTAGGAAATTTTTGACCTTTTTTGAAATTTTCAAAGGAAAACTGACATTATGCAACATAAGGAACAACTCAGGAACATCATTGATGTATTTTAACATGATTTTGTAAGTTTTAGATTTTAATGGGGTGGGACCAACAAGTTCAACATGGATATATTGATGAGATTGTACTTTAGAAGTAGAACAATCTCATACCCCACTCTCATTCCAATTGGCAATGAATGATCTAATTGATATTTTCCACTTGGTTTTTAGATACATTATTTCTTTGTCTTGTCTTCTCATGTGTTTTGAGTCTTGATTTGTGGATGCCAGGTCTAAGGACTTTTTTGAGTAGATACATGGTTATGTTTTTTGTTATCTCCTTATGTTTGGGTCTTGAGTCGTAGTGTCAATTGTTTAGGACAATGTGTTTTGAAGAGTAGAGGAGATGGTTGGTGGCTTTGGGTATATTCCCTTATTGTGGGATTGGTTTTTTTGTTTGATCTTCCTTGAGTTTGAGAGGCTTATATCTGATGCTACTATGTTTGACATTAGAATTGAACGATTAGATGTTGACAGCTTTTATATTTGGAGATTTTGAAGGAGATCTTACTTATAACAACTTGAGCGTGTGTTGGTGTTGGCAGAAGGACATAGTTTGATTTGCAAGTCTTCTCTCTATGGTATGTAATACCCTAGCTTCTACACCAAGACATTAGTGGACAAAAATAGGATAAACAAATTTTTCGCGATGTAATTGTGAATGTTCGTGCCCTAATTACACAATCATGCACTAGAATCGTCACAGTGTCCCATGACGACACTCCAAGACATGATGCGAAAACAACCACAATGACCACTCAAGGTCCAAACACACCCACAACACACCAGCAAAAGACTTACCAATCGTGTGATAAGGTCATCACGATAACCCTACGAGAGAATAGAACTCACTCCATGACGAAGGTCGGATGCCAATCCACTACCGCGCACTCTCGCAACCACATGGAATAGGATGAGAGTGATAATCACCTCAAATACATCCCATCATGACAATACACAACCTCCAAGCACACAGAACAACCTACTCAAGAAGGGGGTCCAATAGGGGGATTACACTCTTCATCCAAAAAGCACAACAGCTAGTTGACATAGTGTGAAGCACACTTCCCAAGACAAAAATGGTCATAACTCCCAAAATACATGTCTAATCAAGATGAACACATGGGAAGACTCGAAGGACAAATGGGAATATATTTCATACATAGAAAGTTTCTTTGAGAGATGTTAGGAAGTTCTCGTTGTTCAAAGGCACAAGACCACAGCGTGAAACAGGACAACAATGTGTGTAGGGACTCTAGCGCTTAACACTAGTGTCCTCTTTGGGCACTAGTGTCCATCCTAGGTGCTAGTGTCCTCTTGGGGTGCTAGAGTCCTTCCTGAGTGTTTTAGTCCTCTTGGGGCATTGTAGTCCTTCCTAGGCGTTATAGTCCTTCTTGGGCGCTATAATCCTCCTAGGGTGTTGTAGTCCCTGAACAATGCCTAAACAAAATCTTCTCAAAGGCACAGATTCAGGAAAAACACACACATCTTCCCAAGGCCACTACAAAACCAAGTTTCACTCAAAGACACCTTAAAAACATCTATAAGACAAAATAAGAGCCCCAAAATCTATTCAAGTTCGACAATCCACATGCATGTCAAAAATGCTCTCCAACAAGGATGGAGATCGACAAGCAAGTCAAGTGCATGAACCAAGGCACTAGAGAAAAGGTGAACATAGGATACACCTCTCTCAACAAAACAAAAGGATCCAAACAAATCAAGCCAATGTCAACATGTGGCCAACACACCATGCAATGTCAACAATTGACTAACAAGCCAAATAGAGGGTTGACCATGACACCTCACAAGAACAACACAACCACAAAGACCCAAAATACAAAGCATCTACTAATCAACCATAAACAACATGCCATCTAATCTCAAAGCATGGTATCCATAAAATAGAGAATTATAACCATTTTCTAATTCACAACATACATGCCAAATAAAAGAAATTCCAAATGGAATGCCACGCTCGTTTGAGAACAATGTCAAGACGGGCCAAAATCAATCATAGAAACCTCAATCGTAATGTGGGAACAATACAACCCAATCAATAAACATGGCATAACGTATAATCATAACATATAAAATGGAGGTCTCCAACATCCTTAATTAACCATTTCAATCACATAAGATAATACTACAAAATGATAAATTCCATCCAAAACATGATTTGTTTTCCAACCAAATGACATCATAAAATAACAGTATTATAGAGGCTACTTCCCAAACATAGAAGGATAACACTCCAATAAATAAAATATACAAAGCATGAATATACATCATAATAAGTCATCCCCAAGGTGCTCCAACAGGCACATAGTACAACATACTCAAAATGCCCAAAATGAACAAAGAACCACTAGCTCCAGAAATATCTGCTCGAGGACCAATGGGGAAATGTTACCCACCTCCCTACCATATTACCATTTTTAAGCACAATAGATGTCTATGCCAGTCTAGGCAACCCCCAAGCTACAAAGAAGATCATGGATACACTATCAAGTCACACTCACACCAATACAAGAGTCCCACAAACACCATCTAACACACAAGAGTCATATAGAATAAATACAATACTAGACTAGGGAAACAAAATTGAATCTAGGATAGCATCCCCATTTTGTGTGACTATCTAGCAAACATGGTTTGTCACAACACAAGGTCTAATACTCATGATCCAACCAAATAAGGACTAGGGGAGGGTAGCTAAGATACTGGGGTGGGCTTCCCCTTGGTTCTCCATAACCAAGCTAGAAATCAAAAAGGCCACAAGGTCTCAAGTAAACACTCACCCAATGAATGTTTTTTAGAGGTAACAGGGATAATTGCAAGGTGCTCACACACTACCCTAAGTACTGGGTGTTCTCTTGCAAGATACACATCATACCCAAAAACACATCTAACCCACAGGTATAGGGATCAATTGCAAGGTGCTCACATACTACCCTAAGTAGTGCGCATCCTTTTGCAAGATATACACCATACCCAAAAACACATCTAACCCATAGGTACATGGATCAATTGCAAGGTGTTCACACACTACCCTAAATAGCGGGCATCCTCTTTCAAGATACGCACACTATACCTGGGAGATAACCACCTCAAGCCTCCTACAAATATCCCCATCCTATACAATTTTGAAGTTGACTTTCCAAGAAGCCTGGGAATAGGAAAGGAGCGATTTTCCCAGAAAACACACATTCCAATGCACTTACAAAATTAAAACCATGGGGAAATCAACCATTCCACATATCATGCAACATTCAGAAAATTCAAATTCCAATAAAATAAAATAAAAATATTTTTCCAAATGTTTGAGGTCAACCATTGATGGATCTTGGAGCATCCTTCCTAAACCCATACCTAAAGTTTCACATTTTTATAAAACAATGAATTTCAAAAATAAAAAATACCCTCTTGACCCAAATTAGCCCAACATCACACTTTTCACATCACATAATTTTTCTGACAAATCCAGGCATGGTAAAACAGGGAAAATCACTTAATTATCATGTTTTTTAAGAAATGCAAAATCTAAAAATGTGAGCATACCCTCTAATGCCTAATCTACCCAACAACACTCTTTTCAAATAAAATTTATATTTTGAAAAATTTTGACATGACCTTTGTTGAAAAATCAATTTTCCAAAATTTCTAATTTACTACAATTCAAAAAAAATTAAATAACTTTTTTCAATTCAAACTCAAATAGGAAAAAGATTACCTCAATGGATTTCAAATCCAAATGCAAACCACATACCATCTGTTGGTCAATATCCTATAATTTCTACACACTCAATACAAACGTCACGTGCATCTGTCCAATATGTGACAATAGCTAAAGTGAATGATAGAAATCACACAATTAAATATTAACCATCTAGTATTCACATTTCAATTAAATCATGTATTCTAGCAATACAATCAAGATGCAATTAATCATTTAAAATAGTCATACTGAAGGAAATTAGATCTACTCGCCCAACATAATATTTAAATGAAAATAGTGAAGTTGAAACTCCAATAATATAATCTCTCTCTCTCTCTCTCTCTCTCTCTCTCTCTCTCTCTCTCTCTCTCTCTCTCTCTCTCTCTCTCTCTCTCTCTCTCTCTCTCTCTCTCGCACACACACATATAAGTGTCTCATAGATCCAAATACGCACATCTAGAATCTAGATCGAACATTGGTATCAACTAGTGATCACCAATCTACAATACCAAAATATCACCAATAAAATATCGTTCAACACCGATACGCCAAAGGCAACAAAGAGAAAGGTACAAATGCCTGTGGGCATTACATGGTCTACCATTTGACTTTATGCAGGATAGTGAATATATAAGGACATGATTGTGGAGTGAGTTGGATATGTTGATAGAAAAGGGTCTACCTGTGATGTGTATACCCTTTTTTTGAGGTGTATTTAGTTAGATGTGTTAGTGATGTGTTTTGATCGCTATTTCAACTCTTTTTTAGTATTTGGTAGAAATTTGGTCTTATTTTGGAGGAGATGGCCTTCGGTGAATGTTTTTGAGTTGAAGCATGACATTCAAAGTGTGATCTTGGCTTTGGTTTCTTATATTTCATGCTTGAGCATGATGGAGGATAATAGTGTTGTGGTTGAGATAGTGGTCACTTGGTGGATGTTGTAGATGCTTGGTTAAGCCCGTGAGCACACACGAGTCAGTTGGTGCAATATGGTTATACCCTTAGTAGTTAGTTCACTATTCATTGATGTTCCATTTTGTTCTTGGAAGGTATATGACAACTGGGAGGATGTTGGGATTAGGTGTGTCATACACCTTGCAAGTCCTAGTATTCAAATTATTTAATTATTTATTATTTTATCTATCCACTTTATGCCTTGGCCATTATGTCATGTGTAATTATTGGTAATATGTGTGTAAAAGAATATCTTGTCATGAAGGGTGTGTAAGAGCATATGACAAAGATAGTGGTGTAAGAGATATTAATACATAAGAGCATTGATGAGGAAGGTTATATAGTGGACTTATAAGAGCATTTTATATTATTAGTTCGGCATGGGATAGAAGTAGTGCTTCATGGGGGAGTACTTGGGAGTTACACATGCCAACTTGCATAATGGAGGTCAAAGATGCTTGTGTAAGAGTTATTTCTAGTCTAAGATGGCTCCACATATGTGAGTCATGAGAATTCATACCATGGTATTTTGGGACCTTGTTTGAGCCCATGGAATTATTTTTTGGTGGTTTTCTAGGCTTCCTTAAGTCCATATATCGGAGGCATGGGATAGAGGATGTATGGGAGGTGTTTTTTAGGGTTATGCTGCTAGTTTTCTACCGAAGGAAGAGGATGTTGATCTCCATGGAGGCAAGAGTCTAATATTGTATTATAACTAGTTTATTGTTGTTGAATTACATTGGTTCGGTGCTTTGGAGGCTAGGTTTTCCTGAAAGGATTTTCCTAATCTATATCTATGTTATTCTACTTCTTGTGGTCATTTCTCTTCTATCTCTCTCGTTCTTTTTTTCTAAAGTCTAGTTTACATGCCATAATGCTTATGAATTTTTTATAGAATTGATTATGTGACATTATCCTCTAAGGGTTAATGTGGAAATACTTGCATGCTTAATATTTATGTTTAGTTTTCTATTTAAATGCTGAGGGGTTTGTGTGTATTTTTCCTAACACCGCCACCCCTTACATCATGCGAGGATACCAAGCTCTATCTAATGCTCTCCTAGAAGGATACCACTATACTTACAATTCTTCCTACTTGAACTTCTCTAACTTAAATGCCTCACCTCCTATCTCCTCTTGTAAGGCAACCACTCCTCACCTCCAACTCCCACCTACACTCCTCCAACTGGATGTTATCTTCCTTGAATCCTCTGACATGCTCCTATAACTTAAACACCTTACACTCCCACAAGGCATCCTCCAACAAGCTCCTCCAACTTGAAAGCTATATCTTTGATCTTCTCTTCTAGGGTCTACTCCTCCTTAGTTCCTCCAAAGTGCACCACTAGCATCATATGCAAGACTATCACTCTATCTATTAATCAACTAAAGCAAGACTACCACTTCAATATGCCTACTAGCACTAAGATGTCACTTGGGAAGATTTGAACCTTAGTCTCCAACATGAGAACTAAGTGGTCCTACCACTTGACTACAACCGCTTCAATTATTTAATTGTGTTTGTTATCATATAAATGCTCTAATTATTTTCACACACAGACAAATATATATGCATGTATAATTTGGATACACTAATGTGTTGTGACATGTAGGTGACAAGTTGGTCTCACCCAAGGAGAACAATGGTGCCTAAAGAAGATTTCCACCCACTTCCTTCACATGTCCATGCCAAGTGATGTGTAAAGGTAATACTACCTTATATTGGTGTATATGAGTATCTTAATCTTATGTGGCCACATTTATGTGAGATATTGTATAATGTTAAGCCTAAACTTGAATTTGGGAATTTGATCCTATTTAGGAGGTAGCCAAAGTGAACATTAAATGTGTATTAGGTTTAGGGACACTCTTTACCCATAGGTCATGAGGTTGGTGTTCATAAAAGTCACTGTGGTCATGTGGGAACCTCCTAAAATGTGGCTAGAAAGAGTACTTCAATTATTATATATGATTAAAAGCGTCCATGGTGGTTAAATTTTATTAAAAATCCTAGATATGTGAAAGGAGTAGTTAAACTACTAGTTAGTAAGTTTTCTTAAAATTTAGGTTCTTGTATAGATTGGTAAAAATTTTAGCAACCCAAAATGTCATATCACAATTATATATATGTTTAAATTAAGGTATATTTGATATGATGAGCACACGATTATACTGAGAGGGGGGGTGAATCAATATAACATAAACTTTTACTTTTTCTAATCAACAATCACATCCACATCAATTACTCAACATCATTTGTTTAAGGTCTAACAATTATGCAACACATGATTTACGTGGAAACCCTTACAAGAGAAAATGACGGCAAAATATTGTTTATATATATAAATCTCTTTTACAATCTTAGTAGGCTCCAACCTACATGGGACACCAATCCCTTCTCATATAATTCGTGAGCACCAACCCACTTGGTACTCCAATCCCCATTTGTAGATCTCGTGAGCACCAACCCGCAACTGAACACCAACCCAGTAAGAAACACAAATCTCTCGTTAAAGCACCAACCTTCTACAGATCTTGATCACCATCTTATACAAATCTGATTGCAACTCACACAATATCTTTTCTTCCAAATCTAATCCAAATCACACACTGTTCTTCCTTTCAAATCTAATCCAAATCTGATTACAATTTGCTTCATCTCTTCCTTCAAATCGGATCCAAAACATGATTACTCTTCTTCACACAAAACTGGTCATAATCATAGCATCAACTCTTCATAACTTCCTACCTTGAGATCTGCCCAAACTTGTCCTCTATCTCTGCCCAAACTCTTTTTTTATCTCTGCTAGATCTTCTTCTTTTATATCAACATATTCTTCTCACAAACCTGCCATAAACTCTCTTAAATCTGCATGTATATCTTTCACATATTGCTTTTATTCTTCACACTTCATCACACATATATCTTCTTAATATAAGTCAGATTTACACTTCATATGCTGCTCCTTCTCTTACTTACTATTCAGAAAAATATCTCTTTCTTCCCACTCTCACATCTCCACAAAATCTTATTCCCTTTTATATCTTCTTGCCTCTATGAAGAAAGGCATCTCTTTGAATGAAGACAAACTTTTAAAGAAGACATGACCTTTCCTTCTTAATCGCTGCTTTTGTTTTCTTTTAATCACAACCCTTTGTCATTTATGAATCGCTGCCTTTTTATCCTTATTAACTTGATCGCTGCCCCTTCACTAATCTTAATAACTGTCTTCACAAATACTAATCGTTGCCTTATGTAATAATTATTGCTTTTGAATATGGTAATTACTTCTTTAAGCAGATTGCTGCCTTTATCGCTGCCTTCACATCACAATGTAATCGCTGCTCTTTAAAATCGTCACAGATCGCTGTTTATGTCTTATTAAATCGCATATTATCTTATCACAAAACCAGCGCACATCTTCATTTATAACATTCCTTTTACTTGGCGCTTCTTATAAGGTCGGTCATGTATATTTTATGAAGTCGGCCTGTGCTTTAATATGGGGAGTCGGCCAATCTTGGAGGTCGGCCACTTAAAAATTGAAAATTAAATTTTTATTTAAAATAATAAATATCATCTCTTCTAGGCGCCAAGGGATGTATATAGGTCGGCCTAACGAAGCCGGTCTTCATAAATTTCATTTTTAAACTTGATTAAAACTCCCAATTTGTCATCAACATGGGAAGTCGACCAGCATCACAAATATTGTTTAAATTCAAGATATAAACAATGAAAATCAACCTCTTTGAATGCACTTTAAAACATAAACTTCTCTATCAACTTTTGCTCAACAACTAATCCAAATCACCTTATTAAATTGATCCAGCTTGTTTTAGATGTGCCACTGAATAATGATGACAATTCTTATGACAACCTTTACACCTTGCCTTCAATAATATTGCTATGTTGACATCAATCTCACCAACAATCTCAGGCTTTGACATTAAGTATCACAATCTTGTTCATGCACCTTCTTGACATCAATGACCACGTGTATGCACCTTTGATACTAACAACAATCTTTGACAATCTCTGACAATCTCTTCATTCTTCCTTTGACATCAACGACAATATATCTTCTCACCTTTGACATCAATGACAAACATTCCAACATGATATATGTATTAGTATACATATGTGATCTATATACACATTATGAACAATTCTTAAGCTATGCTAGGAGTTAGATGACATAAAAAGGAATGTGTACCCTACTTGTAATATATATGCCATTTTATGGAAATGAAAAATCTAGTGTTTCAATACCCCTCCCTCAACCATTGTATTTTTGTTCTTTGGCACCAGTACCTTACTATATTATATAAAGGGGGACTATATAAATATATATTGCATATATTTATTTATATATGTGTCCAAGTTTTATAATGATTGAATACTTTGTCTTTCCCTCGGTCATTTTATATATTTGTTTGCATTAGAACAAATAATGATTTATGTCATTTTGAAACAATGTACACACATACACAAATTATTAATTTGTTATTTTAAATTGATTTATATATAAGCATATATAAATATATGTACATATATATTTGAACATATATAAACACATATATATGTATATATGTCCAACTAATATCTCTCTATATCTTTTAGATATATTTAAGATATTGATGCTACTATTACCAAATTAAAAATCCATTATATGGACACTCAGGTATACAACTTATACTTAATACAATTAACATTTCTTTTAATGCTTATTTTGTTGGTGCTAGTGAACACAAGCCTCACTAACTTTAGAAGTTTTTCTTTAGAAAGTTCTTTAATTTGTTAAGATGATGTGTGGGACTAAATGTGATTGGTACATGTTAAATCTTGAATTTCAACTCTAGTATATTTTAAATTTTCTCAAATCAAATATGTCCAAAAAAATCTGCATCTTGAAATTGATTATGTAATTAAAAGTTCTCATATTATATGAATTATTACTTTGTATTTAACATACATTGAAATTTTCACATCCAAATATTTTTTTTATTGAAAATATAGTTTAATCTTACACTCTAAATATCTCAATCTTTATATCCAGATTTTTTTTTTTAATTGAAAATATAGTTTAATCATACACTCTAAATATCTCAATCTTTATAAGTGATGGCCTTACAAAGGAAGACAATCAACTACAAATACAATAACATTGAATTGTGTAAAACTATTAGACACAAAAACATGCAGCAAAGTAGAATAAGCTTCTTAACACTACGATTTTCAAAGAGTAAACCAATCTCACTCACCTATTGCAGATAGTTAATTCGATGAGCTTTTTAATTCGAAAAAATAGAAGAGCAACATACCAAAAATAGCACAACCAATTGGCTATAATTGCTCAGCTAATTGGTTGTGCTAATTTAAGAATTCATGAACCACGCTATAATTGTAAACATTGGCAAAACATGTTTTATATCATTGGATAATAAGCATGTTCAAAGAAGATGAACTTCATCTTCCACATGATTTAAGTTACACAGCTTAGAGATTCTTGTCTCAAGGTATTTGCATCCATCTATGTCCCATGGTATTTGTAAGTATCCATCTATCAATTTCAGTAAGTAGCTCATATGAGTTGATTATTGGTTTTCAAATCATGATTTTCGTCCTCAATCTAACAATTTGTAGGTAAGACAAATATTCAAGTTTGAGATTGAAAATATCTATAGTAAGATAGCTTTCTATGTTTGTTTTTTTAATCTTCCAAAGATTGATTTTCTTATAAATTTTTACTTTATATATACATCACATAAGAAGCATATATCCTCGCGGATGCCTCAACATTTAACTTTTTAGACATACATGATATACAAGTCATGAGCAAATGATAGGAAGTCCATCTTGCTCTAGGTTTGCCAACTTATTTTGTATGATGTATATCATTTAGAAGTTTTGCATTAAATGGGTCACATACTAACCTCCTTGGATAGTGGGGTGATGTGTAATGCTTTAAATTTTGAAATTGTAAATAAGAATTGCTTTTCAATTTGCTCAAATTTAGATTCCATTTTCCCATTACTCATCTTTATAAAGTCATGACTATCAAGAGGATCAAACTTTAGTACTAGATTTGGTCCTATGTAAAGCTATATAATTGCACGAGAAGCTAGGGCATGATGCAGTCTTTTAAGGATCACATATGACCAGGCAATGTTGAGAACGCCCATATTCAATGATCCAATCAACGTGAGTCACGTCATTAGATATGTAAGTGGAAACGTTCACCTCTAAAATTTGAGTTCTGAAAGTGTAGTCATGAAATATGTGCATTTAATAAGTCGTTCAAAGCGTCGTAAGACACATGGGAATTCAGTGTATCATTCACTTCGGAAGCTCATTTGAGTAAGGAAAGGAATCACAATTTGATAATTTTTCAAGTTTGGTAAGAGAACTAGTACTTTTCAAGATTGTGGCCATGAAAATCTTCACTGTATCTATATTGTTCAAAAATGTCATTTTTAAGTAGAATCCACCGTTCCAATATTTTACTAGGTCATGTTGTGTGAGAAAAAACAAACACTAGTATTTTTTCTTAGTCTTTTTGTAACAAGAACTTGCATGCTCAAGGCATAACAGGTATTATCCTTTGTAATTCGATTTATTTTTCACCCTAATCCATAAAATACCCATAAATGACACATCAGTTTTATTATCTTTCATCAAAGAGATTGCTTGCTCCTGAGTTGGCTTTTCTTGTGTTCCTCCCATGAGTGATACATCATAATGAGAAAATTATGGTAATCAACTGTTCTGAGCATCTTGTTACCAAGTCATAAACATTCACACCTATAAAATTCCTGCATTCCAAATATTTTTGAGAAAAAGCGAGCATGCTAGGAAACATTGAGACACTATCGTTCATCAAGCTAAACCCAAATACCAAGAGAAGAGCAACATACAGGTTCGGAATGTGATTTCATCTGTGCATAATCCAAAAATGCGAACCACCAAATATACGAATTGTTAAAATAAAGGTACGAAATTCATCTAAGCAAGAATCTTTGCTCCAGCTTCCTGCAATAAGAGTTGCTCACTTAACGCCACCAAACAGGACATTAGCTGCTGAGATCCAATTTCCCAAACGATATGAATTTAAGTAGAAACACTACTTGGGACTTCTAATACAAAATAAAATCATTGAAACCACTTCTTGATAGAGCCAAAACAACAAAGAGCACACAAAGTATAAATCTCTCAATCAGTATCAAACACATCAAAGTGATGGATGATTGAAGGAACTTGCTCATTCAATCATATGAATTGAGCTGGGAAGCACCACAAATATTTGCATACATAGAAGAGGAAAATGTGAAATGACAGCAGAATCACCAAAACCTATATGACAAAAATAGCATAGCATTTGTCTTTTTTTCCTTTTCACTCCTCTTATCTACGTTAGAGCATTGATGAACCATAGCTTCAAAGCAAACTGTTATGGTGGTTTGCTGTTCAAATGCCAGTTACGCATCATAGCCATTCCACTTAGGATGACATCTCCTTGATGATACCAATAAATTCCTTCCTTTTCCAAGGTGCAACATAACATAAGAGAAACCAACTGGCTTATTCCATATGTATTGCCTCACAGAAACTGAAAATACCAGCAATGACAAGAATGATAATTCTCTATGATATATGATATTACAAGCATACTGGTTGTACAAAGGCACCCGCTAAAATGCAGGTATTTAACTTATAAACATTTGAAAATTAAAGGACAACCAGCAACACTCCCGCACATCCCAAGCTTCACTACTTACAGATGATGCTCAAGACTAAACCAAAACAGCTGTGAAAGTGCCAAAAGGCATGACAAATACGGGAATGTATTTGCAATTCACAATTTCCCGATAGGGTAATTGAAAGTGGAATGATAAAATGATCACTATTGCTTGTAACTTAGAACTGAAGCTTTGCTCATTAATTGCTTTTCCTTAGCAGCACCAAGAGAACCATCTGAATTGCTAGACAATGAGTCACTGTTTGGCCTAGACCAGATCTTCAAATGACCTTCATGTGAAGTGGTTATAATTGAATCTTTTGTAAAACTTAAACCAGATAATGGTTCAGCATGCACACGGTGAGCCATTACAGGAGACAGCTTTGGGACATCTCTCATACTTGGTGCAGGCTGGAGAACCCCAAATGCATGTGCACTCTCCCAATGAGAAGATTGACTGCCTGCACTGAACGTAGGAGATCCCCCTGGAATACTTTTCCGGTTTGGTGCAACTATTTCATCCATTACCAAGTCCCATAACAGTAATTGTGTATCCTGCAAAAATGAAGACAAAAATCATTAAAAAGACTAGATAATACCAGTACTGGATATAACCATCATTACTCATTTTGATATGCATTACCTTTTCAATTATAAGTAATAAGCTTAATTTACAAAAAAGACAATCAACTAGGCCAACATCTTCATCAAAAATTGGCTTTTAGATGCCTAGAAAAAATAAATTTAGACCATTTTCTCCGGATGTTAGAATCATATATATTGGGGTATGCATGTAGAATTTTGAGATTAAAACACTGACGTGGCAGAGGTAATAAAATTTGAAGTAACAATCTTCAATTGGTGGTAAAGAGATGGATGCTTGAAGTCAAGCAGATAACCACAATGCTAACTGACTAACAACTATAACTGCAATGAAGTCCATCCGTCAACTTCAAGGACCACTGTACCAGGTGGAGGTTGAAAAATAATGAAGAAGTCTATTGCCTATAAGCTGAAACTCTGTAGACCACTTAAACTGCATGAAACTAGCCAGCACTATCAACCCAGACTGCCTGTAACAATTATAATCCAGAAAATTCACAGCAAGAGATCATTACAACCCAATCAAGAGTTTTGAAATTCCCCCCTCCTTTATAAATCTCTGTTCTTATACACTCTTTCCTACCAAACATGACTGCATTATATCTTTTATGTGAATTATCTGCACTTCCAGGAGCTTGATGTAGATTTGGTTGGGTTATAGCCACGCATATTTTGATCATACAAAATTGCAAGATTGGTTTAACATGTTTTTGCAACAGGTTACATGAGAGCATCTTTCAAACACAAATCAACATAAAATTTATAATTTTTCTATTTCCCAAATTGCTCTCTCATAGCATTATTTATAGAAGTATTGCTCCAAAACATACCATAGAAGATCTTGCAGGAAGGAAACTTTCCAACATTTCTATGCCTCCCAATATGATAGTGTAAATATATTACAAGTCGGAAGAAAATGTGTACCTGTCCCACTGATCCAAATCGATACATAACATTTTCCCCAGTGCCATCCGAAGAAGGGGGAGTCCAGTATGAGTCAAAGGCAACTCCACTCACCTGTTACATCAACCTAGGCATATTACCTACAGGGAAGAATGTAATAAATAAAAAATTAGATACTTCCAAAACTTACCCATGAGTTGTGACCTTCACCCCATGCTACAACTGCACGATCTTCCATGCTCCACACCTGGACTAGATCATCTTCTCCTCCCGTCAAGACATATTTTCCATCAGGGCTGAGGTGCCATTCACATATACAGAAAAATAACAGAAATATACTATGTAAGCCACATACATTATCCAAGTACGAAACATCATAACCGCATCAAAGTTCAACCAAAACAATTAACTAGCTAGCCCCTTATGTGCTACATAATTAATTATTGGTTAGTGCATGTTGTGAATCTTATCTAAAACAATATTTTTAACCAAGTGCAAATAAGTACCACGACTGATCTAGGGCCCAGTGTGCCTGGGAGACAACACACCCCACACATATTTAAGTGTTTTATAAACAGAATGGAGAAAATGTGAATGTCACATCGGAGTGCTTATACAAAGAGAATACATGAGCAATGTGTCAGGAAGCTAGAACTGTAAAATGCTAAATTATTTTATGTGAAAGTATTGTGATGATCTGAGAGGTCTGATGTATGTTGCAGGACGTTCATGCATGCCTCCTCAAAGAATAGCTCTGATACATTAATAGACAAATGTGGAAGATGAAAAGACCTAAGGTGTTGCAAGAAATACAATTGCTCGCTTTCTGTCACTTCATTTTCTCTGTTTCATTGTTTTCTAAAAACTTTACAATAACAGTTGCATGAAATTAGGGATGACACTTCCAAGGTTGTGCAGCATAGGCAAAAAGGAGTTTTCGAGCTTTGCATTATGATCATGCTTTCTTGGATGATCCTGAAGCTTGTGGTCTAAACAGCATATAGCACAGAGCACCACTGTTGTACTGCAAGATTGTTGAAGTGCCAAATCCTACTAGATTGGTCAAACTCCTTGAGAAGAAATGGTCTCCATTGCAACAAGTTGTGCAAGATTTGGGAAGTTGCTACCAACTTGAATTTTGGTGAACCATTTCCCTTGGGAAGGAACTTGACTTGCTTTAATGATCTGGTAGAGAGGACTCCCTTGGTTTCTTGCATGTTTGACCTTATTGTCAATGACTTGATTCATTGGGATGCTGCATTCAAGATTGTTCTCTGTTTTGTAACATTTGGTATGTCCAACAAAGGTGGAAAGAAATGGCACAAGAGTTTATGCATTGAAGACTAGATTTAGAACAAGATAATCAAAAAAAGATTAAACCCTATGGATTCTTCTCCAAACTTCTTAGCAATAGTGTACATGCCATACCAAAGAGGACCTATCTTGTGAAAAAGTCCTATGAAGTGTACAGTGCTCTATGTTGATCATGGTGCTGCTTGTATTTAGTGTTGTCCTAGATAGAAACATATGATAAGCTACATCAGCGGATGCTAATCATTGAAAACCCAAGCAAACCCGAAAAGGATTGTGTTAGAGTAGAGATTTACAAAACTATGTTGTAGTTGTGTTGAATGAAATGAAGACTTTGATCCCATGTGCAATGCTTCTTGGGATGGTACTTCCTTAGACGATGCATGATCATCCTAAACACCACTTCCACATGTCCATCAATTTGAAGATGGAATGTAGTATAATTTATCAGTTTTCTGTCCATCATTGTCCAAAGTACCGTCCAAAAATGGATCAAGTATCTTGTGACTTGATTAAATATGCTAGTAGATAGTAATCCAAAGGGAACAAATGCATTCTAAAAGTACAATTGAGTTGTTTCTAGAGTTGAGAGTATCTTAACATGGCATGAGAATTGTCATCTTTTGGAACCTATCAAGTGCTACATAGAGACAATCATTTCCACTATTAAAAGTAGGTAAACCTAAAAGGAAATTCATGGAAACCGAGTCTCAAGGATTGTTCACTACTAACAAAGGAATATACATTCCATGCTTCTTGTTAGTCAGCTTGGCTATAGCACATGGTATACAGGATTCAATGTATTTTGTAAAATCTGACCTGAGATGTGACCAAAATAGGTACTTCAAACCTGCAAATGGCTTTTCAACTCCACAGATGATTTACAATCTTGCTGAAGTGAGTCTCCAAAATCATCTTCTAGCACTCTACCTGGTGCAGTACACAAAGTGTCCTAGATGAAATGAGTTCATCCTGCAAGTAGTAATCTGAAATTGTCTTACCACTGAATAATGTCTGATACAAATCTACAAATTCAAAATCAGATTTGTGTAATTCTGGCCATGGATGGAAGACTCTCCGAGTACTCAGTGAGTCTTTCGAGTTTTTTGAGCCGGCGAGTTTTCCCGGTGTTTACTCTTCAGAAAACTCGCTGCGTTTCTGGCGCAGACTCCCCCTGCATTGTTAGGTTTTGAAGAAAAACTTAAACGTCTTGCATTAGACATTCCATCTCCATAGAAGATATTGACTAAGATTCTTGAGTGCACTGTAATTCTTTAGCCTTGTCATGAGAAGGTTCTCCATATTGCCCCTCAAATGAATAGAAAAAATAATTTGACTCATCATCATCCCTTATGCAGTCATGGTCTTCTTACACACCAATAGGAACTAGAAGACCTATTTGATCTTTGGATACTTGTATACCCTCATCTACTTCAAACAATATATGACATATTGGTGTTATTGCACTTGTATCTAGTATTAAATAATCTCTTCCTCAATCAACAATCCTTCATCAATCTCAAAAAACTTTAGCAAAGCCGACAAAACATGCAAAATTTCTAACTCCTTTTTATAACCTAACAATGCAGGGGGAGTCATGATATTCTAAAAATACTATTGCTTCATTTTGAGAGGCAGGCATTGGAGGAGGTGGGTGCAGGAGGAGATCTAGGATTGGATGACATTGATGAGGCTGAGGGAGTAGTCATTGCCATCTACTACCAGGGGTGGAGGGCGAGCCATTACCTTCCATGCCAAGCGAGGAGCCACAGCGGACTCCAAGGACTAGAACCTCTAACTCTCCCCTAGTTTTCAGTAGATTAGGGAAGAAGAAGATGTAAAATGTTGCATTTACTTTTAGTTTTACTATTTTCATTTTGTCAGCTATCTATTGTATCAGGCTATCAGCCATCAGGATTCCGCATGAGGATGCAATTTTGTACTCAATATGCATTCAAAGCAATCAAATTTAATGGAGAACACTTTTGTACTCATTTATGGACTCATTGGATACATCTTGTCATTGAATTTTGCAAAAAACATAGGTTTCTAATGAAATTTAAGCAATTTTTTAAGTTGCTGAGTTTTTGCCAAGTCAAGTTTTTTGGGCCTGGTGAGTTTTTGCTGAGTTCGAGTTTTCCAACTATGATTCTGGCCATGTGTTGGTACCATATCCACATGCATCAAGCATGTAAAAAATGGCTTGGATCAGGGGTCTGCTCAAACAATCTGCTCCTGAATTTGCACCTCCCTTCTTATACCTGATGTTCAAGTGGAATTGTTGAAGATATGAAGACTATTATTGATGCCACTCTTGCTGCAATTGTTCTATGCCTACAAGAACTACAATATCATGTGATCTACATGGATGATGGTCTCCTTCCCAAATATGTAGTGCTTTGAATGCTTATCTGCCTGGACAATAGAATAAATCTGTCATATGAGGAATATTTTCTAACACAGCAATGAATGCCTCACTAAGGTAAGCAACCAGATGACCAAACTGTGAGACGACTGCACCATGTGAATATTAAGATGTATCCATTTCAATCTCAAATGGTCACAGCATGAAACAAAGAATGCATTTTAAATCCTCAAATGTTTTCTCATGCAGCTAACCAGGTGAAAGTTGCCTTGGTGCCACCTTTGGTAATTTGATTCAATGGCCATTTGACATGAAAAGAACCAAGTACAAACTTCCCATAAAAATTTGTGAACTCAAAGAATCTGTGAAGTTCTATGAGGGTCTTTGGTGTAAGCCATTCCAGAATAACGTGAATCTTGGTTGAACCCGCATGTACTCCACATACATGAATGATATAAACTAGATATCTCCTTCATGACAAAAGAACATTTCTCCACATTTGCATATTTTGAATACAACTTATGTTGCATAAAGTGTTCAGTACTTGCTGAATCTGGTGTCAATGTTCTTCCCATATTTTGCTGAAAATAAAAATGCCATTAAGATAGACAATAAATGAAGTTGTGAACAGCTAGAGAATGCCATTCATCATCAGCTTGGATGTTGTAGTTGCATTGGTCAAGTAGGTCATAATAAACCACTCAAACAAATCTTTGTTGGCTTGAAGGTTTTCTTCCGAACATCTAAGAGTTCAACAAGCATCTATGATAGTATAGGTTTTTATTTTCCTTTATTTAGGTTCATTGTATTTTTCCTACACCTGTGTTTAGCTTGCTTAGTTTGTTGGGAATGGGTCATTTATAAGAGTAGATGGCATCTTCTATGAGTGTAACTCCTCCTTATTTTTGGTAGTTGGAGTTACTTCTCATTTATTGGTTGTATTTGCCTCCTCTCTTATCTATATGAACTCCACTGACCTTGCATCCATTATACATGTATTGTGAGCTTTTGGTTAATGCATATTGTGCTGAGCCATTTCTTGTCTTGCAATCTCGTGCCTGTTTCTCATTCATGGAAGTTGTCCCTATTCTGCTAGTTTGATTCTAAGATCATTTGTCGAATAGGATTTGAGTGTCTAGTCTACACTAGATCTGGGTCATCATTGCTTATTGCATATTCTTCCCATGGTACCAGAGTTTTGTAGTGTCTACATCTGTAATATACACCCCTGCTTTGTGTTTCACTGTTGCCAAAATTTTTTGAATTTTTCTTGTGTTGTTTTCAATTTGAATAGTTTTAAGAGATAGACGGATATGCAGAATGTTTGGTTTTAATTTCAAAGTAACACTTGCAAATAAATAACAGAAATGACTTCAAAGCATAAATTTCCTTACTACCCACAATCAGCAAATGAAACTATGATACTATTTATTCAATATTTTGGAAACCCATATGTTTAAATCACACTACAAAGAAGTTTAAGGCATACCCATCAAATCTGGGACTTTACAAGACTGAAATGATAACACATACAGCACATTGGAAGCCCTAGATTGGACGCCAACCTCTCCAACAAGTGACAGAACTCCTCCAAACTGCTGCAGATGTTTATTACTGGTCTAGGCACCTCTAATCAGCATAAAACCCACTCCAAAGCTGAGGCGATTTCACCTCCTAAACCCCCGTGCCTGTTTCCAGCTGGTATGGCCAGCAATTATTGGTACGGCCAGGTTTGTAGTACAGCAGCAATCAAAACTCTCACACAACCCCTTTCAAACTGTTCCACAAACTCACCAAATGCACATAAATCTGCTGCAAACAGCTACGCCAAGGATGAAGTGAATACAGCAAGGAATGAGCACAATCCCCAATATAAATGGTACGGCCTGTTCAGATAAAAGTAGGGCCAGCACAAGTCATAAAATCTGGTCACAAACCCCCCAAAATGCCTGCTGTTATAATACTCAGAAAACAGATATAAAATGGATTCAAAACATCATCAAATGTATGTGCAATTAAGCTCCCAAATGAGTCATTCTTTCAACCATTAAATCCAGCTGTGATCCCTGTATAGAACCACCAAAAAATCTACTAGATTGGGTCTTTCACCAACGTGGAAGATGTAGTCTGCAAGGGTTTTCGTCCTCACAAACCCTAGGAAGAACCAGCTCCTCCAAGCAAGAACAATATCAAATATCAAATGCACGTGAATGATAAAAAATGAGCTCCATCTTTTACTTTTATTCTTCCCTTCATTTTATTCTTCCCACGCCCAAGTTGGAGTTTTTGAATCTTTTTTTATTAATGCAAAGTAACCCCTTATGTCTCCCATGAGTTGGGCGCCCAACTTTTCCTAACACCTTCAAGTAAAGTTTTATACCTATGTCTCCCTTAGTTACCTTTTAATAAAATAACTTTATAACATTAAATAATGTACGTTAAATATTTAATTTAACTTTAATACTTTTACGTTATTTAAAATAATGCCCTAGATCATATCAAATATCGAAAGACTGATATGGATCACTCCCACCAATACTTCTAAGAATGAAAATACTGACAACAGGCTCCATCGGTGACCCAACCCAACTTACTAAAAATAGTAAGTCCTAGAGATCTCACCTAAAAACACTCCAAAAAAGGGCATTATGCTCAAGGCAATTGTTGGAACTCAACTGAACATCAGATACTGCCACAATTGCTAGAAAAACCACCACCAAAGTTCCCTAACCACAAAACATTAGCTTACGGGAATCACTGAATAGGCTAACTGAGCCAACTTGCTAGACTAGTCAAAAAGGGGACATTACAAGATCATCTATTTTTAGTTCTTGAAAAAGTTGAAATATCTCAATTTTTTGGGTTTTGGATGTGAGCTAATTTTTGGCACACCATGCAGCTTTTTTGGTTGCACCATTGTATCCAAAAGGCTCAAGAAATTTAGGATATGCTTCATTTTGCTCGAAACGAATTCTAAAAGGCTAACGTTCATCTTGGTTTTTTTCCATGTGTTTGTCTAATTGAGTTTTGCAGATGTTGCGAATTTTGGGGCATCCTGGCCTAAATTCGACTACATCATTATGCTTGACAACATTGAAAACCCTTAGATCACTTATGAATTTGTTGATTTTTTAGCACTTTGTCCAAGGGGCCTCAAAGGTTTTCCTTGGCACACAGCTCGAGAATCCATACAGATCTCGTGCAATACATACACTAGTTTGAAGGCAAATTTTGTCACTGGTTCATACATGATTCATGGAGTCTAAGGTTCATATTGTACATCATTATTCCTAGTAAACTGTCATGTAGCTTTTCACTGGTTCATGGGGTTTGAGGCCATGGTACATTCCTGGTACCTATACCCTACAATACACACAATATATTGTGAACCAGCAAGCACACCTACCACTCTCCACATTGTGAACCAACAAGCACACCTACCACTCTCCACATGTAGCAACAATTGTACTCCAAGCGACACTCTATCCATTGGCGACCCTTAAGCCACAATCTCCACTCATATCTGACGATCATTGCAAATTAACCATTGTACTTGCCATCGTTGTTATAACATAGAGACCACTGACCATTATGTGGGAGCTACAAGCTCAAGCCCTACCTACACCACATCAGTTGCCACTTAAAGGACACATCATTCCCTACTCAAGACCCGCAAGTGCCATGTCACCCTGCCATGCAAATTGTCAATTCACCTGTCTATACTATTAGCATCATCGGTTATACATGTTAACGTCATCTTCTATGCCACTCACCATCCAAAGCATTCGTACTACCAACATCATCATCCATACAGCGAGCATAGTGCTCATGTCATCATCCACCTTGGTTTGGTAGGGGGACCCCTCTCTATTGAAGTTTTAGTTTTTGAACCTCAAATTCAAAGGCTTGTTTCGCATTCATCTAGAGGCCTTTTTAGGTGCATTTTTTTTATTCTAGCTATTTTTTGTTGGCTACGCACCCATGCTATTACTTTAAAATTTGTCTTCTAGTTTTCTAGTATTTCAATTTTACCAAAAACAAATGTTGTCCAATCATGTTTTTTGGGACTTAAAATGCTCATAACTTCAACAAACAAGCTCCTTTTTTAACCCTATTTATTTTTTAAGTTGGTATTTTCTAAGCTCTACATATTAAAATAATATTTAGATAGTTTATTTAATGGTCAATATTGTAATATTATTAGTTTAGATTGTTTCTATTTATGTTGCTTTGTTAGCTTTAGTTTCTTTTAGAAACATCTGTATTGTATCTTTTAGAAACATCTTGTAACTCTTTATATAGAGCCTTTGTCTCTATTGTTAATATATCAAGATTTTTACCATAACATGGTATCAAAGCAGGTTCGAGCGGGAAAATACTTTTTTTGAAATTTTTTCCATCTTTCAAAAATTTCTGCTCTCTATGAATATCCGTACGAACCGTATGGATGTTCTTACCTCTCCTCAATCTCTGCGTAGGCGTCCTTCAATGGCTTCATTTTTTGCAGCAAGTTGTTTCCTTGCAGTCGTCGACTTGGTGATTTTCGGCTTTGCCTTTTCAACTTCGATGCTTCGTGTGCAGAGTTTGGCCGCTTTGTTCACTGCAGTCACGATTTCTGCAGGGTTTTGTCGGAGTTTTGTTTTTTATCGTCGTTTGTTGTTCGTGATCCTCGTTTCTCCTTTGGCTTCGGCTTCATTTGCAAGCGGCGGTATTTTGCTTCTGTTTAACTTCGGTGGTTTCATTTCCTTCTGTTGAAGGTTTAAAGGTGTTGCGGAGTTACTTCGGCGGTTCCTGGTCGCAATCAAAGGTTGTCCATCGATGGTCTTTGCAACCAACGGTCACACTTAGCACTTCACAGCCGGAGGTTACATGCCTTTAGCGCCTAGCGCTTAGGCACCAGCACATTAACCGCCAGTCCTAAGCCAGTGGTCCATCCTTGGCTCTAGCGGCAAGCGCTCAAAGCTACAGCCTTTGGTCACATTAGCGCACAGGCGCTCAGAGTTTTCAGCACAGCCGTGGTCATATCAACGACCAGGTCCCAGCACCTAGCCTTCAACCCAGCGCTGCGGATTTGAGGGTATTTGCGTGACCTCGATATTAAAGATGGCGTCTTTGACCAACATCTTGTTGGAAAACAGTCAGAAGTTCAATGGCCGCAACTACAACACGTGGAAGCAACGCATGATGACAATATTCGAATATCGTTGCCTTGATAAAATCGTCCTCGGTACAGAATCTCACCTTGTAACAGCTGGAAAGAAGCAAGACAAATTTAATGAGCGCAATCGGGAAGCCGTAATGATTATCAAACTTTCAGTTACTGATGATCAGTTGCCTCAAGAGTCGTCTGGCAAAACTGCTAAAGAAATCTGGGATCTTCTGAAAGATCTTTATGAAACATCCGACAAGAGCAGCGCGTTCTTTCTGAAGAACATGTTCTCCATCATGATGGATGAGAAAACAACTCTGCCGGAGCACTTGACAAAGATCAAGGATATCCGTGATAAACTAGAGGCTATTGGTCGGAAAATGGAGGAAGATATGGCGGTCATAACTCTGAAGAGTCTACCCAAATCATATTAACACTTTATCGAGACGCTCAACATTACATCAACGAATGTTGACCTGAAGTTTCCTGATCTGTGCAACAAGCTTCTACAGCAAGATCGTTGGAAACAACAGCTTGGAAGCACTGCTAGTTCATCCCCCACGTAACAGGCATTTACTGCAAAGGCATTTCAGAAGAATAAGTGCAAAAATCGGTCCTCTCAGCAACCCAGCCAAGGTCAATCCTGATGTTTGTTTTTAGACAAGTCAACAATTAGAGTGAAATACAAAGTATCTGACTCCCTCTTGAGCAAAGCCTCTCGAATGCTGAACGAAGTGATCAAACAAGATGACTCCAAGGTTCCTTTCTTATGATTTTGTAAGAGATAGCTCAGTGACTAAGTATGATTTTACTGTTAAACACAAAGGGACTTACGCAGATTCTTCTCCTTTCATTCAGCTTATTCCTCCTTTCAGTGTGGATGATGTATATACAAGGTTTCAATGATAAAGAAATAGAAAAAGGTAAAGGTTTAAAGAATCTAATCTAAAGTCAATGAAGCAATGATGACGATTGAATAGACAAACTCCCTGATTAACCTAACTTCACTTCGCCAAGGGTGCCTACAACTACATGAAGTTGGTGCAATCTCCTAAGGTTACGCGAAAGGTTTTCAAATCATGAAGGTTCATATGAGCACCCATTAAACGGCGCAGCTCAAACAAGCATCCACAATCAAACTTAAACAAATTAAGCTCAGACTAGCTTTACACAACACTTCACCAGCGATGAATGTTAAAAGCATGAGCTAGGAGTTGATCAAATATCCAACACAAAACATACATTACCACAATGAGCTTCTAATCTACTTTTATTTCTAATTTGAAACACCTCTCCATTCCATCAAGATACCAGAAAACCATGTTATTTCACAAGATAAGACTTAAACACCAAGTGAACTCCAATGTTCTTTGCATTAATCTTGAAAATACTCACAACAATCTCCAAGTCCTCTCAGAGAATTTTGAGAGTCTCCTATTCTACTCCTAAAATCTACTCTCTAGTCTATTACTGATGATCTACTGATTTTACAAATGAGGCAACAAGGCCTTTATATATAAGTCCAAATTACAATGAATGGCTAAGATCAATTCAATAGCCAAGGGTCTAGATCATGCCACCTCAGAGGTAGTTACAATAACTTGCTATTTTTAGCACAAAAGAGAGAGGCAATGAAGGCACGTTTTTCAATGTGATAAGGTAAGGCGAAAGCATTCAAAATATTCCTCCACATAAGAATCTCTTTGGCTTCTTTCATTAAATGATACATTTAATGCATTTAAAATGATGTGTACTCGCCGCATAGATGCCACTTCAGCATACTTTGAAAATTGTATCATCTTCGTGTGATGTATTCAATGTGATTGCTTGAACTTGTAGGTTTAGGAATACATCTTGGAGATCTTGCCTTGTTTTTTGAATTGTAAACTGGATGTATGATACTTGTTGCTTCACTTGATTAACTTCATGATGTTCCTCCTCTTGCAGGGTACTTGCTGGTCTTCTTTGATGTTTCTTCATATAGAGTAGTAGGAGAGATATGATGTTGCTTCCTTCATGTAAGAGTAGATGATGATAACTTCATCCTTGAATTGGAGTAGGAGATCTCTCTTGGAATTGAAGATTGAATGGAACTTGAAGTTGAATGGATGAAATGTCTCTGACATGATTTGAGGATGAAGTGATCTTGAACGATGATCCTTGATGATCATGATGTAGGTGATGACATGCTTCCATGAAGATGATCTTGAAGTAATCTCCTTTAGAGTGTAGGTATTTGATGATAACGTCTCCATCAGATGTAGAAAGAGACTTGAATACTGAATGAGTACTTGAAGTTTTATAGAAGTCTTTGGAATGCTTAATGATATGAAGATCCTTTGGAGCAGATACATGAGGTTCTTCTTTGAAGTAGAGTGGATGCCTTTGGAAGTCTTGATGAAGATGAAGACGATCCTTGAGAGCAGCTTCATGATGACTTGAAGCTATGATTGATGAAGAAGCCAATTGATACTTGCCATGCGATCCAAGAGGATATCTTTGAACTTGATTTCTTGGAGCAGCTTATAATGTTTTCTCCGTATAGCTACTTGTTGACTCCACTCCTAGCATGAAGGTGATTCTAGACATTTGCTCCTCTGATGACTCCTTTGCTTCATCCCTATTGCTGCAACACAAATAAAGAAACAGCATCAATCCCCTTTTGAAAACATATAAGAATCAGTTTATGTATTTCTAAGCTAAGTGCATTGGTTTCCAAACTACTTGATTTCTTAAAAGCAATCACAAAATTTCAAACTAAACATCACACTAGAGATGCCAATTCTATCCTTTAGTTGAATGATCACATAGAACTTAAACTAGATTCCCCTCCATAATTGGCGGATTGGTTGAAGAATTTGAGTTCTTCATGAGACTGAATATACTTTTACCCTTTAGCACAGCAGATTGAGATTTGGGACCTTCTTGACTCTTTGGCGCATCAGTTCAAGGTGTTAAATCCTTCTTGATTCCCAACATTTTCTTGACAAGTCGTTCTTTACCAAATTGAATCTCTCCTTATGGTGTATCTGATCAAACCTTTATGCCATTTGGATGCTTTAGATAAGACTTTTGAGATCCTCATGCCTTTCAAACATTGTAACAACTCGCAGCCTCTGCACCCTTCCTTATGACGCAGCAAATACCATTTTCAGATCCTCTTAATTTGGCGCATCAGTTGGGCAGTTTGAGATCTTCTTTCAAGATGATACAAGACTTTAAACATTCCCTCCACAAGGTGGCGCATTGGATCAAGGTATAGCGATCTTCTTGAAACTTAGCATTTTTTCCTTGGGTGCTTTGGTTGATATGTTTGGAATCTTGTTGTTTTGCGCAGTAGTCCAAGAATGTGAATTCCTCTAATCAGCACCTGAATATTGAAATCCTCTTCTATGTTGTCTTGGCGGATGGGTTGATCCTTTTAAAACCTTCTAGCTAGAGCCCTTAATAAAACTTCTCCTTTTCTTCAAGTGGCGCACTAGATGGGGCAGTTAAAATCCTCTAGATAAACGTTCAACACTTATCAAATCTATTCTACATGTGGCGCATTGGATAGATATTTTGAAATCTCCTTAAATTTTCCTTTCAAAACTCAACTTTTACTCTCTTCTACAAGGTCGCATTGGATGAGGAATTAAGAATCCTCGTGATTTTCGCATTGGTTAAGGATTTAAAATCCTCTGGAAACATAAAAACTCACACCTTGACACCCAGCATTTTTCTTTCTCCTTGGCGCATTGCTTCAAGGTTTTGATTTCCTCTGAACTTTCGCATTGGATAGGCATGTCTAAAATCCTCTTTGAATCTTGCTTCGATCCACTTGACTTAGGCGCTTTGGATGAATGCTTTAAAATCTTCCTCAAAACCTTATGCTTTTCCTCATATTTGGCACTTTGGATGAATGTTCTTTCAATCATAAACATTTCTGCTTTGGGCGCATCAGTCCAAGCATTTGGAATCCTCTTGTGATAGCGTATTGGTTTGAGGCATCAAAATCCTCTAAAATTCCACTCACTTTACCTTAGGTCGCATTAGATGAAGAGATTGATTTCCTCTAAAATTCGCATTAGATGAAGATTTGAAATCCTCTGGAATTTAGCTTCCAAACTGGCGCTTTGGTTGAGAGCTTCGAAATCATCCTTTATGTTGGCACAGTGGATTGAGGATTTGGATCCCTCTTGACTTAGGCGCATTAGATAGAGAGTTTAAGATCCTCTGAATTTTCGCATTGGTTGAGGTGTTCAAAATCCTCAAGAATTTCACCTTTTCGCCTCACTTAACCTTCCAAACTGGCGCTTTGGATCATGCGCAAGAGATCCTCTTCTTGTCCTCGAATTAAAAGCGCCCTTCATCGCGCTTTTGCGCCACTTTAATATCCCGTCACATTAGATCAACCTTTTTGAATCCTCTAGAGCAGTTAGGCGCTTTTCAAGGTTCGTGAGGATAAAGATATATTGAAAAATATATTTAAGTATAAGTTGAGAGATTGAATTTCTTATACTTTAAATATTTTTCAATATACCTTTCAGGATGTTTGAGATAGGTCTCGAATCCACCGGATTTAACATGCAAAATCTAGAATTTGGAGGATTCACTAGATTTTAGACTCAGCCAATTTTTCAGGATTTCAGGATTTCAGGCTATCAGACTTGGTCTTTTCAGGATCTCAAACATACATCAAGAAGGGTCTGAATATTCATTATTTGGATAGAATTCAATCAAGATTCTTCATTTTCCAGATGAGACCTCCAGTTATGAAGCAAAAATCTCCTAGAAGAGGAACTCATTATTGGATTGGCAGAGGAAATGAACCTAAGGCATCATCTAAGATCTCATGCAAAACATCGGAGCTCAAAAAAGGGGGTCCCCATTTGCAATGGGGCGATGTGTGATTTGGTCACAACAAATCCCAGGACACCTCCAAGAAGAAGAATATTCAGTGCAACTATTGCCACAAGCATGGTCACATTAAGAAAGATTGGCGGAAACGCTTGGCTTCTGAACAATCCAAGCAAGGAGAGCCTAAACCTAAAGCCCATGTTGCAGAGCACACTGAGCAGATGGAGTGTGCTTTCTATGCCTTTATGACCAAGAGACCAGTTGATCATGTTAAATCCTCTGCCTAGTATATTGATTCAGGTGCATCTCGACATTTCACTATTGTTGAGATTGGTTCACTGAGTACATGCCATTCAAAAATTCTATTATCTTTGGAGGAGGCGAAGAGTATACTGTTGTCGGAAAGGGCAACGTATAGATTCAATCTGGAGGGAGAAATTTAATATTTCTCAATATATACTTTGTACCTGGCATGGAGCTGAATCTGCTTTCAATTAGTGAGATTATGCGTCACTCTCCTCAGCTAGATATTGTTTTCAATTTGTACACATGCAACATTGTTGATAGAGAGACTCGCACTACAATTGCTAAGGGACTTGAGGATCATGGTCTTTATAGACTTGTTGATTTAGGCGATTCTCAAGAGCACGCCATGGCAGCCAGGAGTACTTCCATCAGCAACCTCTGGCATCAGCATTATGGGCACCTGAATGTGCATTATCTCTCTTTGTTATCTATGGAGGGTCTGGTTGGTGGTCTACCTAAAATTCAGACTCGGAATCATAGAGTTTGCTGCACTTGTCAGGTTGGAAAGCAGCATCGGACTCCATTCTCAAATGGTGACACATGGCGAGCTTCCATACCTACAGTTGGTTCACGCTGATGTATGTGGACCAATGAACACTCCTTCAATTACTGGGTGCAGGTATTTTCTGTTATTTGTTGATGATTTTAGTAGAAGAATGTGGGTGTATTTTCTTAAAAACAAATCAGAGGTGTTCAGTATATTTCAACAGTTTAGGGCCTTACTTGAGAAAGAGTCAGGCTCTCAGATAGTCACTCTTAGGTCTGATAATGAGGGGGAGTTTTGTTCTTCTGACTTCTCCAGTTTATGTGCTACACATGGCATTAAGCACCAACTTACCACACCCTACACTCCTCAGCAGAATGGTGTCATTGAGCGTCGAAATCATACCATTACTGAAATGGCTTGTTCTATGCTGGAGCTTAGAAATGTCCCTAGGAAGTTATGCGCTGAAGCAGTTTACACTGCAGTTTATCTTCTAAACTCGTCTCCTACTTATGTCGTTAAGAAGATGACTCCTGAAGAAGCCTGGTCTGGACGTAAGCCTAAGGTCAGCCACCTAAAAGTCTTCGGCTCTACTGCTCATGTGTGGATTCCAGATGCCAAGCGCACCAAGCTAGATTCCAATAGCCAGAAACTCATGTTCCCTCGTTACAGTGATAGTTATAAGGCATATAGGCTGATTGATGTAGATACAAATCATCTCATCTTCAATCGTGATGTTGTGGTTGATGAAGCAAGTGGGCCCTTTTATCTGTCTTCTCCTATTGTGAGCCCTGAGGATCAGCCTCTGAAGGCTTATGATTTGGTTGTTCATCTTCCCCTAGCACCACCTGATGGGAGGGATTCTACAGTTGTGGAGGCACCTCAGCATAATGTTCCACCACCCGCCCCTCCCCAGGACAATCTAGATCGTCATCCAGATGATTTTGTTCCAGCCACCCCAGGTGATGTTGTTCCTCCTATTTCAGATGTTGGTACTTCTACTCTCTGACCTAAATGGTGGGCTAAGACCATAGGTGATCTTCATGATGATGAATTAATTGAGGGTAGATTTGTTCGGAAAAAGAGCAAGCAACAGAATACAATTAATTTTGCTCTTATGGCCAACATTCGCAACATCTCTGAGCCTCAGACATATCCAGAGGCTAAAGGCATACCTAAGTGGGAAAGGGCTATGGAAGCTGAACATCATAGTCTTCTGAAGAATAACACTTGGGTCCTCTCCGATCTTCCACCTGGGAAGAAGCCCATTCGCTACAAATGGGTGTATAAAGTTAAGTATTAGGTTGATGAAACTCTTGATAAGTATAAGGCTCGGTTAGTAGCCAAAGGGTTCTCACAAACAGAGGGCATTGATTATGGGGAGACTTTGCTCCCACAGCCAAAATGAGTACCATTCGGCTTGTCCTTGCTATTGCAACCCAGTTTGGATGGAAAGTTCATCAAATGGACGTCAATGGGGAATTACAGGAAGAAGTCTATAAGACGCAACCTCCTGGTTTCAAGGTTGCTAGTAAAGAACACCAGGTATGCAGACTGGTGAAAGCACTCTATGGCCTGAAACAGGCTCCTCGGGCATGGTACATAAAAATTGATAAGTACCTAGTTAATCATAATTTTCAAAGGAGTCCTTTTGATTCTAATCTATATGTCAAACAGTCTGGTGATGACATTCTTTTTCTTGTTTATGTTGATGACTTGATCATTACTGGCAACTCTGAACATTTGATTGAGGAGATCAAACATAATCTTAGTCAATCATTTGACATGACAGATTTGGGACTTCGGCATTATTGTCTCGGTGTAGAGGTTTGGTAGACCGATAGTACCGTCTTTATCTTTCAGTCCAAGTATGCTTGAAGTCTGCTTGATAAGTTTCAGATGAATGATTGCAAACCTACATCTACACCTATGGAGAAAGGGCTGAAACTATCAGCCAAATCAAATTCCCCTGTGGAGAATGAATCAGCGTTCAGGCAACTAGTGGGCAGCCTCATTTATCTCACTGCCACTCAACCTGGCCTCAGTTTTGTTGTTAGCTACATCTCTCGCTTCATGACAACCCCTAAAGCTGAACATTGGGTTGCATGTGCTGAGATATGTGAAAGGCACTTCTGACTTTGGCATTCTGTATGGCTGGTGCAAAGATCCTAAGTTGATTGGCTTTACAGACTCAGATTGGGCAGGCTCTGTTGATGACAGGATGTCTACTTTTGGGTATGTTTTCAGTTTGGGTACACGTGTAGTTACATGGACCAGCAAGAAGCAACAAGCAGTGGCTCTTTCCTCGACTGAAGCTGAATATCGGGAACTGTGAAAGCATCTTGTGAGGCAGTTTGGCTTCGAAGGATGCTTTCTAACATGCAAATGTCTCAAGCAAGGCCTTCGCCCTTGTACTGTAACAATCAAGGGGTGTTGAAACTTGCCAAAAATCTAGTCACGAACCAAGCATGTTGAACTTCATTGTCATTTCATCTACCAGCTTGTCGAAGATGGATCAGTGATGTTGCAGTATGTTCCAACTGAGGACCAAACTGCAGATATTCTCACCAAGTCTCTGAGCCCGGATAAGTTTGTCAAATTTAGGGGGTACCTTGGTGTAGTTGATAGATTGACCATTAAGGGAGGGTATTAAAATAATATTTAGATAGTTTATTTAATGGTCAATATTGTAATATTATTAGTTTAGATTGTTTCTATTTTTGTTGCTTTGTTAGCTTTAGTTTCTTTTAGAAACATCTGTATTGTATCTTTTAGAAAAATCTTGTAACTCTTTATATAGAGCCTTTGTCTCTATTGTTAATATATCAAGATTTTTACCATAACACTACATTGTTGTGTTTATTTTTTATACTCCTATTCTACATGCGCTTTGTACTTTCAGCACTTTGCTCCATTTGGGACTTTGAAAGTAACTTTAATCAGATCTTTGCATTGTAAAACACTAAAATAAAGTGTCAAACTCTATAATTACTAGGGAGTCATGCACCAATTGGTGACAAGGGTTTGCATTGTGTCTTCTTGTACTTCTGCATTCTTATTTTATTTTTGCATTATGGATCAATTGCCAGTACCTCTTCTTACTCCGTATAATTATTATCAATGGAAATATAGTATGTTAATCTCATTGAGAAACAAAGGATTATTCAAGACTAAAATGGGTCCAGAGGTAGAGCCTAATCTAGATGTAGAGAAAATTAAATGGTATAACAAACGTGACAAGGCCTATGGTCATTTGTGTTTATCTAAATCTCCTAACTTACTCTTCCACATTGAGTCTTTAGACTCACCAAATCAAATTTGGACTACTTTTGCTAGTTTGTTTGTGGTTCAAGGTGTTATGAGAAGTCATCAATTGGAAAATGAGTTCATCAATTTGAGTCCTAGGAGTTTTGACACCATTCAGGACTTCTTCACTAAGCTAAAATCATTGAGACTGCAATTAAAATAGTGTGGGATTGAAAAAGAAGACACTTAGTTGATCCTTAGTATTCTCTCCAAACACAGTTCAAACTATTCAGTTTTTGTTTCTACCTTCTATGCCACTAAGGATACCCTAGGAACTCAATTCACTATGCCATCTCTTGATGATTTTGTTACAACTCTCACCAAGGCACAAAAGCACAGAAAGGATCAAGCAACAAGGACAAGGAACAAAAAAACAAAGACAAAAAGGAGAAAAGGGATCAGAAATCCATTGCTTCCAAAGCAAAATTTGAGACCTCTTTAAAAAGTGACATGCCTAAGAAAGAGAAAGTCAAATGTTCTTGATGTAAGAGACCTAGTCATGATGAGCATAAGTGTTTGAAAAAACAGATTGATCACCTAACACATTTTAAAAAAGAATAACATTAATGTTCCTGAGTCAGTCAAATAGAGTTCATCAAATGAAGGGTCTTCAAAATCAAAGGACTATAGTAAGGGGAAAAGAAAGGGCAAGGCCTTTGTGGCAGTTGCAGCTCCACCTTCCACTTGGATACTTGACTTTGGTGCTTTGCAAGATGTAACTTCTTCACAAAATGACTTCACGTCTTTGGACCCTTGTTCCATGCCGCACATATTGATGGATGATAACACTCTAGTTGAGGTATGTGGGAGAGGGTCTACCAACATGAGTGATAAGACATTTCAGTATGTTCTTTGTGTGCCCTCACTATCAATTAATACCCTGTCATTTTAGCAAATCACTAACATAGGTTCAACCGTTCAAGCAACCGAGTTGAGTTCACTCCCAATACAATGGTTATTCGAGAGATGCATAGTAGTTTTACAGTGACAATTAGGCAAGTAGATCACCAATCTCAATTGTATGTTTTTTCTCACTTTGCTCTTGATTCTCCTTCAACCACATTTCTCACCTGTCCTGATGAGATGAGTAAGTTGTGGCATGAGCAGTTTGGGCATTTGAACTACCACTACTTGCACCAGCTCAACCAACAAGGCATGGTTACAAGGTTGCCTTTTGTTCGCTTTTTAGACGATGTTTGTCAAGGTTGCATCCTTGGTAAACATCTCGAAAAGAAGTTTGACAAGTGCAAAGCATGGAGGGCTACTCAAATTCTAGAGTTGATTCGTAGTGATTTATCTAGTCCATTTCCACATCCTTCATTCAATAGGACTAATACGTCTTGACCTTCATTGATGACTTTTCTAGGTATACATGGGTATGTTTTCTTCAACAGAAGTTTGAGGGCTTTGAGCATTTTCAGTACTTCAAATCTAAGGGTTCTCTGAGTTCTACTCTTGACACTTCTCTACCATCTACATTCACATTGGATTCACGTGGGAATGATGATAGTACTTCTAAGGATTCGAATCCACCTAGGCACATTCCTCATGATAAGGACTCTTTACTTTGGTTGACGAGAGTGATGATGAAGATCCAACTCCTTCCTCTCCCAGTCATCATTCTGAGGTGGAGGAATCTCCTCCTAGTTCTTCAACTTCTGGTCTACTTTGAGCTACACAAACTCTACATTCTACCGATGATTGCATTGGGGATCCTTCGATACCAAGCAAATGAGATCACAATTCTGAGAATATCCACATGTTTTTATCACCTCCGCTTCTGATCCACATCTTTTTAGGAGCCATCTGGCATCCTTGAGTGGGATGTAGCTATGCAGGAGTACAATTCCCTAGTTAGGAACCATACTTGGACTTTGGTCCCCCTTCCTAAGTAGATATATCAATCAAAATTTGCAGCAGATGGATTAGTTGATAAGTTCAAAGCATGATTGGTCGCAAGGGGGTTTTCACATGTTCCTCACATTGACTTCACTAAGACCTTTGCACCAGTTGCAAAGATGAACTCTATACAACTCACTTGCTATTGCTACAGCACATCGCCGGAAGGTTCACTAGATGGATGTGAAGAGTACTTCTCTTCATGGACACCTTGAGGTGTTAGTAAATAGATTTGTCACTACCCTATTTCACCAAAATCAACGTGGCTTGCCCAATAGGCAGCAACAAACATTCACAATAGTTGGAGAAATCATTTTTGGAATAACAATTTTCCTCTACGTTTATGAGGGGCAGCTCCCTCGTATGATGGGGGTCTTAGGGTTGTTGCACACTTTTAACCCAAAAGTACGAAAGGAAAATGAAAACAAGAAAAAGAAAAGGAAAATAGGGAAACCCCATATAAGCTTGCACAAGATGCTATGAAAGATTCCTCGAGCAAAATGTAGGAAAAAGGAAAATAAATAATGTGCAGCAATTAACATAGACAGAAGGTTCTTTGTTTATGCATACAAAATCAGCAATAGAAGGAAGAATTTAACGGTTTATCCTTTCAACGCACAAGAAAAGATGAGGAATTAATTGCACCTTGAACATATGAACAATATGCAATAACTAAGGAATACAATGAAACACATTTCAAAATTATTCTTCAAATTACTTCAAAACTCCGAACACAAAGTTTTCATTCCATTTGCACAGCCAAATGTGCAGAAGAAATACAAAGAAATGATCATAGGTTGAACCTACGAAAAACATGCAACCATCGAAGGACATAAATGACACAAAGTTAAAAAATATTCTCCCATTTCTTTTGTAATTTCAAGGCACAAAAGTCTTTTACAATTTTCTTTTTTTGCTGCTGTATTGAGAAGAAGAAACTTTTACAATTGAAATCACCTTGTATAAATAGTTTTTTTTTCTCCCAGCTAACTTATAACTGTTTTATAACCAGTTTTTAAAATAATAAACCTATTTTATATTTTTAAGTTCACTTTTTAAGTCATAAAAGTGACTTAAGCTTTAATTTCGAATAAGTCCAATGAGCAAATAGAACAATAAAGGGAAATTTATGGTGCTTGTAGAGAGGTAAAAGAAGATTTGTTTCCTTCACAACTTTGATCTTTTGGTGTTGTCACTAGACTCGTAGTAAGCTAGTATCTAAAGGTGTTGAAAAAATTGATGAGGATCATAAGGAGCAAACCGCAGAAGAGCAGCTGTGATCCAAGTGCAAGGCATCTTCTCCAATGTCAATGCCCTCATCAAATTGCTTCTATGACAGCATTTTAACGATTAATTTCCATTGTCTTCTTGCTAAACATGTAGTTTGGCAGGCTATCGTCTCTCAGGGTCTGGGCCTTCAGAATTTTCGTCATGTTAGCAGTCCATCCATATTTTCCTGTAACCAGACAACATGAAGACTCAACAACACGACCAGAAATCACTATTTTCTTTGCCTTATCTCCAAGGATGTCCTTGACAACCTTGCAGAGCCCTTCAAACTTAACTTTTTTGGCTCTCCTTTGTTTTACTTCTTATCTCAAACTTCCTTCTCTGTAGCCTTCTCAGTCCACAGGGAAATTGGGTAGCTTATGAACTCTGCATGTTTCTTGATTAGGTCCTTCAAACACCTCTCTTCAAGATACTGTAACTGATCATCCTTGAGGTAAAGAGTAGTCTTTGTTCGTCTACCAAGTGCTTCACCAGATGTATCGTTTCTCATAGTAAATGATCCATTAGCATGAGACTCCCAGATGTACCATTCATCTCATTATGTTTGGTAGTCACAACTTCCTCAACAAACAGACATGCAGAGTAAAAATAACACCAAAGTATCCAATCACACTAACATCAACACTAGCAGCTAGAGCTTCCACAAATTCCCCGGTCAATTATAGTCAATGGTCCCAAGATTGTTAACCAGGTTTGACTTGATCATGCCAATACCACTGTCAATTATAGTCAATGAATTATTAGCTTTGTCTGGAACAATGTGAATGGACAGCTCTGGCTCTAGTAGTTGCTCCAAGCAATGCAAGAGACACAAGTGCGGCAGAACCAATAGTAAACCCTTGCCAATCGCAGCTGTACTGTTTCCTGCTGCATCAAGGGCATCAGTCCTCTCTCAAATCTTATAATTCATGCCAGCTATCTCATCAATACCACCAGCATTGTCACTAATAGGACCATAAGCATCTATAGCCAATCCAATTGCTATGGTACTGAGCATCCCAAGAGCAGCTACTGCAATTCCATACATGGCAAGCAAACTGAAGGTCACAAATATGGCAACTCCAATAGCAAAAATGGAAATAATGGCTGACTGATATGCCAAAATAAGGCCGAATATGACATTTGTTTGAGCTCCAGTTTTACAGGACTTGGCCACTTCATGAACAGGGCTGTAAGCATTACTAGTATAGTACTCAGTAATGTAACCAATCACAAGTCCAGCCCATAATCCAATTGAAACACAGAAGAAGAGATGCCAGTTTTTTACTGTTTTGGCAGCACCAAAGTTGAAGATCGTGAAGGTTGATGGCAAAGCAACAAAGCTTACAATAGCAATGCCAATTGTCATCAGTACCATAGAGATGATAAGCTGCCTCTTCACAGAAAGGTTCAATTTAATTAACTGCCTCGATCAAAAAGAAATCAGTTGCAAACAATGTTGTGATTAAGCAAATCACAATACCCATTGAGCTGATAAGCAAGAGATAGCACATTGAAGTGAAATCATGAGTGTTGCCAAATGATGAAATGGATGCCACGACAAGAGTGGCACAGGAGGATTCAGCATAGGACCCAAACAAATCTAAGCCCATACCAGCAATGTCTCCAACATTGTCACCAACATTATCAACTATAACTGCTGGTTCCATGGGTCATCTTCAGGAATGTTCTGCTCAACGTTACCTACAAGGTTGGCACCAACATCAGTAGCCTTGGTGTAAATTCCACCACCAACTCTTCCAAAAAGAGCCATTGCAGACCCACCAAGACCATAGCCAGTAATGGTTTCAAAGAGACCCTCCAAATCATCTCCATAATATATCTTGAAAACTTTAGTGGTGATGTAAAGCACAAGAAGTCAAAACCCATCACAGCACCAGACTTAAATGCAATAATGAAAGCCTTCTCAACTTGTGCAAGGCAGAGTTTAACACCTTCACAGCTCGCCAAGGAAATGAACCATGAAAATTCATAGCATCAACAACCATGATCACAACAGTCTGCCTGATGGCTCTAGATTTCGCCAGTCAACTGCCCAAAAAGTTGCATCAGCTCAAAAGTTTATAATGCTTTTTCAACAAATCAATTTTATACATATTCTGCAATCACTGCACTCCGTGAGATATCCTCTCTTTGAGGCACTGTGTCAAACGACTCACATGCCTTGCTTCGCTTCTTCACCTGCATTCCAGACTGCTATATATGTCAGAAAACTCTCTATTATCAGGAACCGACAAGGTTCCAAGATCACCTTCATCAACTGATCTATAGCGTGTCTTCCTCATATGAGAGCGACGGGCTTCCAAGAACTATCAAATCGACCGATCCTTATGTCTTCTGCACACTGCAATAATCCATTACATAAGATGACGTCCCTTTGAGGTATTCAAACTGTTCACATACCTTGTCTTTGCTTCCACATTCCGCAAACATTCTGCCAATAGCAGTTGCATTAGCAGAATTCCATTTTATTTATGTTTTGATGGATGTCCATACAATGTTCTAAAGCTCCCATTTTAGTGTGGGTCAACGAATTTTCATTTTAAATGTATTTTGAAAAATATCACTTTTAAAACTTATCGAACATCGCTGCCATGTAGGGAACTCGCTTAGCGGCCAATACAAGTGGTCTCGGCACTACCGAGAGCTAACAAAGTTCCACGAACACTTTCATCACCCAATTTGGAGCTTCAAGGAACTCGCTTAAAAAAAACTTTTGGACTTTTCTTTTGTTTGTTTCTTTTAACATATATGCTTTGTGAAACTTAAGAGTGTGCGGGGAATGAAGGGGGTCGAGGAACCCTTTATATTTTGCACTTTTCCTCATAGGATTTGGAGCGCCGCTTCTTTGCCCTTATAACAAGATGTTAACCTCTTCTTTTTATTATTTTGTTGGAAAACGAACTTTTGGAGATAATAGTTAATATGCAAATTTAAATGCAAATCTCACTTTTCCTTGGTCTTAAAGTGAAATGTCAAAAAAATTTAAACTTAGCACATCATCACTTTTGTAACTTGAAGAATCTGCATATGAACCTCTTGGAATAAATTGACAACTTTGTGTGAACAATCTTCTAATGTCCTTATGGACGTGAATAGACTTCTAAACCTTGTGTTTTTGCCAATCAGATGAGTTAATCGATCATGTGATTAAAATTTTGTCAAATTTAATAATGTTGCACTATGAAATTAACTTGTGACCATGTGTCGAGATGGTAAATTCACACTTGCAAACCAATTGCAACTGCGATAAGAGTCAAAATTATCCAGAAACCAGTACGTTCGACTTCCATGAAGTCCATCTAAACCTGTTATCAACCCCCCGAAACACCTTTTGCGACTTTGTGAAACTATAAACTATGGAAGAATAGAGATGTTGAAAAGCATCTAAAGATTGTATATCTATCATACTACATTGAAAACCTGTATTTCTACCACTAGGATTTAGTTTTTTTGCACTGATTATCATGTCGATAAGATTATTAACTTGACTTAGATGAACTTGTGACACTTGAGGGGATTGAACTTGACTACAAACCACTAACAACTATGACAATAATTGATGACTTTGACTTGATAAACAAGTCAACACTACGAAACGATTGAGAACATTTGTGAATGAGACTTAATGACACAAACATCAACGTTTTTAATTTGACCAAGCTAAGGCAACAAAGAGACTATTACAAAATCGATGTTGTTCATTATACAGAGGAGACGAAGGCTCCTTAAATAGAATTACAAGGACGATGTTTCTAAAAAGAAACAATCGTTAACACAAGACGAAGTTAGAAACAACTGGATGACCATTAATAACATAAATAGAAAGATATTATTCTAATACCCTCCCTTAATGGTCATCATTCTAACTACCCAAAGAGATAACAGAGAAGGCTGCCTCCTTCTCAGAACGCTTCTGCAACAAAAGACAAGAGCCTGCCACTGACTCTGCCACTTGAGATGAGTCTGCCACCAACCCTCCCAGAAACTGCAGAACTTCTGGAAATAACCAAAAACAACAACAACCGTCCAACCTGATGTTGGAGAACTGTCCCTCCCTGTAACCAGAGATACACCAAGAATAGCTGCCACGATTTTGAGGAAAAAATCGGCAAACCCTCCAAACTGGTGCAGATGAGCAAGATGCCCGAAAACAAACTGCAGCAAAGTACGATTTTTGAGGAAAAAATCGCCAAACCCAAGATCCGAGACACGGATCAAAGTACAAATCATCATTTTTAAGGAAAAAAACGGTAAAACCTTTTCAGAAACCAGAGAGCCCTCCCGAACGACGAAAACCCTGACTAGGGCATATAGGAGCAAACCCTTAATTTTGGAGAAAAAAAATTATAAACCCTAAAACCCACCAAATAATTTTTGAGGACAAAATTATTAAAACCCAAGACATCGATTGTTGGCTTAAAAAAACAAAGGGTTTGGAACCCTAGCCGCAAAAAAAACAAGGCACCCAGAACCAAAGAAACTAGTCTGAAAAACCACAAACTGGAGTGCTGAAGATCACGCTGAGACAAATGGCGTTGAAGGTTTTAAAACCCTCGGGCTCAAAAACGCCAAAGTATACCTCCAAACGATGGGTAATTATAGAAGCTTCGAACAACACTCACAAAACAAAAAACGACCTCGCAGAATCCGCGGAAATAGAAACACGGTGCCAAAAAAAAAACCTGCGAACAGAGAGGTGAACAAATCGCGAACCAGGAATCATGAGCAGGATCCGCGACCCTTGCTGAAAACGCGACTGCGGGTAAGGCATAGGAAACCTCGCGGGTGTATACACAGAGAGATCACGCCAAAGCAAAAAAAACGCGATTTGCAGATAGGAATCCATGACTGCAACAATCGCGTCCAAAGGCGATCAGGAATACGCGTCTGGAGAAGATGAAGAAACGCGGCCAGAAGACGAAAAAAATCTGCACGTCGAGAGGAAAAAACACTCAACTGGAAGAAACGTCCAAAAAACGCAACCCTCAGAACAAAAATCACGACCATTTGTTAAAACATCGGAATACATCAGCGACCCACAAAAAATCGCGATCAGCAACTTTTAAAAAAGTCGGAAAAAACGAAGTCAGGGAGACTTCAAATCGCGACCACAGTGACGCCTAAAAAGAAATGCCGACAAACACCAGAGCCCTCAAAAATGCGACCAGGTGCAGATGAAAACGCGACTTGAAAACAAATGGGTTTAAATCCCGCGTCTGCACAAAAGGCAGAAATAAACTGCCAATGTTTGCAGAAAAACAAAACGGGACCCCAAAAGCTTCATGACCAGAGGGTGACGACTAAAAGAACTCGAAACAGGAGAGTCGAACAGGTATGTCGTCCATACAATGTACGGAAAATACAAGAGGCGTCAGAAAAATTTCAAAAAGAAATTTTGCCCGCTTAAACTCGGAGTTCTGATACCATATTACAAAATCGATGTTGTTCATTATACAGAGGAGACGAAGGCTCCTTAAATAGAATTACAAGGACGATGTTTCTAAAAAGAAACAATCGTTAACACAAGACGAAGTTAGAAACAATTGGATGACCATTAATAACATAAATGGAAAGATATTATTCTAATAGAGACTTCACATGTGACTCGAAAGACCAACACAACTTTCAAGAAGTCAACTTGACAATACATGTCATTTAATGAACATGAAAAGTTTAAAATTTGTCAAGGTCAAAAACGTGGACAATAGGAGGAGATCTATATGGAGCAATTGCAAGGTTTTCTACAAGATTGTTCCATGTTCTGCAGACTTCAGAAATCTATATATGGCCTAAAACACATCCCTCGTGCTTGGTACACCAAGATGGACTCCTTCCTTCTCACAATTGGGTTCTCTAGTTTGACAAAGTGCCAAAGCACCCTAGATCAACAACTTGATAGATTCTAGTCACACCATCCACAAAGTTCTATATAGTTCTAGAAAAGGTGTGCACCACTATATTTTTTATGCTTTTTAAACATTTATAGGTGGTTGTTATTGTTCTCAGAGTGTCCTTGCAAGAAAACCTTCGTAACAAATCATTAATTTTGATATTATTTCCACCTATATTGAATACATTTTCATTCATAAGAGTGGTGCAATACCCCTAAGGTTTCACCCTCACCATATTATATAGATTGGACTAGCATGGTGATAGCAAATCCCCTTTGGATTGCCTACATATATTTTCACCATCAAGATGTCTCTTTAGTTCACATTTAACAAAAGCCATAATCATTAATATCACTTCATACTAACACAAAAGGTTTATTTTAATTCAACCCTTTTTTCATGCTTCAACATATATTGATATACTAATAATTAAACTTCACAACCAATATCATATCAAAGTGTGGCATAACTTGCGTGTGAGCTCTGCAATACCTCATTTTGTTTCATTAGCATATCCTGTTAAGAAAATGTGCAAAATCTAAATTTTAAGTAAATATGTACTAACATCCTAATTTTGTGAAATGGGAGGATAATATGTACTAATAATATCTTAATGTTTCTAGCTTCTTATTTTTCTCAAACCATGGCTTGATGCAAACATTGAATGCCACCAACTAAAGATGGAAGACTATTTCAGCTTGGATATTACTAAACTGTTAATTGATGATAAGAGGGCAAAATGGTTATAAGAGAGAACCTTCATTATGGAGAGTGGAGACTACAACCTTTTCAAAATCACAAAATATGACAATAGAATATTGACTGTGTTGCCGGTTATGGTACGGGAACGGGGTTCTGGTACACCGGTACGGCAATTTTTTCCCTTTGATTTGGGTACGGTTGTACTATATATGTGTGTGTGTGTGTGTGTATAAAAAAAATACATACAAAATTGAAAATACATTTGATATAATATAATATAAAATAAAATCTCTATTATAATATAAGATAAAATAAGATATACAATATCATAAGATATAACAATATAATATAATATAAGATAAATTATAATCTTATATCAAATTCAGATTATAACAATAATTCAGTTATATCAAATTCACATAAGATATAACATGATATAATATAATATAAAATAAATTATAATATATAAATTTATAATATATTATATAATCTATGTTACCGGTTCTTTGCAAAAGATTGTTGGGTACTGGTTCGGTTAGAACTGGATCCTGGTCCTCATCTGGTTCTCTAGGGGATTCGGCCGAGGTCCTTCAAATGCCCTGTGGGTTCTTTTGGGACAAACCCGAGAGAACCCAGGGAGAACTCTAACAGAATTTGCTACTGAACGATGATTATTTATTATTTATTTTACCTGTCTTGATTGCCATCGTTGTTTCCGTATGATCGCTCTTATAATAGAAGATTCATTGAAAGAATGCAAGCTTAATTAGGCATGTTCTGAGAATCAAAACCCATTAATTGACTTGCACATCATCATAACATATGATTGAACAGTGAGTATCAGTAAGTCTAGATCTTCACTGGGAATCTTTTGAGTTCCCTGGTAATATTTAGTAATTGAACATCAATACCTTGAAATTTTTTTAAAGAACTCTTGATTTAAACTTTATTTGGATTCAAAATTTCTTAGAGTTGCGACAATGGAAGTAAGTTGTGAACTCTCAGACAAAAAAAAATTAATAGTTCTGTCTTTATCTATGTGGATGTGGGATGCAGAAGCAACAAAAATGCAGGGTAATGAGTGCAAGCAAGAATGCATGTTGTTGAACCTGATGTTACCAAAATCGTGATCAGAAAAAATCAGAAAGAGACCAGAAACTAAAAATTGGGAAAATCATAAAATCAGAAACAAATCAGAACACAGAATGAACCCAATGACCAGAAATATGTCCACTTATTTCATTAAAAAAATATTTTTGACATGGGCCATTACATCAACACGTGACAAGGAGATGCAAGGTAGAGACAACATACACATAGGTAAGATATTCGTGTTTGACTAATTCATATTGTAGTGTTTTTAATTTTTACTACTATGGAGGTTTTTTTTATTATATGATCATATTCATGATGCTATGGTATTCTGAACTTAATTACTGCTGCAAATATGAATATATTTCTGATTTTTACATGTTTTTGTATGGACGAACCCACACCCAAAATTGTTTTTGACCGAATCCGCGAACTGAACCCCTGAACCCGAACCAGTACCAGGATCGGTAACTTAGTATATAATATATTATACAATATAATATAATAATATAATATATAGTACAATATAATATAGTATATAATATATAGCATGATATAATATAGTATATAATATATAGTATAATATAATATAGTATATAATATATAGGATAATATAATATAGTATATAATCTATAATATATAAATTTATAAGGTAGAAAAGAAAATATAAATTATATAACATAATATAAAAATTATAGAAGGAAAATTTATAAAAAAAATCCCGTGGGAGTGCTCGGGAGTGCCCGGGGCACGACCTTGCCCGCTCTTGTCGCCACTCCCATCGCCGCTCCGGGACCCACTCCCAGCTAGTGCGGGACTGGACTACTAGACCCAAGAACATGGCAACAAGGAATATTGACATAAAGGTACAATTACCCCATACATGGTACATACCAATGTGCCTTTGATCACTACCCATCTTGGTATGGAAATTCTTCTTATAACTGTTACCACTTTTTTACTATCCTCTTGTTCATGCACTAATCAAAGTTGGAGAACAAAAATATCACAGAGCGGGTAAGTGAATTCCATCTTATGATTTGATGAGATCCTATGATAGAGGATACACACTTTCATTAAAACTTCAGCAATATATTGGTCAAGCATGCTATCTTTGATCCAATACATAACGATCCAACTACCCCATACAAAGTACATAACAACAGCCTGTCTTTGATTTGAGTTGAACATCCATTTTTTACTATTCTCTTGGTCAAGCATGCTATGTAAGATGGAAGACCTGCCCTACATTTTAGAATATTAGAGCATGTATTATGTTTCCTTTCTTGATGATTTCTCTCGTAAGACTTGGATCTATTTATTAAAGACCAAGGATGAGGTCTTTCACAAGTTTTAGAAGTTCAAAGCTCTAGTCGAAAATCAAACAGGGAAGAAGATCAAGGTCTTGAGATCAGACAATGGTGGTGAGTATACCTCCAAGGAGTTTGAGAGTTTCTACAAGGAAGCGGGAATTAAGAGGAAACTAATTGTTCCATACAACCCACAGCAGAATGGGGTTGCATAATGGAAAAATTGATCTATCATAGGGGCTGCTAAGGCCATGATCCATGACCAGGACCTATCGATGTTTCTTTGGGCAGAAGCATGCAACACAGGTGTCTACATCCAAAACAGGTGTCCTCACAGGATCTTGGAGGACAAGACACCAGAGGAGGCATACACTGGTGTGAAGCCAGAGGTGGGTGACTTCCGCATCTTTGGTTATCCAGCTTATTTTCATATACCTGTAGAGAAGAGGACCAAATTGGAACCTTCCAGTAGGAAGGGTTTATTTGTGGGTTACAATGAGACTTTTAAGGCCTACAAGGTCTATATTCCAGTGCAAAGGAAGGTTGTAATCAGAAGGGATGTAAAGTTTGAGGACATTGCATCCAAGAAGTCTCATGAACTCATTCCAACAACAGAGGATGAGGAGCAAGAAGCTCCAAAGGTTAAGTCTTTGTCTCCAAAGATACTAGTTGGTTCCAGTTCAGAACAACAATCTTCGGAAGAGACTTCAACCCCTTCTACTTTTATTACGAGACCTCGATGGTTCACACAAACATTGAGGCTCCTCGGAGCACATTCAGGGAGAGCAGGCCTCCGAAGAAGTTTCCAAACTACATGGCATTGATGAGCAGCATCATAGATTTAGAGCCTTCCAACTTCCAGGAAGCAGTAGACCAACAGGTTTGGAGGGATGCTATGGTGGAGTACACCTCCATCATGAAAAATGATGTATGGATTATTGTGCCAAGACTTGAGGGAAAATCAGATGTGTGTTCCAAGTGGCTCTACAAAATCAAACATGTTGCAGATGGCAGCATTGAAAAATACAAAGCGAGGTTTGTGGCAAGAGGGTTCTCTCAAAAAGAGGGAGCAGACTATGAGGAGACATTTGCTCCAGTCACCAAATACACTTCCATTAGAACAATTATGTCTTTAGTTTCATCTATAGAATGGAAGATACATCAAGTGGATGTTGAAACAGCTTTTCTTAATGGTATCATTGAGGAAGAAGTGTATATAGAGCAGCCTCAGGGCTTTGAGGTAAATGGGAAGGAATCCCATGTTTGTAGTCTTAAGAAAGCCTTGTATGGACTCAAACAGGTACCGAGAGCATGGTATTCCAAGATAGATTGATATCTGCAAAGTATGGACTTTACCAAAAGTGAAGCAATTCCTAATTTATATTATATAATCGTTGGGACTGATTTGCTTATTTTGATATTATATGTAGATGACCTGTTTCTTACAGGTGTAGAGTAGCACATTGCAGAGTGCAAAGCAAATTTATCGGTTGAGTTTGAGATGAAGACATCGGCATGATGCATTACTTCTTGGGTTTGGTGGTTTGGCAGAAACCAGGGGAGATTTTCCTTGGGCGGGTTAAGTATGCAGTTGAGATCCTGAAGCAATTCCGAATGGAGGATCGCAAACCTATGGCCACACCTATGAACACTAATTTGAAGAAAGTGACAACTTCATATTCAAAATTGGTGGATCCCACGTTGTACAAGCAATTGATAGGCGCCTTGATGTATTTGGTCAACATTAGGCTAGATATATGTTTTGTAGTGACTACCTTGGGTCAGTTTATGGTGGACCCAGGGCGAGAGCATTGGGTAGCAACAAAACATGTGCTCAGGTATTTGAGGAGCACAGTGGAGTATGGTTTGAGATATCTTGGAGATGGTGAAGTGAAGTTGCAAGGGTATACAGACTCATATTAGGTAGGTAGTGCAACAGATAGGAAGAGCACCTCAGAGTGTTGCTTTAGCTTGGGTTTAGCAATGATATCTTGGTTCAGCAAAAAGCAAACTTATGTGGCACTTAGCTCAGCAAAGGAAGAATACATGATAGCCAATACTACTAGTTGTGAGGCCATTTGGCTTCGCAAGTTACTTGTAGGATTGTTTGATTAGGAGTTGTATCCCACGGTCATTTACTGTGATAATCAGAGTTGTGTCAAACTCTCTGAGAATCCAGTATTTCATAATAGGTCCATGCAAATAGGGATCAGATATCACTTCATTCGACACAAGATTCAAAAAGGAGCAATTAAGCTTCAATATATCTCCACAGATCAACACGTAGCTGATATTCTGACCAAGCCCTTAGCAAAAGGGAAGTTTGAAGCATTCAAAGACAATCTTGGATTGGTGCAGAATCCCTTCCTCACTAAGAGGGAGTGTTGAGTTTTTTTAGTTCGGAGAGGAACTTCTGCATAGATTTAATGTGAACGTTGTGGAAGTGGTTCGAGTTATTCTATTTTGCATTTCACTTACGTGAAAAAGTTAGTCTTTTATTTAGCTAATTAAGTCTAATAATGTGTAGATTCATATTAATGATTTAGACTTATCTTCCAACTCATCTCCTGTAAGAGATAAGGAAGTTTTAGAAGATTAGATTTTTTGCTAAGTAGTATAAAAATAGATGCAAGATAGAAGAAAAATATATACAGTGATAAAATACCGTGCAGCTGTCTTTGGAACAGTTTGTAGAGGTTTCCTTGTAAGTTTTTCGAAGGAATGAAAAGCTGATTTGAAGGTGTAATTGTCTATGTATTTGTTTATGCTTTCGCTGTTTGAAATTTTAACTGTTGTGTGATTGTTGTAATGTTAAAGAATTAATTCTTGTTGAAGACATTAGGATGAAGACATTAGGACAGCAGTTGCTTTTGTTGAAATTTTTTCATTATAGGCTTTACAAGAGCCTTTTAGAATGGCCTTAGACAGAAAGCATTGACTGGCAAGTGCTGGTCCTACCTCGTAGTTCCCTTCATATCAAAGTGGTCAGCATGCAGTGAAGAACTTGGGTACTTGACAAATATCCACTCATCATGTACCCATAATACATACTTTGTCCACTGACCAATAGTATGGGCCTCTAGGGATGATGAGATATAGTTCTTATTTAAGAAACATTATCAAACAAAAAATACATTTCAATTCATCAAAGTCAATATCAGCCCAGAATTTGCTACATCATGTCTTGTGTAAGTCACCCTTCCAACTTCATTAAACTATAGCAGCATGCACAAAAATGAAATATATCACCTCCAAGCAGCAGAAAACCATCTCAGAATCAAGTTGCTACCCTTCCTCTGAAAATCTTGGAATCTAGATGCCTTCTCGTGCAAGCCATCTGCCCCTTAGACAAAGTTGCTTAGCCTCAAAAAGTAGAAATCAGGTCAACAATGCCAGTATATTTAAACCAGAACAATAACAGAATGAATAACAAATGAGGATGAAATGAATAACAAATGAGGATGAAAGCCTTACCTTTAAATTTACACTTTCCCTTAGTTAAGCTTTGACCAATCATATCCAAATTTTCTCATAAGAGGCGTTAAGTCCCCTTCCACATTTCTCTGTAAAATTTCATTTTTTTGTAGATAGAAATTTACATAGTGACATGTTTATGATTCAATATACATCTGAAAGGAGTAACCTTCATAGTATGCGACCTCATGTCCCCAAATCCATGCTATCGTGTATTATTTGATTAGCCACTTTTGGGCTTATCAAGTATCTTAATTCCATATTTAAGGCTATTGCTATCCTGGAGTAAAAGCATGATCATTTAACAATGAAGGCTACCAATATTGTGTCAGTTTCAATAAAATGTTTTATGCACAACAGGTTCAGCACAGCTGATGGGACCAGTATGAAATAAGATAGGCCATTTTGGATTGCTAATTTTTAGTAATTCTTTCGATCCACTACTCTAGCAGGGATGATAAAAATAAGGAAGCATGATAAATCACCTTAGCACCATATATTCATAAGACACTCAGATCACGATCAGAGATCGGCGACGGTGGCAATGATGCGTTCAAGGATACGGCCATTCTTGCCTTCCTTTATACAGAGATGAGCATGTGGAGATGGTAATGCTGAAGAGCACAAGATGGCGGAGAAGCTGAGAATTCCAAGTTGCAAATGTGACTGTAATGTGAACAGCGTGGAGTTGCAACTCAGGAGGATATTTGTGTTCTCTTCTCAGAGAGAAGAGCAGGCCGTTAGGGAGGTGATCAGGGAGAAATCCCTGCAGCAGGTACACATCCATGATGTTGATCTGGGGCAGAGGTTAATATACACAGCTGTGGCCACCATGGGAAATGTCCGCTGGGGGGGAATCATAAACAACAGAGTGGTAATCCCACGGCTTCGTGGAGAGGTCTCGAGCATTGTTGCAAACATGCTGAGGAAGCCAACGACCAGCTTGGTTGGCAACGCCATTTGCATTGAGGCGGCTACGAAGAACGAGAGATCATTCAGCTGTATAGAGAAGGTATTGAGAGAGATAACATGGAAACTTATGCCTTCTATATGGGCCACAACGGGTACATCCTGGCTCCGGCTCAGATTGAGAGACTCCAGGAAGTGGACTCGGGCCTGCGATTCCTCTTTCACCATTAGTTGTTGGATGGAATACGCCTCTGATGTAAATTTTTGTTTCTGATTATATAGAAAGGGAGCTACCCCCTAGGTAGCAGTTCGCTTAACGAAAAAAATAAGACACTCAGATCACATTCATTGCAGAAAGTACAACAATTACTCTAGAATTCTAAACACAATCTGACAATACAAATTTAATACAACTTCTTTTATTGTTTTCTTCATTCATGGCAAGCCAAATTTTGCAGTACATCATGTACAATGAGACTCATTTGTGGCTACCATCTGTCTGCCAACTAACCTTGCAAATTCTGCTCAAGAATATCATCTTGAACACCGTTCAAATGAGCATATAGTGCACTCCAACATAACTTTTAGAATATTAATTATCATGCTAATTATTCGCAAGTCAGAACCCTAAATTATTCGCAGATATCTACACTAACCCGCGTCCTGAAACCCTAAATTATTCGCAGAGATTTAAATGTAATTTGCACACGATTTAAACGCGTCTATTCTGAAAAATATCGGTCAACAATCGTTGACTGTGATTTCATTAAGAAATCACGATTTTCCGGGTCAAAAAATCGGTGGGCCACTTGATTTCTGATTTTTTCAAAAAATCGCATTTGTTTTGCAATTTATGCTTCTATGTTAAAAACAATAAAAATTAAAACACTCAAAAATTATTTAGTCTTCATGTTGCAATTTTAATTTTCATGTTTCAGCGTTCAGTTTGTAAATTATACTTGATTGATGGGATTCCTGCTGTAACCATACATTGTGTAATTCTGTGATGTTAAGAGTTCATCACTGACTCTTGAAATTCATCAATCAATTTGAAACATGATCATGATCACAGAATATCAAGTAAGTTTGTAACAGGTAGCTAAGTTTCATCTGAATATGAAATCTCTCAAACTTGACAATGATTGGTTAGACAATGTAAGACAATATAAGTGTACCTCTGAAATTGATCCAAGGCTGATCAATAGTGTATGAGCTATGTATTGTTACTTGTGGATGTTTGATAAATGGTGCAACTGGATTATTTAATACATTGCTGCTCCAAAGTTGAAATGGATGTACTAAATCTTGTTTAGACATCATATTCTGCTCTGTCAGTCTCTATCATTTGCTCTGTGTGCTCAGAGGTGACAGCTCCTTGCTGATGTGCTATTATTTACCATCTGAAAGTTAGTAGATTTGTGATGTTGTCCATTCTGTCATCCAGAATAGCTCTAAATCCATTAGTTGATTTTTGAAATTTTCAATATAAACATAAAGAGTAAAAGAATTATATAGGAGCGGAAATCAAGTGTAAAGTTAAAATGTTAATAGCTCAGCTAAGTACTAGCTCGCACCATCTTAGGTGCGAGATCAGAAGGTGCACAATGCCTCAGGAAGAGTGGGCAGATAGAATATGTTGCTTTTGTACTTTGGGGTTAGTGGAAACGGAATGGCACTACATCATAGAGTGTCCAGCTTACAAGGATATCTGGATCAATTATATTGATATTTTAAATGTTGGCTCCTTGATTGCCTTGTTTGAAGAGGAAAGGCTAACAAAAACAGCAGCTTATTTGATCAAGATTCACAGTAGAAGATCCAAGATCAAAAAGGAAATAGATGCCAATCAGACATAATGTGGACAGCCTGCCTCCTGCTGGGGCTTAAGTGCTTGGCAGCGTCGTTTAATATCCTGGGGTCCCATAGCCTGCTTGGCCTCGTGGACGTTATTAAAAACTTTCATTTCATTTCATGATTGGATAACATTAGGAGGTTCTGATGGCTCTAGAAATTGGTGTCGATTTAAATCCTCAGATTGACTGATAATCAAAGTTCCCAAAAAGGCACAAGACAGGTTGAAGAACGTCAAACTGAACTCTGCTAGGAAGAACACTGCCCTTTTATCCCCTGTTCTGGACACAGCAGAGCAGAGCCCTCTATCAACTGGGTTTAACATCCACTCTGTCATGGTATCAACTATCAAGCTTCAAGCATCAGGGACACTCCAAAACGTATCCTGCATTAATAGGTGGTGGTTTACAATGATGTTTCATTTCAGTTATGTGTTAAAGAGCTTATATTGTATTTAGATCTGTAGTCTCCTGGAAGTGGGGTGAAATTTTAAAAAATTTAATGGTTGTCAACCACTGAGATTCTTGGTGACTGCCATCTGGGAATAAGAGCCTTTTAACAGGGTAGAGAAATTGTAATCAATAATTGTTGCCACCAATAGAGGCATAGGGACTCCTGTAGGTGGATGGTATTCTGTGATTTATTTATGTGCCTACTTGGCTACTTGAGTCACCCTGGGCTTGTCTTTGGCTACAGCATTTTTCCTTATCTTTATGAATTTTTCAGCAGTTATACGTCTCCTGATTAAATACTGACTAATTGAATTCAATTTATACTTTTAGTTTGCTGAGTCAATCCCAATTCCAAGTAATGCTACTATGATTAAAATAGGCTTATATCTTCTCGAAATTCATTCTTTGTGTCTCATGCATTATTTAGGTTTAGTTTGTGACATGTGTATTACTATTTTTTACTTCCCAAGTTTTTGCTGATTCTAAGTTTTTGAATTATGGTATCCAACATGTGCTTGCTATCCCTGATGTCTGTAGCGGACTGAAAAAACAATCATCTTGACAACTTTAGGGATTCCCTATAGAGATCTACATCTGAGGATAACAGCCTCCAGTAGAAAAAGGACCAGTACTGAAAGAAAGTGGATAAATAACTACCCAAATCTCTTTACAGAAAATGGTATTTAATATTTATGCTAGACCTCATGGCACCTGAAACCTCATAGTAGATAAATAACTGACCAGGACTATCTACATTCTGCAGGGGTCAGAAATGACAGATTCTGTCTCCTTGAAGAATATGGTGGTCAGTCTCTACAGATAACTAATGGGACCTCACTCTTGGCTGTCAGCAGGAAATCCTCAAGCCATGTAATAATTGATCTTGGAAATAAGTTGAATGAATATGCCCTCCATAAACCATAGGAAATGTTCAGCGTAGAAATCCAACTTGAGGCTAAAAGTTGTGGATGAAACATCCAAGTGACCTATATGTACGATAGGTGTTTATTGACAACCCTCGGGATGACCTCCTTTGAATGAAGAAGGTGAGTAGGGGCATCTAAGGATTAACTGAAGGGAACCTAAGGGGTACCAGGATAGAGGAAGACCATCAATAGAGATGCCAATAGACAGCCAACGCAAACTAATTTGAAAATCAAAATACCAATGACGTCAATGCCCAGTGCAACCTAAAGAGGCAATTATATCGAAAGAACTAACGACAATCATATCAGAAGAACGAAGGATCAAAAAAAACATCTCTCATTCTAAGGTTGAACCACACAAAAATCTCAGAATGTGAAAATCGAAAGCATGCCCAAAAATACTTTGAAGATGAGTCAATCCAGCTACAGGAAACTCAGCTTGGACAATGCTTCGAGGAATTGTCCATTTGCAACAAATTGTATACTGAAGCACAAATGTCTAGAACCTCTCAATATGAGAGCCCAATCAGTAGAAACCAAGCTGTGGCCCCTAACCTCAAAACCATATAGAACTGCAGGCTTAATGACAGAATTGAAGAGGTACATCTCTGATGGGATCTCTTAGAAATTTACCTCAAAAGATTAGTTCTACAATGCAAAAATGAGGCATACCCCACAAAAGACATACTAAGAGACCAGTTTGTGACTAATAGACAATCCAAACAAACTAGAGTCCAAAGGAGGTGTAAGTTGTTGTGATCTCCACAAGCTCTCCTTGGAAGATAAAACAAAACCTGGAAAGATCATCAAATTGCCTCCATAAACTGTCTACAGAACGAGCAAAGAGGATATCATCAACAAAACAATATAGCAATCAAAATATGTATGAAACATAGAACAGTCATGAATATGAGTATGTTGCTAGATAAAGTCCTCAAGCCCTTTGACTATTACCAAAAAGAAACGGTGAGAAGGAAACCCATAGAACCTCACAATGACAGTAACAAAAGAAACAACAAAACCAACATCATGCAGCTTCTGTAACTGCAAACCTTTCAGATTGGAGTCAAAGAGCTCATTAAAGCCTACAAAGCAAGAAAAGGACTGTGAAAGACTGCTAACAAGACTCCTCAATAATAGCCGGAAGTATAAATATATGAACAGTAGTCTGAAAGGGTTGTAAAGCCAACAAGCTATCCCCTTACTCTACAAATACTTAGAAATTTTCATGTCCAACACCATGGGTAGAATATACCGGAAATGCACAGCCAAACATAAGTCTTGTAGTTATCTGCTAAGTCACAAGGTTTGCCCCATGCTGGGGTTTCGGTTCAAAAATTGCTTATTGGTGATTTTTAAGACTAGAAATAATAGGCGCCTTGTTTGGGTGATTATAATCATCCAGGAATAGAAGAGCAGACCACATGACAAAACAAAAAGTTAAAAGTGAAGAAAATCTTAATCATACACTCTCACACATCCAATTTTCTTCCTCTCAATAATCTCACTTCTAATAGTGACTTTGTTGTAACACATTAACTGCAGCTCATTAAACAATCTTATAGAATTTGATTTTTATATAGATGTTCACCCTCTGAGTGTACCCTAGCAGTGAATAATTCCTTATACAGAATTGACAGACAACGATTGAAATATTCATTTAAGGATTTTTTTTGTCTGCTTCACTTCTTTCTGTGTTTCCTTTCTCTTTCCAAACTCAGATCTGTGTGTGTTTCAGACTAAGGATTTATCTGCCATACATTCTCTTAAAGAGCTGTTGCACACATATATTCTACATGCAGTTTCTGAGAGCAGGCTAGAGACATTTGTGCTGTTTCACTGAAGACCATCAATCTGAACAGACCATTGACAGTCTACCAGCACCGCCTGTTGCTATATCATCTGCAAACATTGCATGTGATGCCAGAGATATAGTTTAATTTATGTATCAAGTTTTAATAAATATCAAGTAACAACAATATCATAGTCTAAAAAAAGTTCACCATAATATTTGATTGTATAATGAACTGAGATTGTATATAAATGTTATTTTTATTTTAGAAAATAACACTTCTTTTAGATTCTATACTAATATATACTTATCATAGAAAATTATAATAGTATAGAGCATAGATTCTATAAAATTGTTGATAACATACTAATTATTACTAATATTATTTGTTAGTCAATGTAAGATATATATTATATATCTCAATCTATGTCCAATTAGAAATTAAACTCCAGTTTTCTATATAACTTGTTTTATTGTTAGGTGCTTTTATTTAAAAAAATTAAATTAAAATAGGGTAAGTTGCTATAGTTCAAATTTAATCCCAAATTTCTTTTTGAATTTTATATTTATTCAGTGACAAATTTGTTTCAAACTTTATCCTTGCCAAATATGAACAAGAACTCAAACCTTGTGACCTAGGTTATTTGGGTTTGCGATATCTCCCAATTTGTCAATCTGGTGGATGATATGATGTGACTAAGAGGAAAGAGTCCTGAGCACAAAAATTCATTATATAGCTGCACTATAGGGAAGGCAAGTGAATCCAATACACATTTGAGAAATTTGAACTAAAACCCTCGCAATTTGTTGTTTTACTAATACAAATCTTTCTCTTAAATTCACTAGTAAAAAGTAAATGGCATGCATGAAGAGGAGAGGATACAAGATACAGCCCACCATCAATGTGTATAACTAATGTCAATGAAGCAAGGGAAATAGCAAACAGTTCAGAAGATATCCCAGAGGTGTGGTGTGTCCTCTAAATGCAAAGCCACGAGTATCTGGAATCCAAGTCCACATCTAACAGTGACAACTTGGATGAAAGATGGCCACAAATGAGCCAGGTCATACCTCTTGAACCACTCAGCTCTTGATTAAATGGGGACTGGTAAGGAGCATTCTGTGATAGTCAATAAGAAAAAAAGTGATCTCACAATCCAACGACATCCTGAAAGCCTCTGAGAGAAGAACACACTACTCCATTGCAGCTGCATAAGGCAATAAAGATGCCCCCTCCCCCATCTACTCAGACCCTAGAGCACTAATGTACAGAAGAGAGCCCTTCTGAATCGTGATCTACTCATGCCAAAGATTCTGTCTAAAATGAATGGCTACCATAGTCACTTCTAGAATAATTTTGCTCACTTATATTTTAACCAAATCAGATTATTATCTGATAGGATTATTGATTAACATGGCCTTGACAAATAAGTTTCAGATCTATCTAGCCTAACCAATAGGCTTCCAAAATATTGTAAAAGGAAGAAAGAATAACACAAGGAATCCATTATGCCTCATCCTTCTATCCAAGAAAGAAAATAACACCAAAATGTGTCCCCTCGCTTAAACAAGTTAAAAAAATTCAAACCATTAAAGCAGACTTCCTATCACAATAAAAACAAAACCCAAGGAATTACTATACTATCCTTTCTCCATCCACTGACTATGACACTGCCATAGATTTTTCTGTTCTCACACCTCAAATTGGTGTCTGGCTTGGCAGTGATCTATATAACTACCTTTACCTTTATCTTTATATTCATGTGTAATTAATATACATCTTTAGATGCATATCTGTATGGAATACCCAAAAGCTTGCCTGTAGTTAAGTATGCAATAAAAAACCCATATCATAAATTTATTATTTCTCAGTTTTGAACTCATAAAATTAGCTGATGAAAAAAACGAGGATTAAGCATATAACACATAGCACTACTTTCTCCAATATCACCAAGGATTAGTATATAACACGTAAGATTAAAAAAAGTTTTCACAACTGGAATATGTTGCTAAAATTTAATATCAGCACTAACCACAAAAGAATGCTTAGTACAAAATAGAAAACCAAATTACTAAAAAGTAACTCAAAATCCCTTCATGCAGACATTTAGATTAATGCTAGTTGATGCAAAGTCTCCTCCAGATAGGGACTTCAAAAAAGGTGTCCAATTTGAGTTATCACAAATTTCTTTTGAATCATTGTGTATCTATTTTATTTAAAAGGTATTTTACCTCCAAGCACAGCATAGAAGCGCACCATAATAGCTTTTACCCCCACATATCAACTGTTCTTTTGTAAAGTCAAATATTCTCAAATAGCCTGCAATAAAATGAGATTCATATCCATCAAGACCTGAGAATTAGGTCCATGCTTATCATCCTTAAATTCAGAAAACCAAATGCAGCTCTGAAGTTAACATGAATATTAGGCTGTTGGATCAAAGTAATACCATCCCTTCCAACTGTTGCTAGAAACTCTCCGTCATCTGAAAAGGAAATACAATTAACAGACCCTTGGCATATATGCCATCTGGCAATAGGGTTGCTCTGCAAATAACAACTGCAACATCAACATAAAGCCAGCTACACAACATGAAACATGAAACATGCACAAGCCAAATCAAACTAGCAATGATTTTGTTTGAGAAGATCAACCCTTTCCAAGTACCTTACTTGACAATTGAAATACATTAGAATTCTAATATCTGATGCTCTAAATAACACACACATACAGTAAAATGTGGATGGCATACCCCAACAAAGTACACATATCTCTGGAAGTAAAAGCATAACTAGTAATACAGGGTTAAACCTAAAGCAGTTAAATCCCAAACCATAGCACAAGAATAAATAACCTTGTGGGGGGAGAACCCCTCAGTGAAGCACAAAGTGGGAAATCATGACAGAAGACTAGCATTGTCACATGTTCGTACCAAGGCTCCAATAAGAAAAATCAACCACATTATCATCAATCACCACAAAAGGGCCAAAAAATCAGAAAATGATCATAGGTGAATTCCAAGGGCTGAAGGGACCAGAATGGAAAATCCAAGGACGAAGCTAGGTACCCCCCTAGAACCTCTACTAGCATTCAAGGCCAAAAAAAACTCTAGTAACAAAGGGAAAACTAGCTATATATTCTGCCAAAAAGGCCTTACTAATATAACCATTAGGTTCATGCACTATGTCCCACATAAACACTTTACCATAATTGCAAAACTATTTATAAAATTGTGATAAATCAGCACTCATCCTAGGGCATGAGTTTTACTGCCAGTTTCTACTGATTTTTTGAAAAAATTGCACGCAGAGATTTTTTTTCCAATTATTTGGCATTTAATAATCATAAAATTGCGATTAGAACAATTTTATCACGATCTCAGGCAATCTTTTTGCAATTTCAGGTGGTTTATTAGACATTAAAACCTTTTTTTTGTTCACTTTCTCATTTTGACGGATTTTTGAGCTGAACCAGAGTGATCTTTGGACATTTTAGACCAGATTTCAAGCTGTACGAGAGCAATTTTCAACCAGATTATAAGCTGAACCAGAGCATTTTCAAACATTTTTGAAAGGAATTAGAGCATTTTGGACAGAATTTTTAGCTAATCAGAGCTTTCAACGATTTTTGGAGCATGTTGTCCTTTAGTTTCAGATTTTTTGAACAAAATTCTTCCTTTTTATCTATAAAAAATATTAAAAAATGCCCTTTTTGCAAAAAACAAAGCCTTAACACCCAACCCTAAATGCTGATTTTTCAGCATTTAGAGTTAGGGTTAAACCCGTAACTGTAATCCTAAATGCTGAAATTTTGTGTTTTTGTTACAGTTAGGATTTTTTTTACCAAAAAAGCCCTAAATTCTTATTTTTTTGGCATTTTCGGTTACAGTTAGGGCTTCTTTAAACTTAAAAACCCTAATCCTAACTCTAAACACTAAATTTTTTCAATGTTTTTGGCGTATATTTGGTCATCATGCCACATGAGAGACTTTGCATAAACATATGTCACGTCAGTCTAGGGTACAACAAAAGTGAAGTGCAACTTTTGTGGGTATGTATGCAATGGAGTCCTATGCCACTTCAAATGGCATTTGGCAAAGGAGACAGGCCATGATGTAATACCTTGCAAAAAGTGCCCTATGGATATTACATATCAAGCACAGGAAGCTATGAATGCATATTCAAAGAGTAAAGCCAAAAAGGCGAGGATAGGTACAAAAAAGGGACCAAATTCTTCAGAGGCCAGGGTCAATCATCAAAGGGAGGCAGCAAAATTGCTTACAAATTAAAATTGTTGTTCTCATTCATTTTTTAAGTTAATTCCTATTTTTGTAGAACTTATTTTGTGCACATCACTAATGTGTGAATTCAATTTGACAATATCAGGTAGTGTCAAGGAAGATCAGCCAATAGACCTTGATGAGATCGATCCAGATTCTGAATGGATCACAAATAATGAGAAGCCAGTTTCTGATGAGGAAGATTTTAGTCTTTTGGGGGGAGCCAATTATGATCCTAAGGATATTGATCAAATTAGGAGAGGATCTGCCCCAGGAGCTTCATCATCAGGACCTATAGGACTCTACTGTAGCGTACTTGCAGTATGTTACTATATAGTAATGAACTATCATACTATATTACTATGTATTGTCTAATGCAATCAGCAATCTGAAAATTAATTTTTAAAACAAAAATAGATTAAAAAATTAATGGTATAAACTCTCGTTTCTTTTCATTCTCTTTATCTCTATGCAATTAAATTGTCTTTTAATTCAAAGATAGCAGTTCTTCCCACTTTTTTTCTGCTCTTTACTTTATCAACTAGCACCATCAAAATTGTTTTTTTATCATGGTAGTGGGGGGGCAAATTGGCTATAAGGAGATAGTCAACACTGGGAGCTTGAATCTATATGAACAGTGCTATGACCTGTGGAAAGTATAATAAACCAATTTGTATAATGTGAGACTAATATTTTTGTGAAGAGCTTGGTGATTCTAATTTAGGCTTGTACTATTGCTAAGAAACTATTTAGGAGTTTGTTCGATTTTTAAAACTCTTCTGTTTTGCACCAAGCATACATTAGAGCAAGCAAATAATGAAGTAATTCCTGAAACTGTATATGCACTCATTCTGACTCTGACTTCATCTGAATATATATACATTTAAAAATGAATGTGTAGTGGTTTCTACTTCCCTCTTCCATAGTATGTGCAAGGATGATCCAAACCATACTTTTTCAAAGTATGTCTCATAGCAATATTTTTTTATGAAGAACAAGAAACATGAATATATTTATTTTCATCTAGCCTTTTCTATTCCAAAGTTGTCACGTCACCAGTTATAATTGTTACATTCTACTTCAGTCAAGATTTGTACACTGGTTGTGTTGTTCAATCTCCAGTATACTTTGAACTCCATCTGAATATGTTGTGACACTATTGGAAAAATGCACCTTAATTAAAGTTCTTTTATTAATTTTTCTATTGCTTTAGTTTTCCTCAGCAAAAACTCTCTAAGTAACACAACTTCCATCTCTCCAAGATTGCTGACCCTACTTTAGCTAGTCTCTCACTTCTATAGACCTTTTCCTTCCAATTCTTGCCAGAGTGCTTCATATATGGGTTTATCAGTATCACTCATTATCTCGTATTCATCCCATTCATCCATCCAAACATTTGTTGTTCTTTGTCCTGGAGATCCCAGTATAAGTCCTCCTTAAGTTAATGAAATCCTTTATATGTTAACATATCATGGAGCCATTAGTTGCCAGTGTTCTTTTTGAATGGATGTTCCTTTTCTAGTCTTTCCATTTATGTTTTCTCTATTATCATGCTTTGGTCTTGTGTGCATTCTCTGTACACTTTACACACCAACTTCATAACTACAGCTATATTGAAGAGTTGCATAGTAATTTTCTGTGTATAGTAGATAGTGACTATTTCCACAAGAACTGATTTTGGCAAAGCAAGCAATGTGAATATATATACTGGTATTGCTTGCAGTACCAATATCAGTTGGATTCTTCCTGCCAGTGTAAGCATTTTCCTTGTCAATTTGTGCTGCTTTGCAATCAGTGAGAATACTAGATATTTGAAGTTTGAAACACTGTTTCTTTGAATCCCGAGATTCAGTATTATTGTGTTTCTTCATGCCAGATGTAATAAAAGAATATTTGTTTTGTCTGAATTGATCTGTTATCCTGATGATTGTTCGTATGCATTCAGTATCTGGTTTATGATCTTCACCTCCTTCAGAAGAACTGTATTATAGCACAATGAGAAGTCTTCCAATTGTATCTGGTACCATCTTCCAATTGAATGTATTAAAGGATTTTATATGTCTAATTTAATGAGAAAACCGATTGTTTCCTCTGCTTAGTGAGTACAGTATTTCCTGCGCAACCATAATGATATCAAAAACCTATCTCCCTTTTACAAAAAAGGTTTGTTCCTGGGAGATGATTTTATGCAGCTACATTGAATTCTTTTTGCCATCATCTTTAATATTGTTTTATAAACCATACTAAGAGAGATCAGCCAGTATACTTTGACAGAATCTGCATCTGCCTTTTTAAGAATTGGTAACAGAAATGTGGTATTAAAACTTTGTAATATTTTCTTTACAGTTCTAGATTCCTCTATGGCCTGTAACAGGCCATCGTTACAAAATATCAAAAGAACTGTGTTGGCAAACCATCAGGCCCAGGTGACTTATGCCTTTCCAATAAGAAAAATACATTTCTCATCTCCTCTTCCTTAACTGGTCTCAAGTTTTGTATTTTTTTTTTTTCTGTGATCAGTTCCAGTATTTTTGTTCAAATCTTCATCTGAGCACTATATCTACCATTAATGTACTCCATTTGATCAGATGGAGGGTAAACGCTTTGCTTTGAAAGATTCTTTTGAATCAAGAACCCACAAAATGAGCATCAAGGAAGTACGTGCTCGACATCTGCAACAAACACTGAATTTAATTTGGTGCCATTCACGTTGGCAATGGAGTTGTATTACTGAACCTGAGGAAGAGCATATTACGTGCTCGACATCTGCAACAAACAAGTTTTGTATTCATGTTCTTGAAATTTATTATGATGTATTCCAAGAGCACCTAAGAACTATGTCAGAAGGTTCGAATTCGTGAGTTCGACGAAGATGAAATTCAGATTAAGTTCAGCAACCAGAAAAAAAAATTGTAATTAAATTCGCCTAATATAAATTTGATTTAAATAATATTATATTAATATTAAATTTTTAAATTTATAATAATATTAAATATTAAGTTTTTTAATAAAAATTCAATCTAAATAAAATAATACTTACTATTTAAAATGTCTAGAATGTATTAAATTTTATTAATAGGACAAAATAAATAAAATATCTAAATAAATAAATTAAAAAAAACTATAGAAAACAACTACGCTAGTTGGGCATTTATAAAAAGTTTAATATAATCAAATTTTTATCCTTTGTTTATTTTAACTTCTAAACCATTCGAACGGCAATGAAATTAAACAAAAACGTGCTTCTCCTAAACGGCATAGATGGGGAACTCGGGAATCAGCGCGGCTTCGTGACCAGATTTGATTGATCGAACGAAGTAGCAGATCAAATGATAATTATGAAAGACGAACAAAATTATGAAAAACACCGAGGTCATATGGATCAAAGCAAAGGCATCCATCAAAGATGAAGTAGCAGCGAACGGGTAAAAACCCTAACAAAAATGCCTTTGCTGACTCGTGTGCAGTTAAAAACCCTATGAATTTGAAGCGAATTTTTTCGATTTTTATAAGTTCTTTAAAAGTTCAGCAGATTTTGAACCTCGAGCAAAATTTGCCGAACCCTGTGACATAGCCTAAGAACATCGGCATCTGCCAAACATGACGTAGGTGTTTTGGGAGCAAATGCTACAAACCCGAATACGTGTATTTTTTACCATAACGAATTTCATAAGTAGGTCCTGTTCTCAATCATCAGAAAATTCAAGCAAGTACAGATCAGCCATCACCGGACAATGCAATGACATGGAAAGCATCATGGGCTTAGCTGGATACTGATAAAAACTTGTCAAAGGCTTATTTTGGTAATTAATCAGATGGCAAATTGCCAAAAGAGAGGAAAATATTTAATTGAATATGATAGTGCAAATAAACCTTCTAGAAGCAAAAAAGAAGATTAGCTAATATACCAGTTTTGAATAAAGTGAATCCTAACCAATTCACTAGAGAGCATATTTGTTCTTACTAACACAGATTATGCAGAGTAGAGATACAAGTTAGAAGGGTGATTGGATATGAGTCGCATCAAACTTGTATCTCATAAAATGAATCATCAATTATCTAACTTTGCAAAGAAGATTGATGAAATTTTCAAGCAAATATGCAACACCTAGTTGAACTAGATATGTTCACTCAACCAAATTTGAATTCTTTGCAAAGAAGATTGATGAAATTTTCAAGCAACTATGCAACACCTAGTTGCACTAGTATGCTATGACTAGTTTTCGAAAAGAAATTACAAGGGTATTGAATGGCTACAACTCATACGCAATAGGAGAAGCCATTAAATATTTATCTTAAATTGAAGATGAAATGCCATTATAAAGAATGATATTGAGTTGTCAATAAAGAATGATATGGAGTTGTCAATAGGAAAAGGTGGAACATTGTCATTTGGCAGGCTTCCTTCACCTAGATTGTATTACATAATGCAAGTGAAAGATATCCCTCTAAACATTCTAGTTGGATTTCCAAAGATTGTTGGCGCATATGATGATATACTATTAGTTGATAAGTTAACCAAAATAACCCATTTTGTACCAAAGCATTAGACAAGTAATCCACCTGTGGTTGTGAAAGACCTTGAAGAATGACACTTTCAGAATAATGGAATGTAAAGGTGGAACATTGTCATTTGGCAGGCTCCATCCAACAAAATTGCATTACATAATGCAAGTGAGAAGATGTCTCACTAAATCTTCTAGTTGGATTTCCACAGATTGTTGGGAGATATGATGCTATACTACTTGTTGATAAGTTGACCAAAATAACCCATTTTGTACCAAAGCATTAGACAAGTAATCCACCTGTGGTTGTGAAAGACCTTGAAGAATGACACTTTCAGAATAATGGAATGTAGTAGTATCAGACCAAGTTCCTAAACTTATACCATCCACATGGTATCAGACCAAGCTTCTAAAATTAAACACTCTTGGAATGTATATTCCAAGATCTTTGAGAACATGTCGAGAATCTACATGGCAAAACATTAAATGGATCAAGTAAGTATATCAAAGTCAATTTGACTGATAGTAGACAATTCTTGCCACAGGGTTGTTTTATGCAAATTATGGGAGGTTTAACACACAACTAAATAGAGTCAACCTGTTAGACAAGATTTTGTGGGCTATGAGATTGGGTCCACCTGCCATTCCAGAGGATAAAGCGAGCTACTTTTCAAATTATTTCATTCCCAAAGATGAGGAGTAATCTTATTGTAGCCAAGACATGTGTAGGATGATCACCAAAACTGTCATCTTGTACCTGTACCCTGCAAGCAAGATGAAGACCCCTCATATGTACCCCAATCATGTGGTGGTAATAGATGGAATGAAGGTAAAGAATTTCTTCCACAAAAATGGTAGGTTGAAGGCAATCAAAAGTAAAGCAAGTAAGGTGTTCAAACGGATATTTATTCAAAGGATCAAAAACAAAAACTATCAGACCTATCATGCTGATCATCTTCAGTGATATGTTGAAAAGAAATATTTATCATGGTGTGTTGGACAGGTTTTAAAACAATTTTCTCTCAAACAAATGCATTCTAAGTCAAACTCTTGCAAAAATTGACTAAATCACCTACTAACTTGTGTCCAGAACCTAAAATGTTTAAAATTTCAAAATGTTGAGAGGTATGGCATGTCACAACTGAGTAATTGAATTGACTTTCTAAAATAATGATTTCAGAACAAAACCTAAAATAGTATGTGATTCCAACAGTTTCGCTTGAGAATTTATGTAGTCGAGTGGCAATAGATATTTTTCAAAATGGCTCAAGCAACCGAGAACTCCAAAAATATTGAAGTTTCTGGAAGCAAAACCTACACAAATAAACCTCACAATTACAAAATCAGTTTGCACTAATTATAAACGACTGCTTGGAGACACTAATTATAAACTTAACACATCAACACTGGAACAAACATTAAAGGTGAAGTATGCATTTAATTAAAATTTTTAGCTGTAAAATTAAGATAATTTTGAAAATAGTTTTAAACCAAGTCACATTTATGGTTCAAACCATATAGCTTAAGGCATTTCAATATGTTCCGTTATGCAGAGATTCAGGGAACACAAATGTTAAAGTTTGACTAGCAGTAAAACCCAGTCCATTGCAATAAGGTTACCAATCCATCAGAAGTCTCATAAACTCTCCTCTATTGATGCATGCAAATTTCCCAGAAAAAAGGCTAACATTTGATGCTATGAAAAAGAGCACCAAAAACATTAAGTAACACAAAATGTTACTTTTGTTTTTCTGCTAGTTATGATTGTGTACGGTAAGTTCTTATGTTTAAGATAATAATGGAAGAATATCACTTAAACAAAGAAATATATACCTTACTGGACCGTGCATGAGCAACAGAGTACTGAGTCTGGTCCTTGATTATTGGAAAAGATGAATCACCACTTCCATCTTTGTTCTAAAAAGAAATCACCAATCAAGACAAATCACACCAAGTTTCTCAGGTCTTCATCTATAACTATAGTTTGTAATGTCTAGCTAGTTACTGAGAACAATTCAATATTATAGGTCAACCAGAGAAGCTTACCTTATCATATACATATAAATTTCCATCCGCATGTGCTGCGACAAACACACCATCTCCTTCAGGCAACCATGCAACAGCGCTACATCGGCTGCGGAAGACAAAAAATAATTACCGGATATTAAAGTTAGATGATGACAAACTAAGAAGATTTAACTTAAAATACAACATGAAAGAGATGTAAGTACATAATGTTGCAGTCAAGGAACTAGCTATAATGTAAGTACTTGGCAAAGAGAAGATCATGCCATAAGCATGTATCTGTTAAGTTGTTAATTTTATATAAAAAGTGGTATTCGTAGACCCTATGAATAAGAAAATACAATGGTATACTGCCACTAGTTATGTGATATTTCACTATTCATATCCCATCAAATTCCAAGTAAGTCCATATCAAATTCTCATAATAAGATTTCCAGATCATTCTTATGATCCTAGCAAGATCACCTCAATCATTGGCCAATATGAGATTACCAGATATTGTTCTTTTGATCCTAACCAGATAACTCCAATTCTTGACTGTGCATAAAAATGTGTGCAGTTTCAACCACAGTCCGAAAGAATGGTAAGTGCTTTCCTGTGTGCATGGATCAATGAAAATTGAGCATTCAACGCAAAGAATTTGGAAAGACTTGTGTCAAAATTCTCGACTAAAGGTAACTATTTTCAGCATGTTTCAGTTTAGCAATTTGTACTAATTACTAAATTTCAGCAGGAATCTGTTTTGCAATTTGCAAAGGATCTAGGACAATATGAGTCCCTTTTGGACAGATTTTCTCAACGGTACCAGGTCAATCCACTCGTAGAAGAAAAATTAATCCACATATTAACTTATCAAGAGCCACTCTGAATGGCCATCATAGAAAGTTGTAGCCTCCTTTGATGATATCTTGGTTTATAGTAAAACATAGAAAGAAAATTGATAAAATCTTTAACAAGGTCTAACAGCATCATAAGAGCAGCATATCTTTGCTAAAAAAACCAAATACATAGTTGGTAAGGAATTGAAATTCCTCCTCTACATAATTTCATTCAATGCCATTAAGATGGATACGATAAAGATCAAGGCAATGACAACATGATCTAGGCCTCACAAACCTATCAAATTGCATAGATTTCTAGAATCAGTGGGATATCATTAAATATGTGAACACAAATATGCCCCAATAACTGTGGCAGAACTACTGAAGAAAGACAATTACAATGGCTTGAGAAATACTTTTAAAAATTGTAAGACATTGTGTCATCAGTCCCTATACTTGCTACACAAAACTCCAGGAAACCATTTGTTACAGTGTCGTGCTTCAGGTAATGGTATGGAAGTCATCCATTCACAAGAAAGTAAACCTGTTCCTTTCCATATCTGAGAATTTTAAAAACCACTAAAATATTAAATTCCCATCATCTTTAAGAATGTAGCATTTTTTTGCCGATAAGGGCATGGTTCGGTGGTTAAGTCGCTCGGTTGTAGTGGCAGCCACTAGAGTTCAAACCCCCACTGGGCTGACGAGCTCGCAGGCTTTACGCCTTCGCTAGGCCAACGTGCCCGCGGGTTTGAAGTGTTCTTGCTAGGGGATGAGGTCCCCCGTGTTGTGGCCTCACCGGTTCATAGCTCCAGGCAAAAGCGTTACCGTGGAGCCGGAGGGCGTGTCACACCAGCGTCACCGGTCATGTTAAAAAGTTTACCAGACGCATTATCTTTAAACACAAAAAAAAAATGTAGCATTTTTGCATGCATTATCAACATGGAGACAGTACTTAATTGGCAGTAAGCTTCATGTCAAATGGAGTCATCAGGGCTTTCCTTGAGAACACCAATGTTCAAATCCCTAAGAGACGTGTTACAAGCTTAGGTGCAAGGCATAGGTGAATTTTATGGATGAGATTACCCCTCATGCGTGGGATCTAAGGTGAAGGACACCCCACATGGAGAACTTATCAATCAAAAACAGGCAATAAGTTCTATGTTAAGCTGGACAACAACACTCTTCAATTCCAAATAAAGAAACGCATCTTCTAAAAGCAATAAAATGACCAACTAACCATTCAAGCATTTAATTTAGTATTCTCTATAAAAAGGCATCAATTATGTGAACATCAACATGTTGTAAGGATCCAAATTTGTACTTCAGGTTCATACTTGTTCATAAATGGATGAAAGACATACAAACTATGGAAAACATGATGAGTCATGAAAAATTATTGGAGACATTCATATTCATGTAAAAATGAAATTATAGGTCGCATTTATATATGCATTGAGCTCAGATGTAATTTTGAGACTTACTTCTGATATGCTTTCCTCATCATATTTGATTGGTTCCATCTGATTATCAAATAATACCAGTTGAAACTACATTGATATCTATTACTGATCGATAGTGTAAGAGTTAATTAAATACTCAATATAAACCATTATGTTTGTTGATGAAATCATTCTTCTGTTACACCACATGTCCCTTCCCTACACATCATGCAATCTCAGTGAGTTTGATGTCTTCCACCAGTACATATGGGAAAATGTTACAAATAATCAAATTACTTCCACTTTTGGATCTAATGGTGACCATGAGGATTACTTTAATATTTGATATAGACCATTCAGTGCATTAATAACATGGTCCCATTGCACCACATGTACCTCCCTTCATATTGTACATTTCCATCATTCTAATATCTTCTTAAATGCTACTAACGATATACTAAAACTGCAGCAATTAATTCTGGATGGATTCACCCATGTTCTTCTGTTGAACAGAGTTATAAAAATCAATGCTATATTTTTTCGTTTTTGTCTTAATTCTTTAGTCTCTTGACTAGATAAAATATATGTTTTCCACTTCGTTTACATATATGTTTACATTCCATTTTGAAAAATGTATGTGTGAAAAGTAGATTAAGAATCCACTTATATTGACTTTTTTACCTTCATTGGACCCTAGGACATCTTAGTAGCATTGCAAAATCGATAGGCAAATCTGTTGACAAGCATATATAGCTGGCAAGAAGTTTGTACCACAAACCACATAGAAGAGATAGAATGTGACATACCCCAGTATTAAGCCCCATAAGCATATGTAAAATATGAAGTAAATGTTTATTTGATCGAAGATGGTTGACTAAGGCAAATGTAATGAGACCTTAATAATTTTGATGGTGTAAAATTTTCAGTGAAATTTTCAAAGCTGAAATGGGAACTTGATGTAAATTTTAACAGTTGAATTAACAGAACAAAGTATGGCAAATAAAATGGGGGAAACCCAATATGTTGTGTGAGAATCATTGGAAGACCACGGTATTACAAGTTGGGTAACTGAAGTATGTCAATTATCCTCCGAGCAATGCTCCTCTTGCATGTATTGCTGACTTGCCTTTGCTTATTAAGTGTATAGAAAAGATGCAATCCCCATTGTTGATGCATTTCCATTCAATCTTCTGCAACGAAGAGACCATGAGATCTATAAACTGAAAATGATTTAAGGAGCTTGTGTAAATTATGGCTATGGCCCACACAGTGCTATGCATTTAAAGGTTTGGATGTCAGGTTTTCCAACTGAGGATCTATAATCTTGGAAGAGCATAGTGGTTCCTGGCCCAATGGAAAGCTAAAGGGCTTAACCCAGGGCTGGTGGAAGAGCCCATTTCAGTTCAAGATTGTGAGGAAACATTGATGTCTTTTGGTATTGGAAACAATCTACACTCCGGACTCCGGACAACAAAGAGATGATTAGCTCAGGGGTGGAGCACGTCAGAAGTGAATAACAGGTCCTAGGTTTGAGTGCCAGCAGATCTATGGAGAATTAAAATTAGTATTAGAGATAGACTAGAAGCCCCACAGCAAAGAAATGTGACGTTAAAAGGGGGGTTGGAAACAATCCTCAGTCCAGACCACAAAGGAACAAGTAGCTCAACCCCACCAGCATATGGTAATAGGAGGTCCTAGGTTCAAGTCGTATCTTATCCATGGAAAACTAACAAGTGAGAATCAAGATATTCAATTACATTAGAAAAGTGCTAGCTCAAAAGTACCCCTATTCTCTATAAAGTAGATAAACACTAAAGGAACTCGAAGATAACTATAAAGCTAAGTTACCGGGTTCGCCCGGTTCTGTGGGCATATCCATATTGAACTTACAGGAAGATTTTAACACTCTCAATATGGATGTAGGGATTCTAATGGACTTGTTTCAGGATCTTTTCCGGGTCATAAAACATTTCGTTCTCTCATCACAGTGTTGTATTGGAAGCCACAAGTGGGTTTACACTTCCATCCTACACCAATGGTGCTCTGTCTAGATCAACTAATAAAAGCAGAATTAATAGATGGTGTGTGTGTTCCATGTTTGGAGGCTTCTTCGTCGTTGTCTGCCATGGCTGAGATGGTGCTGGCTTTGAAGGATGGTGTTGTTAAACAGGCGAGTGAGAGTTGGCAGTCTATCATAGGAGGAACAGTTATCCCTCAATGGGGGGTTTTCATTCCTTAACTGCTCTGGTGGTGTTTGTTGGTGCGCTGGTTTTTTGGTTGTATGCTTCTTTTAGTGGATTTTGTTATAGTTGTGGTGCCCTCTTCAGTGTTCGTTGTTATATTTCCCGGTTTTTTATTATGTTTCTGTTCTTTGTTGTTTTAGTATGTTTTTCTGGTTTTTTGCTCTCTCTTGGTCTGGCCTGTCACCCTTCTGGGGGTTTGCACAGGATTTTGTCATCTTTTATAGGTGATGTGTCTGGTCATTGCAAAAGAGATGAGGCCCCTTAATAGAACCTCAATGTTATAATCAAAAAAATACAACATAGCATCTAGAAGAAAGTCTTTACTTAAAGAAAATGAGTCAAGAAATCAAGCCAGTATTAAAGTGTGGGAACTGACTGCAAAAACACATACAAGTTTGTAATGGATTTACAATGTCACGTCATTTATTGGAGCTTTCCTCCAATACTTGCGAAAAGTCATTCAAGAAATGATGGTTGAGAAAGACAGTCAGACCAACTGATTCAAATTTATTTGGTACCAAACTGCAAAAAATGGAGGGACGATTGAATACATGTATAGTTCATATCAGGCTGTGGGATATAGCAAAGGAGCCTACAAAAGGATTTTTTTCATTTGGTAGAAGAGATTTCAAGCCCCAAATTCATAGCAGGATGCAAGCCAGTCCACGACCCCCATCATGCTATCGGATAGTTACCTCTGGCAGTGGAAGAGACCATTACTCAAATGCTCTCAGTTCACCTTTATTTATCTCTCTTAATAAGTGCATAAATATATCAATTTATTTACTTCTTCAGGTATGATTAGCCCTGCTATGTTGTAAATATGTGTACAATAAGCAGGCTAATAACTTCTGTAATGGTTTAGTTTGGCATTTTGATTGCCTTTGGCAATCACGGCAATGTGTTTTCTCAACAAGTGACCAAATAGCTAATTTTGTATCTGTTATATCTTATTATTTATATGTTAAACACTACATTTTTTTCCCTACAAAACAATAAGATCAACAGAAACCAAATTTGCTATAGCTTACATAATCAGAATTCAATCAGAAAAAAATATTAATTTTGTATTCATCCCTCAGCACGGCAAAAATATATCTTTTAAATTTGTTTTCATTTTTAAGATCAGTTATACTTCGCTGTAATTTTTCCTACATGTTTTTACTCCATTTCCAGATATGGCTAGTAGATATATCAATAATGGCTAAGATCATCCAAAAAGATTAAATGGACCAAAAAATAACATATGTACCGAAAATTTGCCAAAACAATATAAAATAATAATCTTCCTTCAATACTTAACAAGCAAATTTAAAGCAGAAATGTTGGCTTTACCAGACAACATAGAGGATTTCACCCAGTTGATGTTGTATACCAAAAACTATATCCTGGTCTGGAAGGATTGCAAAGGCATGATGACTTAATGCTGCAACTTATTACCCCAAGAAAGCTTACAAGGTCTTGCTATCAAAAGAAACAAATGTCAATAGACTTAACAACAAAAGAGGTCTAAAAGGCTCTAAAGATTAGTAGCCTTGTCAGTTAAGACTATCTGAAAAGCTAAGCCACAAGTAAAAGTGAGATTGCTGCCTTGGAGAGTTAATGACCAGAATCTTCTTGCCATTGCCAATCTCAATCATCTGTTGTTATCACTGATCTGTGACCTGTTTGCAGATGAAACTCCGCCAAATAAACATGTGTTATAGACTGTAAACGGGCATAGGTAGTCTGGTCTCAGTTGTAGGACTATATTTGCTAACTATTCACAGGCTGACTATAAATAGACTGTCAGATGGCTATGCTCCATGTACAAGGAGGAGGATATTCCGTTTCTGGAACTATTTGTTCCTTTCACTGCTATAGACCTAAATTTCCCAAAGATTTCAACACACTTTTGATGGTCTGGAGAGCTGCTACATTTTGCAACACTTGCCTTGTTGTTTTGGTCTCTCTGTAGATTTATTGCCCTTTCTCACAAGTGAAAGGTAAGGAAGTTACACTTGAAACATTGCAGAATTTCGTCTGATTTAGGAATCCAAGTGTAGCAAACTCCATTTTCCTTGAAGCATAATAACAATACTTCCTAAAAGATGATTGCCCTTCCTGCTTTCTTAGGATGGGCAAATAATGGCCTGTAACATCTGTCCTTTAAAACTATTATTGTCTGTTAAGTAGTATAAGATAGTATATGTGTATGTATGTGCACATATTGCATGGATGCGAGCACACAAATTTATGTGCATGTGTGTGCTTGTGGGTATGCATGTCCATCACTCTGATTGGTGCAGAAGCACCTTGGCAAATTAATATTGCCCTAGACAAATCTTTGAGTTTGATTAAATTTGTATGCTTCCACATTGTAATGAGGTTTATCAAGTCATTTTTATGTGTTTAGGTCATTAGGAGTTTCAAAAATGCAAAATATTGCAAACCATGTAAAGGTTGTCAATGTAAAATTGGAAAAAAGATGCAAACTTGGAAGGTGAAGAGTCATTTGACTCTTGGTTCGCTCCAAATCAGTTATGAACTGAAGAGACATGTTTTAATGCCTTTAAAAGGCCTTGTAACCATGAAGAATTCGTGGGTGGTTGAAGATTTGAGCATGGAATGAGAAAAAACAATGTTTTCCTGTATTTTCCGTCAGAAATTTGCTGTCTTTTGCTATTGTACGGCCCTATATGGAATTGAATGGATGCCTAATGGATTGAAAATGTTAGATCCTTCAACCACCTTCCATTTGCTTCTTGTCCCATGCATTTTTATTTATTTTTGTGAAAGATATGAGTGTTTTATGAATTGTAATTTTCTGATTTTCCCTGCAACAATCCTGTTGCAACATTTGGTACGGTTTTTTACGGACATATACAGGAGCAAGCCATATATGGTTGGAAAGAGTATTGAGTCTACTTTCCAGTTCTTTTTGTTGCATCAAATTTCATTAAGATTTGAATAAGTTATGGCATTTTTATTGAGGGTAGGTCTGCAGAGTTTAATTTTCTGAAAATACAGTCTGAAAATATGCATGGTACAACTTGGTACGGCCTCACATTGATGCATATAATAGATGGATGGAAAGATATGTGTTTCTGGTTTACAATTATTTTGGTTTGGTATAATTTCATTAAGTTTTGTGAGAGATATTGCAATTTTGGTGAGGGCAGGTCTGAACGCTGCCTAGGGTTTGTAGCATAGTAGCAGGGAGACGCGTCTCCCACTACCTGGGACACGCCTCCGGGACGGGGACGCGCCTCCCCGTCTCCGAAACGCGGGAGAGACGTCCCGCGTCCTAGGAGACGGCCTGCCGAGTACCCCGCCCCATCTCCAAGTACCCCACGCCGAATAAGGGTTTCTTCGTCATCTCAACTTTAAAAAACAAAAAAACTGATGTTTATCGCCCTGAATTTATCGCTGACTGCACCCATAGGAGGTTCAAGGAATACGCCGATAGGATCAGGTTCAAGGAATACGCCGATAGGATCAACCGACGAGTTTAGAAAATTTTCCTATGTGAATTTATTTACGGCGTGAGACAATTCCGAGCACTATAATGCTCGCATATAAAAGGCTATCGGGGCTCCGGGCTACATATCGACTTTAGAAAATTTTCCTCTGTGAATTTATTTTTACGGCGTGAGACAATTCCGAGCACATGCTCGCATATAAAAAGGCTATCGGGGCTATATATTAAAAGCCTAGTTCAGTTTAACATTTTAAATTTTAGCATCTATATATTTTGGATATTGTTGGCACTTGGCAAATATAAATATTAAATATGTATTTTATTATTAATTTCAAAATTTGTTATATGATAATAATATATATGTTAAAATTTAAAATTAACTAATTAAGTTTTAATATCTTATATATGTGTGTGTTAATATTATATATATATTTTATATATTTGATAATATTAACACACATATATATAAGATATTAAAACTTAATTTTAAATTTTAACATATATATTATTATTATATAACAAATTTTGAAATTAATAATAAAATATATATTTATTATTTATATTTGCCAACAATTTATATATATGTTGGCGTCTCCAAGTACCCCGGTCTCCTTTTTTTCAAAAAATGACGTACCGGTACCGGTACCGGTCTCCATGCAACTATGGTTTGTAGTTTTGGGAAAAGAGTCATAACTTTCTCTCTTACCATTGGATCTTCATGAAAATTGGAGGAAAAATATGTATTAATGTTCTCTTAAACCTGACCAAAGCAATTGGATTAGTTCTTTTATTTGTTAATGTTATTGAGAATAGTTTTGGTCCTCCTACTTCTGCATCACTGATGCACTCACAAACATTGCAAAGCTATTTCATCTGATAGCAATTCCTTTTCTTAATGGACTTCATACTGTATGTAGTCAAACACAGCAAGGTTCTACCAAAGATCTGATAGCATGTGCTTGTCAACATAAACAGGAATTGGATGAGCTCGCAAAAGCCATTAACCTGATTAAGAAGCAATTTACATCCATTCAAAATAGCATCCACTAGGTATCATCAGATACAACATATTTGAATTGAAGGAATCACTCATCAGGGGTTCAGCAGCCTGGAATCAGCTTTTATATGCCTGCTAGATGAAACAAAAAGCAAACTAATAGCTATCATATTTGCATAACAGCCAAGTAAAATAGCAGACAATTTGTTGGCATCATCATCCAATCTAGATAGTTAAAAGTTTGCTTCTTGAGCCAATAGTGGCCCATTTCCAAGGGGCAGGACTGGGAGAGCAGTTATGCCTTCCTCTTGCATTTAATGGGTCACCATGCTACTCTATAATTATTACTATTGGAAATATTACATCATAGTATAGGTAAATCTACGTTAGTAAATAAATAAATATTAGTGAGATAGTATTAATATAATAATTGTTAGTATATTGTTGGTTTGGGTAGTTTGTGGTAAGTTATAATATGGTTGTCAGGTGGTTGAGAATGGAAATGGAGACAATTGCTTTATAAGCCAAATTTGTAATCAATGTCAACATAATAAATCATTCCCGCATTATATCTTTATTGTGTCATTCATAATGTAAATCTGCACTATTGTTTTGTGCTCAGTCATTCCAATATGTATCAGGATGTTGTAGATTGCTGGGGCCGCAGTGAGAAAATGGAGTAAGGTTGAATAAAATGTTTTATTGATAAATTGTTATTCCATTTTGTACAATCTTTTACAATTTCCAGCAACAGGCATGGTTCTGTTTTTCATCGTCATCAAACACATTTCCTGTTAGTGCCATCACCATAGATCACATTCCATGATTCCTGCAAAGAGTTTGGGTTGAGATTGCTGCCTGCTCCAATCAAATTTTGTAATAAATGTGTTTTGCTTGTGGAGCTGTCCCTCAAAAACCATCCTCGAATACTACTTCCCAGCGATTGACTTTGCTGGAATTAAGCATTTAGCAGCATTACATCAAATTTTCTTTAAAATCTGTGAGTGATGCTATGTATCAGCTTGAAGAGAAGTAGAAAAATCAGTGAATAGATATCAAATTTGCTTGCTTCCAGGAAGGCAGAAGAATATTATGGTATAGCTTCTAACCATCCATTCGTTTTGTATGGCTTCTGACCACCCATTCATTTTGTATGGCTTCTAACCATCCATTTGTTTTGTATAGCTAAATCTCTTCACCACTACTGTAAAGGAAAAACACAATAAGACAGCTACAAATGCACACCAGTTGAATGAGAGTGGATGGTACAAAATATAACAGTGGCAGTATACAGTCTGTGAGAACCAACATACGGCTGTGTTGTGAGACCACAAAATACATCCTGACTCCCTGATAAGCAACTTTGATTAAGAATAGCGTGTTCCCCTAGTTCATCAAGTGATGTTTTGTACCAGTGTTCCTACCTTTGTTCAGAGTGATGTAATAAAAGGGGGAATGTTAGAAATATTACATTCTAGTATAGGTAAATATAGGTTAGTAAATAAATAAATATTAGTGATATAGTTAATATAATAATTGATACTGTATAGTTGGTTTGGGTGGTTTGTGATAAATTATGATATGATTGTCGGAAGGTTGAGAATGGAAATGGAGATAATGGCATTATAAGCCAAATTTGTAATCAATGTCAATGCACTCAATCATTACCGCATTATATATTTATTGTGTCATTCATAATGTAAATCTGCAATTTTGTTTTGTGCTCATTCATTCCAATAATTACCATTGTGGGGGAAATGCTGGAAACTTCTATCCTGGGAAATAGTAGCCAGGAGATTGTTGTTATGCACAAGGCATTGAGTTTTCATGGATCTCTAGATCGAACACTTTGTATTCTAGGGTTATCCATTACAAACAAAACATAAAATTAAAATACTAAATATTTATACACACACAAAAGAATTGTGTTCTCAAGTAGCATATGCAAACCCAATAAAACATGTTAGAATAAAAGAAAAATGTAGAGTGGCTAGCAATGTCAAACATTTGAATATGTTTAAAATTCTCCTTAAGCTTGGGATGTCTCTATGAATTGTACAATTGATTTGATATCATGGACAAGGATGAAAAACGCACGTGTTGTTCAAGGACCCATCCTTATTGTAATGCTGAGTCCCTACAAGCTTCTTTCCAGGATCTTGTAACTGCTGCCGCAATGACACTGAATACACTGCATTGCCAAACCACATTTAAAATGCAATCAAATGCCAAAATTTTGACTCACACATTACACAAAATAAATATATTACAAAATTGAAATCATAGAACAAGTTGGACTGCATCTAAGATTGCCAGAGTCCAATTCCTACCATCTCCAGAGTTCAGACCAACTATAAGGTCATGGCCATCCTTGGCATCGGGATCAAAGGCATGGCAAATAGGATTTGAGCTACTAAAATGGATTGCTTTAATAGGATCCTGAAAAAATGATAACCATCACTGGGGTTCAGATATACCACCCAACAGATGCTTCTACAATATACTGCAAAGATCTTTGACAGGCAATCAAAACAAGTTGACAGAACATGCAAAGATCTCAAGGCATTTCATATAGGTAAAGCACAAAGTAAATAAATAATTTAATTTTCTCTACCTTGTCATGTGAATTGAAATCGCTAATAAACAGTGTGTCCCCCACATTAAAAATTAGATATGTGCCTTCCCCGTCATAATTTGAAGTTGTAGGCCCATTGGTTGTAGATGAGATACCATGTGTGGAAGAACTTGTCTTGCTTCCTGCAACAGTTTTACTTGTTCCATTTCCCCCTCCAAAGCTTAATGTCCGGCTTCCATTACCACCCCCTAAAAGCTTCTGAGCTAACCTCACACCAGTGATGCTGCTTGAGCTGATTGAAGGTAAGGGCTGTGAAACCGGCTTTTCCTTCAGATGAGCAAGGGTTGCCTGCAAACAAGATCCTATTCAGTAAATTGCTTTGAAAGATGTTTTCCTCAACTACTATCCCAAAAGTGGGACATAGTAAGCATAATAGTCAAACTAGGGGCATGAAACAGAACAAAAAAATTATGCAAAATTTCAGAAACTATAAGCTTGAATTGATCATTTATAGAGACTATTCATCTTCTACCATTTGTTCAAGTAAATCACAGCTCATGTATTGAGTAGGATCTAACTGACCCTACTCAGTTGATTACTTTAGATTAAGTTTCCCTAACTTTTCTAATGCCACTGTAAGACCTAGTAGGCATAGCAGTCCAACTAGTAACATTAAACTTTAAAGAGATCAAAAAGATATACAAAAATTCAACTAGCATAATCTTGAATTGTTCCGAGATATAGAGAACTATATGGACTAAGATCTGGACATACAAATGTGGAATTAAGGGTTATGTTGTGTGAATGTGTAACAAGCCATAGAATTTGGGTCAACTGAACCAAGTTGTAGAAAGCCATATGGATCAAGGTTTGATTTCATTCAATTGCAGGTCTATGGCTTATGCTAATTATGTAGCACTAGATTCAAGGAAATGGTGCCACTAGCATAGAGTAGGATCAAAATGCACAACATCAATACTGCAAATTAATTCCTAAAAGTACAGATCAAGCATAAGCTTCAACTGTTCCAAGTTATAGAAGGCTATATGGACCAAGGTTTTTAGACATCAAATTATCTCATTAGGGATTATGAGAGTGTAATTACCCTACAGCATTTGAATCATAACAAAATAGTACATTGGGTGAAATATACTTTCCCAGATATGTGAAAAATTTATGCAAAAGAAATTTTATTTGATAGATATATTTGTCCAACAAATATTGCATGCAAGTATTGCTTTGAACAGAAACAGTTTACATTAAACAAATACACGTATGCACAGGACTTCTTAGACTCTTCCTATGTAATTCAGTTTATCCTTAGTACGCTCAGAAACTATTATTTCAAAGATGATAGACAAAACAGAAACCTGGAGATTGAGTGAATCAACTTGAAATCAGAAATATGCATTACTTGAAAACGGCACACACAGGTAGTTGCCCCTATAAGCCATATCATCATCTACAGGCGCTAAACCATGAAGGATTGTTCACATGTTTAACCTCAACAGGCAGCGATTCACTTCAGCCAACCCGTCCATTCCTAAGTTGCCACGTTTCTCAAAAACACCTTCTCAAAACCTCTATGCGTTGAGCTTATACAGCAGCCACAATCGTTGCAGAGAATTGTACCAAAGCCCGGGGTTTTCGTCCCAAACTGCTCAGGGATTTCGTCCTGAAGTGCATCACTTTCACAGCTCGATGAGAGAATAAGAAACAAAGATTTTCTGAATAATCCTCTCAAACAAGTCGATCCTTTTTAACAATAAAAGTTGCCATCTTTTCTCCCAGCTTTAAAGCAATCAATCCTTCAATGAAAACCACTTTCTACTTTCATCAAAAATTACTCGATCTTATCCTTTCAGAACTCGTCCTTTATTGAAAATAAGATTTAGGCAACTTTTAATTTATTTAATCACTGGTATGAAACGCCTAGTGAAAGGGTGGGCCCACTTTAAGTCACAATGAATAATTAAATAAACTTCTCGGAATATAGCTTTTAAGCCTCGATTTAATTATTCACTCATTCCCTTGTAATTTGACATGTTTTCTAATCTCGGGAATTCAAAGATTAGAAATTTTCTTCATAAGTGACTTCTAAACGAAGTGGGACATTACATTGGGTGTGGAGTAGAATCAACCTACATCACATCAAGGACGCCCAGTCATGCCTACAAGTATAGAGCAATCATGTACTCAACTTCCTACGAGCATGAGCAATCATGCACCTTTCAATGCATTTACAAATTTATAGCTTGGATTGTTCCAAGTTATAGAAATTTATCTGCAAAGTTTTAAATACACCTAGTTGCGAAATTGGGGTTGTTGTACAAGAGTATAATTATCCTATAGCATTGCTTCAAGGAAATAGCACCTCAGATCAGAGTTACCGGATACTGCAAGCCCCCTGTCCTGGTACCAACGTCCCTGGTACGGATTCGGGGTACGGTACGGCCTGGGTACCGTGCCCGTCTGTGCCCAATAAACCCTAATTTGCTAGCCGTGCCAGGTACTTCAAGATACGGGATTTAGAAAAAACTGCCCCGTATCCAGTTAAAAATCATTAAAAAATGCCATTCGTTGATTTAAAAACCAGCATTAAACCTTCAGAATCCATCGACCATGTACAAAACAAGCAGGAAATGTTTCAAACCAGTTGGCTAATCCCTCCGAAATGTCAAAAAAAAACCAGTCGGATTTGTATAAATAATAGTTCCGATTCATCCAGCGATTCCTGTATTTTATTATTGCTTGTGGGATTTCTGCATTTTCTTTGCTGTTTTTACCTTCAGGCTCCTGCGTTTTCCCTCCTGCGATTTCCTTGTGCGTTTTCTGCATAATCCGCTCGCGCTTTAGGTGGGTCAAGTATTTTATTTTAATTCAAATGTATTAACTTAGTTTTATTAACTCTTTTATATTCGTAGACTTTTGTATTTATAATATATAGTTTTGAATTAAATTTTTTATAAATTATAGTTTTAAATTAAAATTTTAATAATTTATAGTTTTGATTGTTATATCTTATAAAAAATTTATAATTATATTATATTTTATTAAAATTAAAAGTTCGTATTTATAATATTACATTTTATAGTTATATTTATATTTATGTTAATTATTATAAATTTATATTTATTAAACCAATTAAAAATATATAGAAATATTTGATTTAATAATATTTCTATATACTTTTAATTGGGATAAATTAATAAAAAAATATAAATATAAAAACATAACATATAATAAATTAGATAATATAACATAATATAAGATATATATAAACTATAATACTATATAGAATAAAAAAATATAAATATAATAAAAACATAACATATAATAAATTAAATACTATAACATAACATAACATATATATAAACTATAATACTATATATAATTATATAATTAAATGTGAGTGAATATAATTATTTTTAATTTTATCTACTAAATAATTTTAAATTAAATTAATAATAAATTAATAATTAAATGTGATATGTATTAATTTAATTTAATATTTATATTTTTTATAAGATGTGATTCTATAATAAATTTAAATTTTTTCCTTGATGGTGAGACTATATCTAAATATAAATATTTCACAATCTGTATCAATTATGTGTTTCTATTACTTCTAAAGTAAAGGAAATATATTCTAAAACTTATTAAATTGTGTTATATATATGTGTATATGTTTTTTATGAATGTCGTATCCAGCCGTATCCATATTAGGGGTCCTGAAAAAATTGCCGTATCCTGAAATATACCAAGCCAATTTTTTCACTTTTCCAATTACAACAAGCAGAGCAATACACAATCGTTGAAGTTAGCAATTAAACCAAACGATGCGGAATTCAACTCTAACCAAGAATGTACACCAGGATGGCGTGATCATATGGTCAGAGGATCTCTATGCAATGCTGATAAGGGAACTCTAACCAAGAATGCGCCTGATGATGACGAGCATATGGTCAGAGGGTCTTGATGCAATGCTGATATAAAGAACTCTAACCAAGAATGCGCCGGATGTCGACGAGCATGTGGTCAGAGGATCCCTACCAACTATTATGCTGAAATAACTCGACGTCAAGAATGTGCTTTCCAACCCGAAGTGGAATTGGAGCTACCATATGACGGAGATGCAAAGTATTATAAAGCAAATATGAGAAGAAGTATGAAGTGCTGACAGTACTACTGTTCAGCTTACAATAATTAGAGACTTCCAACCCAACTCAAATGATAGAAGTTAGCAAACTGAAATGACGGATCAGCAACTTTGGAAAAACCAAACCAGCAACATAAAACCCTACAAAAATGCTCACACCTCACTCATTTCTCAACCAAATGACCTCAAATCTGATGCAATGCACTCCTATGACAATGGCGATCAAGCTACACACTAGAGACCACTCTTAAACCCAAGTATTTATTTAGCACGCTTTCTAATGCACTCCAAAGAGGGGCGGCCTAGCAAGAAGGGCGATTTCCTTCTAGAAAATCAGATTCTTCATAATAAATTCTACAAATTGGCACAATGGGGCGCCCAACATAGACAAAGGGAAATATGAAATACCCAGAACAAATGCCTTTTTATTTTCAGATTTATGAATGAAACTACAGATTCAGCCCTGTTATCAGCAACTCCAAAAAATGACATAAAATGCAAATAACTGAACTACAAACAGAACTCAAGCTACAATGCAAACCTCACTACAAAATCACTACTATCAGCAAACCTCTCCCTAGGTGCTATCTCTCAAGCACGAAGTGAGCCCAGGCTAGGAGGCATTCATTCCTCAAAGCAGTCCCAAAACCATTACGGCAGCGTAACATTATCAAGATATCAGATCCCCAAATGAGAGCACTCTTCCTCCTTTTATACTTTTCCAACTGGGAGTCTCTAAAATCCTCTTGCATATGGGATAAAACATGAGAGGGAAAATAATATAATCCTCTTCAATTCTTTTTCAACCTCACCCTTAAAGTCCCCTCTTTTAAAACAACATTAATATTAAATAATAATGTTTAATTTACGGACTTTAAAACGAAGGCCAAGATGATGTCAGAAATCAATGATCTATAGCTCGTTGGAAAGGTCTTGACAAGACGAATCCAACCCCACTCTCAAAATCCCGTTCTGGTGCCAATCCTGAACTTACTAAAAATAGCCGTAACCAACAGGGACTAAGGAGAACAAACTCGGAAAAAAACCGTGAACCAAACCACAATCCACGAACAAAAGCAACCACCAAAACATGAAACCCCAATTTCAACCTCCGAGTAGCCTACGGGTCTCCGGAATAGGCCAACAGTCAACTGTAAAAGATCAAGCTAGAAAACGGGACATTACATATCCGTATCCGATACTGTACCCGTATCCAATACCGTACCCGTGTCCATGCAACTCTGCCTCAAATGTGATGTAGAATCAAACTACAAAACATCAATGGTTGAAATTTATTCCTAAAAGTACAGAGCAATCATGCACCACCAATGCATTTAACAACTATAAGCTTGAATTGCTTAAATTAACAGAAAGTTATATGGTGTCGTGGTCTCTGAAGAAAGGCTTCGATGCATCCAATTGCATCATTGGGGATTAAGCCAAAGCCGTTCAAGAGTGTAACTATCTTATAGCATTTGCGTCATCAGAATAGCTCCTCAGGTACGGATTAGGATGAAACTAAATCACATCAACAGTACAAATTCATTCCTATAACTATAGGCACCACATCAACTGTGGAAATTCATTCCTACAAGCATAGAGAAATCATTCACACTAGACGAATGTAGTTTTTACTTTGTTGTTATACAAGCAAATTTACTTCACAGGAATCAAAACCATTGCCACCAAATGGAATTGCAACTAATCACTACAGAAAATGCAGGAAGTCTTTCAAATACTGAAGAATTAATTAATAAAAAGGATATAGTAGGCACTGCATAAAAGATAACATGGAAGAGATAGAGCATATGAAAATTTTCAGAAACTGTGTTGGATAGCCCCATACTATAGATAGCTATACTGAATAAGGTTTCCGTACACCTAACTGTAACAGTAAGGTTTATGAGAAAGTGATTGTCCTGTAGCATTTGGGTCAGGTGTGGAGTATTAGTAAGATAAAACTGCCTCATATCAAAACTATGAATTCATTTCTACAAGTATGAAGCAATTATGCGCCTTTTGATGCATTAACTATAAAGCAATAATTGGCATAGTTCCCAGAGCTTCAGAAAGGGGTGACAGGTTACAGTGACAGGGGGACCAAGGACCTAAATTTGGGGACAGCAGGTGGGATGGTGGCACACATACTATATAATAATAACAAATACTTTAATATAGTTAATAATAATTTATAATGTATAATATTTATTTTTATATATTAATATTTATAATATATTTAAAAAGGCCTGATAAAGGGCATGCTCCAGTACGACAGATAAGTGGCGAAGTTAGGAGGAATTGTGAGAAGGTGGCAGATATCTTTTCATCTGCCGGATCTTTGGGATGTATACTTGCACGTAGGATGGGGCTGGGGCATTTGTTGCTCTGAATGCCGCCGGCTTGAGAGATGTTTGATAATCATTTTTCAGGCGTGCAAGATAATGAAGTGAAGTGCTGTTTTGGTTTTTTGGTGTGGGTGGATAACATGAGGTCTCTGGTTCAGAAGGGCTTATTTTGGGTGGTTCGGCTGGTTTTTAGCTCTTTTTGAGATGGCCACCTCATCCGTTGGTGGGAAAGGCAAACAACAAAGCATGGAGGAAAAGGGGCAGGGCAGCCTCGGGGGCATAATGAGGAAGGAGTGGATACAAGGTGAGGATATGATAGACAATTTCTCAGAGTATCTAGAGAAAGAAATTTCAAACCCAAACTTGCAGTCCTAGGTTTTGCGCATCTGGGAATTGGCTAAAAGCATGGATGGGGCTCCATGTGTGGGTATAAGGTAAGCTATGTCGAAGCTTTTGTTGGATCCCAATCAGTCTATTGGGAAAAGAAACCTGTTCAACGCAACTCAATCCCTGAGTTGTGCTGCCATGCTATCAATGGTGGGAGTAACCTATCTACTACATGACGACATTGATGGGGTTGATATCCAACTGGAGGATTTTTTCAACTGCCATCTAGAGCACTTTCATGGTCTGATAGACAACATTCGCAGGACCCACAAGGCGGTTGCGGAGGTCGCAAAAGGTCTCAAGATAAATCTTAACGCTAAAGATCATGTCAATTCTTCTAGGTGTTGTGATTTTGAGACAGACAATGAACCAGAGGAAGTTCCCCCTAAGAAGGGGGCAAGGTGTCAAAAATGTAATTGTATGGCTGGTGGAGTGGGGGGCTGTGTAATTTGCCCCTCCACCTTGGTTTCCATGTTATATTGACTGGGGCATAGGGTGGGCCATAGTAATTTACCCCCTATTGCCTTGCATAAGTCGGTGGTGTGTTTAATTTTGGCTGGTTTGTGTGCTTCAAGGTGTGATGGCTACAAGACAATTGGCAATATCAATATATAATATTATATATTATATATAGCTTTATATTTTCGCTTATCAAGCTTCATGGGTATGCGGTTTGAAGAGAGGTTTGATTTTTGTGGAGAGAAGCGGCCAGATTGTGAGGTATTTTTGAGTCATGGGGTTTGGAGTTTTCTTTTTAGAATTATATGAAATACATGGACATTTTGTGGGATTTGGTGAGCCCAATGGCTACTGGAATCCAAGCTCAACACTCTTTTTTTGCAGCCTCTAGGTGCCTAACCCAAGTTAATTAGCAAAAAATAATAATATATTGAAGAAATTTTATTCGTAAACTCGTAATATAATAATATATTAGATTTTGATATATATTATATAATATATTTAATATTTTTAATAAATAATAATAAATATCCCCCATTAATGGGATCCCTGAGTTCAACCAACCCCCATTGCAAAGGGATCGGATCAAATACATTCCCCCCATAGTGGTATGGTCAAGTTGAATTTTGATGGTGCCTCAAGGAGCAACCCTAGACCATCAGGGGCTAATTGCATAAATAGAGATTCACAAGGAAACATGATAAAAGCATCCTCCAAGAAACTTCAACCCAACACAAATAATGAAGCTAAAGCTAAACCTTTCATCCTTGGTCCCCACATGGCCAAATCCTACAACTTAGACTAGATTATGATTGAGAGTGACTCAATGGCAATAATATTATGCATCCGAAAGCAACAATTGTCTAATTGGAAAATCAACAACATCCTTAATGAAGCATGGGACATTCTTAATATCTTATACTCCTTTGTCAACCTCTACTACCAAGCGGGAAAAAAAGTGGCAGACTATCTTTTGAATCAAGGAATAGATAGTGACAAGGAACTCATAATTGGCAATAACAGAGATTGTTGGCCAAACCTATGGGTGATGTGGGACTAATTTCACACCTCCAATAATGATGTAATAACAAGATATGACGCAAGCAACAATCAAAATGTGAGAAGGGACTAACGCACTGCATACCACAAAATTAATACTTCATGCTAGAATGATACTCACACTCGACATAGTGTGTTTGAGAAGGTATAATCCAACGCATTCTTTACCTACCACAAAACTTGCATTCCTCTTCTTGCAACACATAGAAGATTGTGACAAAGACAAATGGAGCCCTACATTCAGCTTAGCAAGGAGCAATGACAGATGGCATTCTTGGGTGAGAACAAATAAGTTAGAATTGAAAAGGTGTTCTTTCAAGGTGGCAATATCTAGGACACGATAAAGGAGGTTCTTGATTGGGACGTTGTTGAAGGGGCAACTCATCACAAGGTAAATATTGACATCTCCATGTTTGTTTCCAATATCTTGTCATCACTGGCAACAAGGAGCTAATGGAAGCCCTAGGTAGGCATTATATTTGGGAGAAACACAAAATGGATTTGGAGGAAGCAACGAACGCAACAATGCCAATGGCAATCACTTCACTCCCATTCACTGGTTTAGAATTTCACGAGATGGCTTCCATGGGTACAGTTCGTGCAATTGAGGGAAGGTTGTATGCATTCACGCAAGAGGTGACGAATATTCAAAGGTTTATCAAGGGAACAATGGGATTCTACACTCCCACAATTGATGCTTTAGAACTTAATGCACTAGATAAATTTTCTTCTCTCTAGGAGTGCTTCAACAAAGTCCAAGTAGCAAAGGCCATCAAGTTTCTGCAACTTCGAGCTGGTCTAGTAAAGTGCAAGAACAGGACTTACGGTTCCAATTTCATAAATACTAATAATATGTAATGTTTCCTATATAGATTCGATTGATAGTTTATATAGGATATAGCTGTTAAAAATCAAGGCTAATCAAGAGACCATTTTGTTTGTAGCAATCATGGCTTGTCCATACAGCCATGTTGTATCAGAACATTTATCTGCCCATCCTCAAAGTGTAAAACTGAATATAAAAATATTTTCAATAGTAATTGATTTCCTTCATTAGATTGAATCATACTCTTTGCTCCCCAATTCACGGGTCTAAAGCACAATATTTCCCTTGTTCAGAGGGAGATGCCTTTTTAAATCATATATTTACTTAGGGGGAGAGGGCCCTTACCCCTCACTTGACTTAGCAAAAAATAAATAAATAATAATAATTATTACATTAAATTATAAAGGCTATTCATAATTGATTAATAATTTATGATTATCAAGTTTTATGGACATAATTAGATAAATTTTGTAGCATTTACTTTACGGACCTGCTTATTAATATATTAGAATAGTCTTTAATAAATCGATCTTATTATAAAATTTAAATTATTAATATATACAATTATTAATAGCCTTTACGAACCTGCTTCCAAATCTCAAGCACTCGTTCTCGTAAAAATTTGGGGGATTGTGACTATGTTGTTATGGGAGAGGAGTAACTGTAGAGAGCCATACCTAAAGAACGAGATGCATCTTCACTATGAGGGATAGAAGAAGATTTGGAGGGGTCTTTGGAGGCGTCTAGCCCTAGTGTAGAGCAAGACATTGGAAGATGAAACCACGATGGCATAAACATAGCCATCTTGTCTAAACATTTTGTGGTTCCATTTTTCAATTCACAAAGCAACATAGAAGTTTGCATCAAAGATAACAGAAGATACATTAGGTGTGCAATCACCTATTTTAAAACCGTAGCCGTTTCAAGGACTCTCCAACATCTCCCCAATGTCCCCAACAGGCATCCTGGAAACATCCCCTCTATGAGGGGAACATGCCCAAGACATTTCCCCTCTGCTAGTGACAATGGGGGATGGTGGAGGGACGTTTCCCTTATGTTTCCATATCCTGAGGACATCCCTATTCCAAAAACATGGTGATTTTTTTTGGGGGGGATGCATTCCCATGGAACACTAATATTAATTGTTCCAACTTAAAGAATATTATATGGTGCAATGCCTAGATGCATACAATTGAACCATTAGAGGTTGTGTTGTATGAGAGTGCAATTGTTGGGTCATCACGGATGTGAGTTAGGATCAAAACTAAACTATATACAGTTCAAAGTCGTTCCTACGAGCATGGAGCAATCGTGCACCATTGATGCATAAAAACTATAACACTTGAATTGCACCAAGTTACAGAAAGTTATATAAAAAGATTTGGGTAAATTCAATTTTGGGGTTATGCTGTATGAGATTGTTATTACAGCATATAATTTAAATCATGCAATTTGCAAATAATCCATCAGGGGTAAATTAGGATCAAAAGTAGATAACATCCATGATGCAAATTCATTCCTACAAGCAAGAAACAAAAAAACCTCTCTGATGCATTTAACAACTGTAAATCCTGAATTCCTCCAAGCTAAAGAAAATACATGGACCGATTTGGATAAAAACAATTTCGGAGTTATACCATGTGAGAGTGTGATTACCCTATAGCATTTCAATCAAGGTAATGGGGCCTCAGATGTGGAGTAGAATCAAAATTGCAATATATCATTAGTGCAAATATACCACTACAAGTATGGAGTAATCCTGCCATGTTGAATAAATTTAAAGACTACAAGCTTGAATTGCTCCAAATAATAGAAAGTTATATGGAGCAAGCCTTGGATGAAACAAATTGCAGAGTTGGGGGTTATGCTGTGTGACAGTATAATTACCATCTACAATTTGGGTTAAGGAAATGGGACCTCGGGAAGAAGTAGGAATGAACTACAATGCATCAACAGTGCAAATTCAATCCTACAAGTATGGGCACCACATCAACCATGCAAATGCGTTCCCAAATTATCAAGCAATCATGCACAGTTGATGAAGAGCAGTTTTGAATGTTGACATTGATGACCAAGTATCGTGCTCCCTTAATGGATTCATTATGTATGCAAACAGATCTACTTAATTAAAATCAAAACCACCAGCTGGAATTGCAACTAAACAGAATAGCAAATGCTCTAATATAGAGTAAGCATAACAGTATAGCTAATAACATGAAAGATATTATACAAAAAAATGAAAACAACACCTGGCTTCTTCCTGTACCTGAGAACAATCATTCTCTGGATTCCAATGTTGGTAGCAAAGGCTTAACTCTGTGGGAGGAAACATTCATGAGCTAGACGTTGTGTTTGGCAGCCTTTTGCATAAGATTCTTTTTTGGGGGATTTGTTCTAGTTCGTGATTCCATTTGCACTGGTATGGGGATTAAGTGCAGATCTTTGGTTGCACTCATACTGATCTTAACTCTTTTCTTCCATTTTGCATTACCCAGCCCATCGTAATTTGGTGTGTTATACTTATTGTTTAGTTTTTGATAGTTATGAGAGCTTGTAAAACCCCTGTTTACTTATCAAAAAGGAAAAAGAAACACGAAAGACCTCATTAAAATGGAAAGAATCAACAAGTGTAACCTTGAAATGCACTAAATTAAAACAAGCTATATGGACCAAAATTTGGATTTATCCAATTGCAGCATCAGGGGTTGGGTTGTATGAGAGTGTAATTGATAACCTTGCACTATTTCGGTCAACGAAATAGCAACTGGGACATGGAGCAGAATCAAATGCACCACATCATGGTGCACATTAGTTCCATCCTGCAAGCATGGAGCAAAGCATGCACAGTTGATGCTGTGAAATTTGACTTTAATGGCGAGTTCTACTAGTTCCTTATATGCTTCTCTTGTGTTATTTCAACCAAAAAAAATACCAACGGCTGGAATTACAACTATCCCACGAAAAAAAATACCAATAGCTGATTTTGCAACTAATTGCAAGATTATTTTGATTTCAACTGATCGTTTGATTTTTTGCTGGCTAAAATGAATGCGGAAATTCTTAGAAAGAATTAATTAATAGGTAGGTATCAAATTAGCTAAAGAATTAATTAATAAGTGGGTATTAAATAAGATACCTGGGTTACGGCTTTCCCATGACTGTAGTGAAGAAGTCCAGCAGGATGAGTTTTTTCATAGGAGAGCTTATAACGTCCCTCGGGAGTTTTGAAATATGCCTTGAGCCCAGGAGATTGGGCAGTGGATCCCGCCATTCTGTTCATTCAAAGCCTTCTGTATATTGCCGGACAAATCAAAGCACATAACATCTGTCTGTCTAATTGCGCTCAGTAAAAATAATAATTAATTACAAACTGATCCACTTCGTCCTTTAAAACCCTAAAAAAATGCCAGCGCGATCCACCCTGTCTTCAAAACCCTAGAAAAATCTGGGTGATCAACTCGGCCCTTAAAAGCCTTACAAAATTCAGAAATGGCGATACAACATTCAGTAGAAGCGCATGATCAGGAGCTCCATCCGTTTATTCCGCTTTGCTTCAGTCCAATATTTTTCTTTTTTTTAAGGCCCATGCAAATGATTTACTCGCGAGCTGAGAAATTATTTTCTGACCTGCGAAATGTGTCAAAATTCATCACAAATTGATCGAAATTATATCGATTTGAATATGCATGGAAGGAAATGTAATATAAATTGTGAGCAATTGGAATCATTTTTTCCACAAAATTGCAGGGTTTGGTTTGCCGGTATTTATTATTTATATTTATATTTGCGGGCTGATTATACAAAGAAAAGAGGATGATGAAATTCTTGAATATGCCCTCTTTTGACTTTGATAACTATATTGCGAGGGCTATAAAATAGGAGCCCAAGTCTAACCTTCGTATGGACTCGGGTGTCTCCATCTCATATCCCCATCAATTCAAATTTGGCCGTTATACTTCTCTCACAGGATAAGTGGCAACCCTCTTTGCATGGAAGCCAATAGTCAATTTTACATACTTCGAAATTGGAATCCAATTTTGAATGGTAATCTTTAATAATTTTTATGCAAGTACTTGCATGAGATTTTTTGTTTTTTAAATTGTATGTATAGGTAATGGTGAAATTTGTGTATTTATGTTGTTTTTAATTTAGTTCTTGTGTTTAGTTTGAGGAAAAATTTTGATATATGTACACATTGATATATAATGTAATCTTGTGTGAAGTTGGCTTATTCCTCTAGCCTTTACCTACCCATATATACATATATCCCTATATATTTAGCCCTCACCTTATCTTTATATGCATATATTTTTATATAATCGTCTTCCCCCACACATTTCCTTTTTTTGCCTACCTCCACTAGGCATATATTGCCTTACCTACACCATTGTGTGCTCATGCTCTTCACATGGGGGCATATGCCACTCTAGTACCCTATGTACTTGCATAAGTGTACCTAACCATTAAGGGCCACATCACCATTTGTATTGCCCATGTTGGGGGCAACATTACATCCTAGATCTTATCTCTAGCCCATGTATCTTTGTCATGCTTTATCATTTTAGATACTGCACATGCTTATCACATGATGTATTCATTGTTGATTTTCCTTTACATGATTCATATGCTTACATGCTTATCTATTGATTATATTTACTTGCATGTATGGTTTTCCCTCTCCTTCAAATCCTTGCATCCTATGGATACAACTAATTGAAGGGGGCATGTATTGTCACTAACATTTCTATGTTGAGCTTCCAAGTAGAGACAAGTGCTACAAAGACTCACTATCGTGACTAAACAAAGCATCATCACATGGCATGCCTTGCATTCCATGTACCTTCTCATCCCTTTGCTACCATGGCAAACACACTATTATCATTTTCCAAATAGGTAGAATTTTCTTCACTTCTTGTTGTTCATATTTCCTAGACAATCAAGCAAGTTCCCATCTTTTACCTAGTTTTCACTTGTAAGACAAAAGCTACTCATTATACACTTTTTTCTATATTTTACAAGTTCTTATGAAGAGAGCATACCAAAGGACACGCTTACATGATGACACCTTGCAAGGTCCATTACTTTATACACTCCCTTTCATATCCTTTGACAATAGAATATTTACTTTACATGCATGTTTGTGAGTGTTATATACTTTGAGATTTGTGATATTTTAGGATTCACATGCACCTCGAAGTGGGGACAAAAAGTAATAGTAAAATTTGCATACCCATGTCATTTTCCATTTAGTTTTGTACTAATTTTGAGCAATTGTCTTCATACATGTACGTGTCGACAAATGGTGTAATCTTGTGTGAAGTTGGGCTCATTCCCTTAGCCTTTACCCATCCATTACACATCTATCCCTATGCATTTAGTCATCGCCTTATTATTATATGCACATGCTTCTATATATTTGCCTTATCCATGCACTTATTACATTTATCCATATAGCTACCTCCACATAGTCATTATTCGCCCAAATTTGACTGTTTACCCATCCAAGGTCATTTTCATGATCGTAGGGTTGACTCTATAGTTATGAACTTGACCCTTTCCTTTTTAAAATCTATATTTCAAATTTGGCCAAATGCCCCCTTTACTTCCCACCCTGAGTTAACTAAGTACACATTTTGTAAAATTTGATGATATTTTCTATTATTTAAAGGCATTCATTAGCATTCATTTTAGCGTGCACAATACATATGTCCTCTCCCATCCTAGAGCATTGAAGGAGCACTTAATAGTATAACCCTAGATTTGGAATGAACAATAGGAAACAAATGCAAATCTAAGTTGTAATGTCCCATTTTCAATTAATTTATGTTTGTGGACCAAAAGCCCATTCCAATATTTCCCTGAGGTAAAGGGAAATGCTAGGGAAATAATTATAATTTTTTTGCCTCCATTATTAATTATATTTTTACATATTTGGAATATGGGCCACATAAATATTAAATTTTTATTTAATTGCACAAATGGAGCGTGGCAATTCATAAATGAAGTATATATGACTCCCAAATCATTTGGCATCTTTATTTATGATAGATTTTGTGATAGCTCATAATTGGGGAGTTACAATTGGTAATAGTGGGGGAGTTACAAAGAGCTTATTTTGGGAAAACATCTTGAATAAAAAAAATATTATTATTTTGTATATGGAGGAACATCTCAAAATTATTCATGACAAGCTTTTATCATAGTTGTAAGTGGGTGTAAGAGGAGCATCTTATTTGCCTTAAATAGCCAAGAATCAAGAAGGTGGTTGTAACAATTTTTTTGGTGGGAATTATTGGAGGGAAATTATTGAAAATAATATTATTTTATTATTTATTTAGTAGAGAGGGATGTTGGAATTGTTGGGCCCTCAAATCTCTATAAATTAGAGGTAGTTTCTTCATTTTTGGCATCTTTGTCTATTATACCAAAACTCTATCAAAATAGTTTGAGCCTTGTGTTCATCTATCCATATGAGGACAAAACCCCTTGGATTTGGAAATTAGAGGATGAAGCTCGTTTGATTTCTTGAGATAATTTTATCCAGAGATTATATTTGTGCTAAAAGGATCTGAGTTGTGAAGATTGTGTTAATATTATGAAGCAAGAAATAGCTAGTTTGTAGATTTAGTTTGTAATTTCTCGATTTTATTGGTGTTGTTGTAATTTCTATTGTATATTAGCATTTTATATACATTTTATCATAATAGAATAGCTCCAATGTTTTGGTGAATTTTTAGTTCCATATTTGTAAATATTGTTCATCAATTTGGTGTAGTTGTGTGCAAATCTACATAGTTAAATTGAGTATTTCTCACTGTATGCTCTAGCTTATCCTCATGGGATCTTGGTGATTATAAAGTGAAAAAATTATTGTAAATTTTTTGGAGGTTTCATGAGAGTTTTATTTCATGTTTCAGAAACATTAGTTGTTTGACTATAGTAGTGCATGTCTAGTTTTCAGGTGGATTTGAGTGTGGTTTTAGTTTTAATTGTTGTGGGTATTTTAGATTTCAAAACATTTTATATTTAGAAATTAAAAATTAGTTAATCATTTTAGGTCTGAGCATATTTACATAAAATTTATGTTTGGTACATTAAATTAAGATCCCTATTCCAAACCTTAGAGTGCCTTTACATGTTACTTTTTTCCTTATTTATTCTTTATTCCTATATCTATTTACTCTCGCAATTCTTTCTCTTCATTTCTTTGTTTTTCATCTTCTTGGCTCTTTGTGTGTAGTCATAAGTGCTTTGGCAAACTCTACCTTTGTTCTCTTTTGCATAATTCCTCTTATATATATATATATATATATATATATATATATATATATATATATATATATATATATATATATATATATCCCCTTTTTATGTTTTTGATGTTTTAATTTGTTTGTTTATGTTTTGATTCCATTCTGACCTTACACTTTTATTTGTTCCATATGTCTTTTTTTTCCTTTTTCTTATTACCTTGATGTTCTTCATATCTGCCTTTTTTATCATTGTTGTTACTTTGTTTATTATATGTTAGCTTTCATTTTCTTTATTATGTTTATTTGTTGTTTCTCTTCTATCACATTTCTATTTTTTAAGTGTTTGGCTATTTTTGAGCTTGGGTGTTTATATGTTGGAGTAGTATTATGCTTTAATTTTCTCTTCTCCTTGTGGTCCACTGGTCCCCGCGCTATTCTTTCCTCTATTTAGTTGTCATGGTCTGCAAACTCACTTATTCTATTTCTCTTCTCTTGCTATTTCTCCTGATGATGGATCACAGAGTGTGATCTGAAACGCTGAGGAAAAAACTTGCACACAGTTAAACCCTGAAATACTGAGCTACAAGCATTATGGACTGTGGAAATTTGATGTCTATCAGAGCATAAAGGAGTCAAAAATAACAAATATTCAATGAAAATGGAGTGTTATACATTATTTGTTAATGGAGATGTGTTCTTTATGTGTGGTTGATGTGGTTGCTCAAGAAGTCATCCAAAATTCTAGCATTTTGTACCTGCAAATCCTCCTCTCTTTTTAGGTTGAGGATGAGGATTGACTTATAGATGTGTGGATGATATGATGGAGAGATAAGATTTGATTAGAATAGATGGCTATGATTGAATGAGAAGAATCAAGGTAAAGTTAGAAGCTTCTAAGGCAAGCTAAAAGGATGGATGGTTAAGATCAAAGATGAATGGATGGCTAGGATTGAGTGGGAGGATTTTAGGTTACTTTTAGGGTTATCATTATGTGAATGGCTAGGATTAAAAGATGTGATAGGGAAATGGATGGTGGGGATTTATTAGTTGTTTGACTTTTGACTTTTGTCTGTTTGTTTAGTCATGTGACTTTGAATTTAAATTTATTTATTTGTGGATGGTACATGGTTTAGGTTTTGATTTATTTTATTAGTGGGGATTAGACTAATTAATCAAATAATAAGATTATTTAATTAATTAGGGGAGAGGGATGTAGGAAACTAGTTTAATTAAATAAATATGATTTATTTAATTAATTTGATGATGGAGTGAATGTTTTTGATATAGATAAGATGCTAGCATAGGAGTAGAACCCGATAACACAAGCCAAACGGCAACAGAACAGGCCCAGGGCCACCAACAGTTGACTAACAGCAGATTAACAGTTCATCAAAAACTAACAAAACATTAAACAAGTCTGTAAACAAGTCTTTAACCAAGTCTTTAATGAAATAAAACAAGAACCACCTATCTAATAAGAGATTTCCAGTCATCAGATATCATATTGACTAAATTTTCCTGATCCTCCAGCAGAGAATCCATAGTCTTCTTTCGGTCCACCTACAGAATAGAAAAGGCATCAGTAGCCTTGTGGGATGACCTCAGAACTAGCTTAACCAGAGTGAATGTTAAAAGGCTAATCCCATGTAATTAAATAAAAATAATTTATCTAATTAATTAGTGTTAGGATGATGCAAATGTACTTAGGATGGGCTTTAGGAAGATGTCAATAGTGTCAAAAATGGTATTAGTGTTGTGATGTTAGATGTGTGATGAATTTAAAATTGTCTACAAATAGCAACACATTTATATTTGGTGCTTAAAAGGGAGTAAAGAATTGCATACACCATCCTTAGGCCCTTGCCTATTGTACACATTTCTAAGAATTGGCCTATGAGAACTTATCTTCTTTCAATGAAATGGTCATCCTTCCGATGTGTTTCTAAATACCATAAGCCCTTTGATGTACCAAGAAGAAGTAAAGCAAAAACAAACTATTCGAGTGAGCAATAGAGCAAAATTTTATACTACATAGCATATCAAGTCCAAAATCAAATGATGAATCTTTAACCCCAAACTTGACCTAGACCTATAAACTCGACCTCTAATGAAGTACAAATTCAATGCAAATTACAAGGCATTCACTAATAGAGAGATCATTTTCTAAGTAGATACCAATCTAATTCTAAAATATTCTTTATTGGCACACATCCTTCAATCATAGAGTTAAGTACTCCTATCTATCACATTTACTTTCCTAAATTAGTTATTACAAATTAACAAATTATCAGTCCCAATTGTTCATCATTTAATTTAGGATGATTTATGCTTATGTGTATGCATTTTATTGGATTTGACTAGAATAACCCTAAGGAGAGTTTATAGTCCTTCACAATATGGTTAAGGGAGATACTAAGATTGTGAAGTACATATTAATTTAGAGTATGAAGTTTAGGACGTCATGAGACCTATTAGCTATTGAATTATTGAATTGGGGTTTAGTTAGCATGACCAAACATTTGATAATGATGTGGTTAGCAACTCTACCTATCATTTGGTTGTGACCCATGACTAGGTTATTAGATTAGAATGAATGGTGTGGGTTTGCATTAATATATTGTGGGCTTGGTCAATCATTTCATTAGAAGGCTTGCAAGTGACTTTATTAATAATGTAATTTAATGAATTTATCCACTTCTAAAATTGAGCCAACATGGGAGAACCTAAGAGGGAGTTATTAATTGACCCTTATTGGGTAGAAGTTTAGAGTTATGTCATACTTTAGGCTAACTAAATGGTTTTAGCCAAAACAATTCCGCTTCAAAAAAATTTGGGCAAAGCGGTTTTGCCTAAAACTAGTGTCACCTTTGTGGTACCTACATGTTAGTTGTCGTTTTGAGTGAAACATATTTGCCCAAAATTATTTTTGTTTAAAACTCTTCAACTAAAACCATACATAGATTTATGTTTTCAAAAAATAGTATTTTTCACCCCAAACTATGTGGGACTAATTTTCCTATGGTTTTTTTATTTTTTGAAAACCCTATCTTCTTGTTACATTTTCTTACATTGCATACACTTTTAAAAAAAATATAAAAATACCTTTGTGTAGATCCAAGAGCGTAGATTTTGAAAATGTATTTTTAATATTTTAATTACTTTAGTTTTTAAAAAATTAAAATTCACTACAAGTGGGTTGTTATAGTCAAACGTAAAAGTCTAATTAGAAATTCAAAAAAGTATATTAAATTTATTTTAAAAATTTAAGAAAAATATGGTGCACTATAGGAGAGAGTTCCCTCTAAAAGGGTATAATTTATTTTTGTTTGTGATAAATAGTTATGACAGAGTGGAGACCTATTGAAAGTATTATATTTTATTACACCAACTTTAAATATTTATTAAAAAAACTTATTTCCCATGCTCTAAATATTTAAGTTAACTAAGTGGGAAAAATGAAATTTAATATATTAAAAATGGAGGTCCATTGACCTTATTTTCTAAACTTTTTTTAATAATTAAATTATAGTATTAGTTTATTAAAAAATATATCTAATACCCCCTTTTAATGGGGTTGGTGGTGATAAGGCCAAAACAAGGAGATTGGAGACTAGGTGGACTTCGTCTAAAGAAGGGTGGATGAAAATTAACTTTGACGGTGCCTCTAGAGGCAACCCAGGAGATTCAAGTGCGGGTTGTGTCATAAAGGATTAGAGAGGTTTAGTAGTGGGTAAGGCTTCAAAGCATCTAGAGCCAATAACCAATAACACTATCGAGTTCCAAGCTTTGATTATGGGATTACAAATAAGTGAGAAGTTAGGCATAAGGAAGATGGAGCTAGAGGGAGACTTCCAGCTGGTGGTCAATGCAGTTAGGAGTCACAATATTAGAAACTGGAAACTAAAGTTGCTACTAGATGAAGCTTTAGTTCTTTTAAATAATTTGGATGTATGCACCATTAACTATGTGTATAAAGAAAGTAACAAGGAAGCAAACCTCTTAGCTAATGAAGCTATAGATAGGAAAGAAGATTTAGTGGTGGTTTGCAATCATTTTCCAGTAGGCTTTATTGTCGAGCTGATTGATAATTATTAGGGAGAGTTGGGAATAGGTTTACTCATGCGAAGAGTTGGCAGATGGACGGATTTTGAGATGGAAGTGTGTAGAACAGGGGGATAGTTATATCTTGCGGATGTAAATCATTCTTCATTTCCATAGGACTCCAGGAAGATATAGAGGGGAGAATAATGGATACCCCTATTCTGTTGAAGGGCATTAAAAGATAAATGGTGTTTTGTGGAGGGATTTCTGAGCAAATAATGATGAAGATTTTCAGGTCGAAGAGCGGTATAGTATTATTTTCCATTGAATGTGTTTTAGGGGATGAATATATGAAGGAGACAAATAGGCATAGGGTTAATTCTGACGTGGTGGGAATGTTTGTGGGTTCCCTATTAGACATTGGCGAAAGAAAGGAAGACATTACGAATATGGTGAGAGAATTTGTGTTTAAAGATTGGGCAGTGGGACTGGATGAAGTGTTGGTGGTGGCAAGACCAGATGTAGGAATCCCAATAGCAGTTGATTTCCACATGGTGAATGAAGCGGGAGACAATGTGGAATGGCATCCCTTTGTGATGGTGTCGAGAGTCAATTTGGAGCAGGGGAGGAAGTGCAGGGCTGCAATGGGAGTGGGCTTCTTGAAGAAGTTGATGGGGAAGATATAAAGATACAAATGGATGCAAAATTTTCTTAATTATTACTACCAGGTGGACCCAGATGCATGATTTGCAGTTGTTTTTGTTTTTGTTTTTGTTTTAAAGTTGATATAGCAGATACTTTGTAATGGTCTTAGCTAATTAAGGATATAGGTGGATGATAGATCAACTTCAGTTAGTAGGAGGTGTTAATTTTTAAGACCAAACTAGAATGAAATGTAGACCTGGGTTTTGATACTATGTTCTTCTTACAAAGGGTTGTAAAGTTTTTTGTATTACTATTAATATTGATGCAAAAGGGAACTGCCCCCAAGGCAGTAGTTTACCAAACAAACAAAAAAACTATATCCAATCATTTTTTATTTTTTTAAATTATAAACATAAACTACACTAAAAATTATATATTTCATTAGTTTATACCATTTTAAAATTTAAAACATATATGCCACTTTCATGTGCTTTAAGTTAAAATGTTGGACTTGTGTTGGCCATTTCCTTTATAAAAAGGTGACATGGTTTTAAATTTTCAACCTAATCACCCAATAAGGAGAGTGAATTCACTCTCTAGTTCATTTCACATGTAAGCCCATTGTCATTAATTCCTTAGCTAAAAACTTCAATTTTACCCATAATGATTCTAGGAGGTTTAGGAAGCACTTATTGACTTAAGATGAATAACTTTTTGAATCATGTTCTCTGGTCATACCCTTCAAATGAACAACTAAGATGCTAACATGCCTTAGTTATTCCTAGTTTATCCTTTCGATGCTCTTAAAGCCCCTGTGAGATCATCATAAGATGATTAAACCTATGTTTGAAGCCTAACAATCAATCAAAAAATGCTAAAACAAAGTTTGAACCAAAAGGACATGGTTTGGAGGTCCACTTTCATATGTCCTTTTGGTCAAACAAAGTTTAAGTGATCCAAGTGACATTTTTGGACAATCTTCTAACAAAATAGTGAAAGAGTAGTGTGTCATCTTGCTTAAGGTGTAACTTCACAAACATAGGTCAAAACAACTATGCTCAAAATGTGTTGGAAATCCTAATGCATGTTCTACATGACTACGGGGTGACTACTTTGTTATCCATAGATTGAACCCCCAAAATCCACTCTATAAGGATCCAAATTTGTGAAATACAAACATGTAGACATTTCTAAAATTTGTTGAGAACTACAATTTATAACTTGATGAGTTTCATGCCATGAAAATGCCCCTCAACTTCTTGGGAGAAGTTTTATTATATAAGTTGTAGACACCTAAAATTGTCCACTGTTCAATTCATCCCTAATTCATCACTAACTATCCCTATTCATCCCTAAACATCTCCAAACCATATCTAGACAACCCTAAATCACTATTTCTACCACATTAACTAAATAAACACATGTTTAGGCAGTTAATTTACCAATTCCCCTTCAAATCATGATTTTACAATATTTTATTATCAAAACCACTATTCATGTTCTATTCACTATTCATTGGTACATGTATCGGTACCTAGCCCTAGCCAAAATGATTTATTAATCATTTATCCCCTTCCTCTATAGTCCAAATATTAGATAAATTTAATTTAACTAATATCCCGTATCCCATCCCATGAATTAAATAAATATTTATATTTATTTAATTCCTATTTTCTACACTTTTGATTAGGTCACTTAAACCTAATTAACTAACCTAATCCCCCACTTGCGCAACCTAAAATCTAATCTAATCATAGTTAAATCCTCTCCATCCCCTTAAATGTACAAAGGTATGGGCCTCTTGTACATGTCCACATGGCCTTCTTACAAAAGACATGGTCAAGGGCCCATGTACAAAGGTCCTTTTGTCTTCCATCCCCTATTCCTCTTATTTTAAATTGGGCATGTACCCATGCTTCCAATTTAAAATTTAAATCAAATCCAACTCATCCTTTTTCCTCCAATTTTAAATTGGGCATGTGCCCATGCTCCCCAATTTAAAATTCCAATCAAATCTAAACCATACCTCCTATTTATCAAGTCAATCTTATCCGTCCATCTTCCCAAAGCCCAATCTTGATCATCCATTCCTCCTTGATCCAAGGACATCTCCCATCCACCAATCTCATCATGACACTTGGTGAGCTCTCCTTACTTGAGAGCTCTCAAGAATCCTCATCCATTGATCTCTCAATCAAATCCTGACCATCCAATTAAGTCTCCAAAATTCTATAAATTGGAGCTCACCCCTTCACAAAACATGCAACTTCTTCATGCGACATAATGCTGCCTCTTTTCTTCCAAGACTCCATGAAAATAAAGGTCATGTTGCCCATCTGAGGAGCCATCCACATCAACATCATCAAGGAGCACATCCACAATCAAGGTTTACATGTAGTTAGTTTGTTTAACTTCATTGTTTTGCATTCCTTTTGCTCTATCTTGAGGTTGCATTAGATTATGAGTAGAATAGGCTAATATTGGTTTAGCTTGTTCTATTTAACACTCATTTTCTTATGTATACACAAGTATTAAAATTCCAAGGTGTCACTTCATTTTCTATTTCTATATTAGTCATTTCACACTGAAAATTAGATATAAATGAAGTCAGAGTGTTGTTGTATTCCATCTCTTCGAAGAGATAGCTACCTTATTGTAAATCGTCAATTGCTTAAATTTAAAGCTTCATTTACATTGTAGTATCATATGTTTATTATATTCACTCCTTTGATTCAATTCTATGCTTGTATAACACATTAATTTTTTGAAATTTAGTGCATTTGTGTCCACCAAAATTTTCAATCAAACATGGAATAGTATACCAAAGAAATTTGTTTCACTCTCATCTGAATTAGATCACGAAAGTTGGTAAAATTAGCCTACTTAGGTATTATTTTCATTCATTTAGTCAAAATAGTGAAGGTGTAACTTGAAACACTCTTAACATGTGATAATACTCGATCAAGAACAAAACACAATATTTATACAAGGTTCTACAAAGATTGTAAATTATTCTAGGGTGAAATAAACAACTTGGTGCCAATTACAACTAAAGTAGGTTCTTGAGAAAATAAATAACTTGATCAAGTATAAACTGTCCAATGACAAAACTACTAGCTATGGTAGGGTGGCAGTTATTTGTGTGTGCAATGGTGGTTGTGAAACCACTATGGTAATTGCAAATGTCTCATGACCATTATAGAACCAACATGGGAGGTTTCCCATATAGTGTGATTGTTTCATGTTGTCTTGTTTGGTAGTTTTTCTAAGGAGAAACAAAATGGTAGGGTAGTGGTTTTCAACTAATGCCTTCTAATTATTTATTTTTAGGCTTCTTATGTTGAGCCTAAACTCGTAATTCCATAAATAAAATGTCACATGTCATGGTAAAAGGATCTATTAAACTCTCTAGCTATCTTTTTTTATTAGACTTGTAATTTATTTTGTTAGTGCACAAGGAGTTGATTGTAATAGAGAAGTTTGCATATGAGCAATGTATGGAGCACTACAAGTGTTAATATATTATTTTTATGATGGTTAATTTATTTGAAGGACTCAAAAATTCATTCAACCTGTTATTGTAGTGAAGACAATGACAAGAGAAGGTAAGGCCTCACTCTTTCAAAATTTCTTACATCGGGTCCCTTGAGGTCTATTTATGTTGAGCCTTATTTTTTTGTTGTTTTAGTTATTGTTTTGTTTAGTTCATGCATACAACCACACAAATCTAGTTCAACACTTAAAAAGCTAATTTCTAAAGTACACATTTGATTGTTTTCTTAATCAGGCATAGTAAAAATACTAAGTAAATTATTAATTATGTTGAGAGGTGTAACTACAACAGAAGCAAAGGAGGGTTGTAATGGAGTGAATGGATAATAAAAAATCCTTAAACATAAATTTGGCAACCATTTACATGTCAAGTCTAATAAACCTAATAAATTGGCATAAATATCTTAATTACATCTACCTAAAATACATTGAGAAATATCAATTTCGAGTCACTTATTTAACTTATTTCACAAATCTAATATAGGCACCTTGAGACTAATGTCTCTCACTATCTTTTAGATAAATGTATTTAAGATATGTATGCTAGTATGTTAGGGGAAAGACAAATTTATGTTAGTGACACTCCAATAGAATATTTGCAATAATTATAACATTTATGCTCCATAGTTTTTGTGTTCTTTCTTATGGTGTGATCATTTTTTATGAAAAGACCATATATTAAAACCAAGTTAAAGCATATAACTAGATCCTCAACAAAATGAAGATAGACACAACACAATGAGAATATAATCCAATGAGGGAAAGGGAAAGGAAACAATCATCAATATACTAGTTTAGTAGAATAAAATTTAGAGGGGGTATATCCCATCAAGGTTATCCCACCCTTTAGGTTTGGAAAATCCCTATCATCCTCAATGGGCTCCTAGCCAATAACAATAGCATTATCACCTTCATCTAGATCTTCATGTGATTGATTCTACACATTCCTCAAGAATGACATCATAAGATCCAAGTGAGGGAATTTCCCCTAATCAGGGGGAGCCCATCCATGCCACTGAGTGGACATAGAAGAGTGATGGGGAGGTGGAGACCACCCATCTTGGTGGTTATAAGGTGAAGGTGGTAGTAGGTTCTAACTAGAGTGTTGTTTGGTTGGTAGTGGTGGTAGAGGAGTGGTGGATCTCTAGAAACAACATGGGTGTCATTTGAGAAGATTTAGAGCAATTACGTTGTTGGTCCTAACAAAGGGATTCAACATATGAAGGAAAAGAAGGTAGAAATCTTACCATGGTGCAACAAGCATTCCTCTAATGACCAGGAAGGGTCTAAAGATGTTGGACCTCCAACATCACTTTGTTGGGTTGAACCTGAATCTACATGATTATATTAAAGATCACTAGCAATTTGGAGTGAATAGAAAAGTTAGTATCCACACCAAAATGAGCAAAAATAATAAAATATATATCTTTAGATATAAAATATCATGTCATAGCTCGAAAAATTGTGTAGAAAACTTGGCCCCATCACCAAGGAGGATATTGTGCCAAGTAAAGGGTTCAAACCTTAAAGGCCAAAAGAATTCATGGATCCATAGCCAGGGATCTTGTGCACAAGCTAAAAACTAGAAAAGGTGAAGAAGGGTTTTTAGTTGAACATAAAAAAGACATCTTAGATTAGAAGGCCAAGATTTATCAAACACATGTGCTAATAGGAAGTCCCTAATATAGTAGACACCATGAAAAATGGAAAAATTTACGCTCCACAAATTCTTTTGAAAATGTTTGAAAATGATTAGCCCATGCTAAGGTGAGGTGAAAGCCACATGTATCCTTTCTTGGAGTGTAATTATGGAAATGAATATTGACATAACACTTCCAATCCTTCTACCAAGGTCCAAGAAATGCATAGGTATTTGTGCAAGTGCTGAGAAGGCACAACCTCAATTACCACCTAGAAGGTTTCTTGTTCCATGTGATTTAAACTGAAGCCAAGAGAGCTAAGTGGAATCAGCCTTGGAGTAGAGATCCTAGAGGTTCCTAATTCCTATGGAGTGATTTCCAAAAACTTATCTTGAAAATATCATGGGAGACCACCATATAGATTTTTGATTGATGGATAATCCGTTATGAAATCCATCCCCATTCCATGGCTTGATAGTTTCCCAAGCTTTCAAATGTTTTTTGCCACAAAGGTGCCATTGATCTTCATAAGCATAGGAGAAATTAGAAGGGAATGGAAACCAAGGCCATTCTAATCTAAACACCACAAGGTGAACTAGAAGCAATGCAACTTTGTAACAATTTTTTTGAGCTTCATTATCATAACAAGCTATGATGATCTACTTAGCAAATAAAGTAATACCTTGCTGTGAATATCAATAAGACCTAACCCACCAAAATCTTGAATTGGCCTAGACAAAGTCCCATAGAAGCTTCCCAAGCTTGTAAGATAATTACTTTGGAAGGAACCCAACACGAGGAAGTAGTAGGTTGCAAGAACTTGAATATGTCTATTAGCAAAATTGATTTGGTGATCTAATATGTGATCTTTTTCTCAACTATGTTAATCACATGATACTATCACATTTTGGATTACCTTTCATGAAATGCAAGAGAAATGCCCAAGCATTTTAAAGATTTGCCCATTGTCAATAGGTTTCCAACCAAAGGAATGAAGCCAACTAGAAGGCTAGGAAAAGGCTTTCCTATAATATTGTCTTATTCCATTAGATATTGGAGCCCGAAGCAAGAACAAAAGTGTCAAGACACTTGAAGGCCTATATAATATTTCCTTCATCTTTGAGGAGTGTAAGGAATGAGTCATCTACAAAGTGTCCATTGACCAATTTTTGAGAGGAAGGGATATTCCTTTGACTAGATGGTTTGAAGTGGTGTTGGCAAGAAGATATCCAAAACATTCAACAACTACCATGTAAAGCGAGGGAAAGAGAGGACAATCCTACCTTATAGAATGAAAAAGGTCAAAGTGCTTAGTTAGACCACCATTAATGATGAGGCAAGAAAAAGAATCTACAAAATGCTATTAAACTCTAATATAGGCTTTTGAGGAAGAGAGCTCATTGATTGGATTTTCTTCCCATTCCATACCTTCCTAGATTGTGATGACATTATCAAGATTATACCTACTTTTAATAAACCTAGTTTGTTCAAGTTGAGCCACGAGTGAGAGGAGATGTCTAATTTGTATGGCTAAAGCTTGACAATAATCTTGTAAGAGACATTCAAGAGGATGACGGGTCTCGAATTACATATCAACTCCAGATCTTAGCTTTAGATACGAATTTTACTACCTTTTGTTAATAAACTTGAACAAATCTTGGCCATTTCATGCCAGAGGATTTTGTAGAATTGTCACTAGTTGTGGCAAACACAACTAAGTGGAACTCTTAGGATAGCATTTTGTCACAAGTTGCAACTTAATCAATAAAAAACTTACAAGGGACCACATACAAATAATTCTTAAAAGCCTCTTCTCTATTAAGAGAATTTGACAAAAGAGAAGTATAGTTGTGTTGATATCATCACATGATCAAGCCTTTAATCATAAAATTAGAGACTACCTATTAGTTACCCACAAGCACAAACTAGCCTCCACAACAATTAATAAGGCATGCAAAACTAAAGATGGTTGGACTAATGTAGGAAACCGTAAAAAAAGGTTGTAATGGGCCTAACAAAGGTCGTCATTCCAACAGTGATGGACATGACAATGGTGTCATTACCAAAGGAACAACAATGAGCCCCTCTCGATTGCAAGCCACACAACAAATCAATGCCAATAATGGGGCCTTCTCAACCACATGTCTCTAATAAATCCAAGAAAGTGGTTGTTGCTCAAACATAGCCCCACCCTCCTAGTGAGTCCTTCAAAGACGTTAGTAAACCTTGATACACTATTGTTGGGATAAGGTTCCATTAACCTTGTAAATCCCAATATTGTATTTATTCCATTTATTATATGTAATTTATAATTATCCATGAGGAGATGTACTAGTTTCACTAGCAGGGGTAATTTCAGAGTAACCGAAGGTAATTATGGAGTGACATTTAGTATTGGCAAATGTAAAAACTTAAAGTAAATGAGTGTAGGTGCTACCTTGGGAGAATCTACTATTTTTAGCATGTATGACACATTTCATAATGTTTGGTGGGTGCATGTAAAAAACTATGACAGGTGCAAGTTGTCATAAGATTCTATGACACTATGACGCATATGACGAATATTAATGAGTTGTAAGTTGCTATGTTTAGCCCAAGGTTCCTATCTTGGAAAGATACTCTTTTGTGGAATCTATGACAGTTATGATGCATCATAAGATGTTGTAAGAGGCTAGATTTAGTCTTGGGCACCCAACCTTTGCATGGCTATTTTTGGACAAGTGGAAGGAGCTTGTAAGATGGCATTTAATGTTTGAATGTTGGGGAATCTCATGAGAGAGAAGGTGAATGCCTAGAATGGAGTGGAAAACATTTCTATAAGTATTTTCCATGTATTTGTTGCTGCAATACAGATTTTAGGTACTCAGGTGTTGCCAGAATGTTGTTGGATTGAAGACTTGTGGAGAGAGTTGTGTAGTTGATGTATTGTACAATCTTGCTGAGATTAATACAAACTTGTGCCTCTTTCCTGGTGGAGTTTTTAACCCACAAGGGTTTTCTCCACATAAATACTATGTCATTGTGTTGAGTTCTTCATGTTTGACATATTTTCTGTAGTGGGTTTTATGTTTTGTTACAATCTCCATTGTTAATGCACACTTAAGATTGCTGAAATTTATCTTGAATCAGATTTCCATTGAAGTGGTGTTGCTTTCATTTCTAACATTTGGCATCAGAGTCTGGCCAGCTTTGACTCTTGGGTGGTAGTGTGGAAGCTATAGTTGCAGTGGGAGATTTGGTTGTGTTTATTTTGTAGATCTTGTGTTATTATTATGGCTAGATCCACCATTGCATCAACCTCTCGATTAGACATTGAGAAGTTCAATGGAACAGGGTATGAGTTGTGGAAGCTAAAAAATGGAAGATTTGTTGGAAGAAAGAAACCAATGGTTGGTTGTTCAAAAAGAGAGGAAACCTGACGATGTCTCTCAAGATGAGTGGGATAGACTGGATAAGAAGGCACGGGGAACCATCCAGTTGTGTCTTTCAGACTCTGTCTTGTTGAATGTTGCAAAGGAGGAGACTACACACAAGTTGTGGAATCGATGGGGTGAGATCTATCAAGCCAAGAGTATGGTAAATAAGCTTTATTTAAAAAGAAAATTATTTTCCATGAAAATGCAAGAAGGTGAATCAGCTGCAGAGCGTTTAAATTCTTTTAATTTGTTATTGAGTCAGCTTGATTCAGTAGATGTTGAGGTTAGTGAGGAAGATAAATGTATCTTACTTATTTGTTCTTTACCTGAGTCTTGGGAGAATGTTATCCTTGCTATCACTGCTAACCTTGCAGATCCAAAGTTGGATGCTCTTGTTTCAATGTTATTGTCATAGGAATTGAGGAAGAAGAGTTCAGATAGTTCAGGGGATGCTCTCAGTGTCAGGGAAAGGTCTAAGGAAAGGGGACCAAAGGGAGATCAGAAAGGGGCTAAGGACAAGTCCAAGTGCCAGTGTAAGACTCCTAGTAAAAAGAATAGAGTTAAGTGTTGGAACTGCGGTAAAAGGGGACATGTAAAGGAGTGCAAAAATCCCAAGAAATAGTGGGAGAGTGCTTCGGATAAGTCCTCGAATGCAGGTGAAGAAGTTTTACTTTCTGCATGTAATGTTGTTTCTAATGATCACTGGTTGGTTGACTCAAGATGCTCATTTCATATGACCCCGCATAAGGAATGGTTCTCCACATATGAAGAATATGATGGAGGTAATATCTACCTTGGTGACAACTCTTCATATCTGATTGTCGGGAAAGGAAAGGTATTGTTGTGTTTCAGTGATGGGAGGATTAAAACCTTCCTTGGTGTTTTGCATGTTCCTAGATTAGCTAGAAATCTAATTTCAGTTTCGAAGTTGAATGATTTGGGAATGCATGTGACATTTGACAAGCATGGCTACAGATTGGTAAGAGGGAACTTGGTGGTAGCGAAAGGGAAGAGATTTAGGAACTTGTTTAAGCTTGAAGCCACTATAGTTTGTAATGCCTCCTATGTATCTAAGGCCACTACTAAAAATACATGTATGTTGTGGCACCGTAGATTGGGCCACACAAGCAATAATGTACTGAAAACTATTAAGAATAAAGAATTGTTGGACGGTTTCTCTTATTCTGACAAGCACTTTGATTTCTGTGAGCATTGTGTGTTTGGTAAACAAAACAGAAAATCATTTCCTTTAGGAAGCAATAGAGCAAAAGAGAAATTAGAAATTATTCATACGGATATGTTTGGGACTGTGGATAGTGAATCTATGGGAAAATCTTGTTATTTTGTCACTTCATTGATGATGTATCCAGATTTACATGGATTTATTTTATGAAACATAAATATGAAGTTTTCACTAAGTTTAAGGAATTCAAAGTCTTAGTAGAGAACCAATCAGGTTTAAAGATAAAAATATTAACATCTGACAATGGAGGGGAATATTTCTCTAAGGAATTTGATGAGTTTTGCAAGCATGCAGGTATAATCAGACAAAAGACAACTCTGTATACACCACAACAAAATGGTGTTGTAGAAAGGATGAACTGAACAATTAAGGCAAAGAGCCAGAAGTATGCTTAGTGATGCACAGTTGGATAAATGCTTTTGGGTAGAGGTTGTGTGTACTGCTTGCTACTTGATAAACAGATCTCCTTGTAAGGCTCTTGATTTGACACCTTATGAAGTGTGGACAAGTAAGAAACCTTATGTTTCACATTTAAGGGTTTTTGGATGTGAGGATTTTGTTCATGTGCCTAAGGAAAAGCGATCTAAGTTGGATCCAAAGGCTAAAAAGTGTACATTCATTGGATATGGTGATAATGTCAAAGGTTATAAGCTTTGGAATCCACTAACCCACAAGATTATCTTTTCTAGAGATGTTATTTTCAGGGAACTAAGGGTTATTTCTAAACCTGAGTAGCCAAAAGAAAAAGAAGGAAAGATAAAAAATGTGCACTTTGATTTAGAGCAGCAAGATGCACCTCAGGAAGAACAGAATGATGGATTGGTGGGTGAAGAAGAAGAAGAAGAAGAAGATTCATGTAGTTCTGATGAAGATGAATCTGTTGTTACAGAAGAAGTTGGTGCAGATGATCATGCAAAAGAACGAGTAGAGTCTCTTACTCCACCCTTGAGGAGATCCACAAGACAACAGAATCCAGTTGACAGGTATAGCCCACCAAATTTTTGTTGTATATATGCTTTATTGAGTACTAATGATGAACCTAGATCCTACAGGGAAGCTATTTCTACAGATGATAGTGAGTCTTGGCAGTTAGCCATGCAGGAGGAGATGATGGCTTTAGACTCTTGTAACACCTGGGATCTTTTCATTTCCTAAAGGAAGAAAGGCCATAGGTTGTAAGTGGGTCTTCAAGAAGAAGTTTGGAGCAGATGGGTCATTGGAGAAGTACAAGGCTAGACTGGTAGCCAAAGGCTACTCCCAAAGAGAGGGAGTTGATTTTGGTGAGATATTCTCTCTTGATGCTAATTTGACTTCTATTAGAGTTCTCTTATCCATTGCTACAACTTATGATTGGGAGATTGAGAAAATGGATGTTAAGACTGCGTTCTTGCATGGAGATCTTGAAGAAGAAATTTATATGCAATAGCCTACAGGTTTTGAGGTAAAAGGAAAAGAACATTGGGTTTGCAAGTTAAAGAGGTCTCTTTATGGTTTGAAACAATCCCCCAAAATGTGGTATCAAAAGTTTGACTCATTTGTTTTAAAATTGGGTTTTGTTAGAAGTAAGGAGGATCATCGTGTTTACATTCATTGTATTGATGATTCTATATTGGTTATTGTTTTGTATGTTGATGACATGTTATTTTTAAGCAATACCAAGGGTATGATCAGTGAGCTTAAAGCCCAACTTTCAAGTGCATTTAATATGAAGGATCTTGGAGATGCCAGGTATATTCTGGGAATGGAGATCAGGAGGGACAAAGTTAATAGAAAGCTTTGGTTGTCACAAAGTAAGTATGTGAATACTATTTTGCAGAGGTTTAGTTTGCAGGACTATAACCCAGTTAGAGTTCCTTTACCCATTGGTACTAAGCTTTCATTAGATATGTGTCCAAAGACTGGGGATGATCTTGAGGATATGTCTAATGTGCCATATGCTAGTGCTGTAGGGAGTTTGATGTATGCAATGGTTTGCACTAGACTAGATATTGCCCAAGCAGTGGGAGTTTTGAGCATATTTCCGTCTAACCCTGGTAGATAGCATTGGAACTATGCGAAGAGGGTGTTTAAATATCTTGCAGGTACTCCTGATTATTGTTTGATTTATTTTGCTACTGATAGTGCTAACAAATCTTTGGACATACAGGGTTTTGTTGATGCAGATTGGGCAGGTGACTTGGATAGTCGAAGGTCCACTAGTGGCTATGTGTTTACTCTGTTTGGAGGTGCAGTGAGTTGGATGAGTAAAGGCAGCCCACAGTTGCTTTATCCACCACAGAAGCAGAGTATATGGCTGCTACTCATGTCTCTAAGGAGGCAGTTTAGTTGAGGAGACTGTGTACATGTATTGGATTTGATTGCAGGATCATTTAGATTGGTTGTGATAGCCAGAGTGCTATCTGTTTGGCCAAGAATCCCATGTATCATGCTTGGACTAAGCATGTTGATGTTCAGTATCACTTTGTTTGAGAGTCAGTTGCAAATGGAGAGATTGAGATGAAGAAGATAGACATTGAGGAAAATGTTGCAGATTCATTGACCAAGCTTATGAGCACAGAGAAGTTCGTATGGTGTAGAGAGTCCATGGGCCTTGTTTCTAGTGCCTGATTATTTTATTTGATTTCCTATAGGTTGATTTACAATTTATAATGTCAAGTTGGAGAATTTTTGGATAAGGTGCCATTAAACTTGTAAATACCAATATTGTATTTATTCTATTTATTATATGTAATTTGTAATTCTCCATGAGGAGATGTACTAGTTTCACTAGCAGGGGTAATTTCGGAGTAACCAGAGGTAATTACAGAGTGACATTTACTATTGGCAAATGTAAAAACTCAAAGTAAATGAGTGTAGGTGCTACCTTGGGAGAATCTACTATTTTTAGCATGTATGACACGCCATAATGTTTGGTGGGTGCATGTAAAGAATCTATGACAGGTGCAAGTTGTTATAAGATTCCATGACACTATGACGCATATGACGGATATTAATGAGTTGTAAGTTGCTATGTTTAGCCCAATGTTCCTATTTTGGAAAGATACTCTTTTTGTGGAATCTATGACAGTTATGACGCATCATAAGATGTTATAAGAGGCTAGATTTAGTCTTGGGCACCCAACCTTTGCACAAGTGGAAGGAGCTTGTAAGATGGTATTTAATGTTTGCATGTTGGGGAATCTCATGAGAGAGAAGGTGAACACCTAGAATGGAGTGGAAAACATTTCTATAAGTATTTGTCATGTATTTGTTGCTGTAATATAGATTTTAGGTACTCAGGTTTTGCCGGAATGCTATTGGATTGAAGACTTGTGGAGAGAGTTGTGTAGTTGATGTATTGTACAATATTGTTGAGATTAATACAAACTTGTGCCTCTTTCCTGGTGGATTTTTTAACCTGCAAGGGTTTTCTCCATGTAAACACTTGTGATTGTGTTGAGTTATTCATGTTTGACATCTTTTCTATAGTGGGTTTCATGTTTTGTTACAATCTCCATTGTTAATGCATCTTAAGATTGCTGAAATTTATCTTGAATCAAATTTCCATTGAAGTAGTGTTGCTTTCATTTCTAACAACTATAACTCCACTCCCTGCCAGTTTCTTATCCTTGATGGAGTTGGTTGCTTAATTGCTTCTCAACTAGAGGGAGGTAAGCATTCATGTAGAAAAATAAAAAATGTAGTTTGGAGCATTCTCTCTTCAGAACTAGATTCAATTTAGGTAGAATAAATTTTCTAATTTTCAAGGTTTAGACTATGAGGAAATATCATTAGACCCTATTTGTTTGTGAATTACCACAAATTCATGGTGTAGGATTTTTGACAAAGATTTGCTTCTTTGGACATTCTTTGCCTTTAGGAGATCAAGGTTGTTGGGTTTATACTTTTAGTTGTGTGTTGTGTCATATAGTCATATAGTCATATAGGATCTATTCCACCAATAAACACGAGTAAGGTCAAGGTGTCATGGTAGCTTTTGTTGTTACCCATGGATGTGACCCATCTAACAAACCTTTGTGAGTCCTTTTCAATATAGAACCTTCAATTTGTTAATATCTATTCCTCGTACATTGTAGTTCTAAAAGTATGTTGTTGTGGGAGTGGTTTGTAGAGGAATTACCATCAGCTTAATAGGTCTTTAATAACAAGTTTAATATAGTTGAATTGGTATCCAATAAGAAAGGCCACTTACCCATGAGATGGGTGTGATCATTTTTGCATATCTATGCTTGTGATTAGAATAATCAATAATATAAAAGGAAAAGTTTATTGGTTACTTTGTAACCAAATATATCTAATAGGAAGTGAATTACAAAAGTGAGAAATGTGGCTAATGAATAGTTGATCGATGAAGATTAAGAAGGAAAATTTATCAAGTTAGAAGAACATGTAGTGAGCATTTATTAATCCATTAGGAAGCTAGGAGTTTCCATAGAATAGTCTAAAGCAAATGAGTAGCTAGGAAAAGAGCAACCTAAGACCCATGACAAAGGAGCAACCATATATCAGCCTAACACCTTCAAATCTACCTTCATTTAAAGTAGAATAAAAAATTGAAATTCTACCATAGGAGAATTACATATCAGATAAACTATAGAGTATCTCAAGTTGTTTTGTTAAAATTTATACCAAGCGGGTTGTTCCAACTATATTTTGGCTAACAGGACATTCTTAATATTAACTCTCTTTGTAAATGCCAAAACTTTAGAAGTCCTTCATTTTAAAAAATACATTTTTAAAAATTTTAATAGTCCAAATATTATTTTCCAGCATGCAATATGACAATTTACCAACATAATAGCTTGTCATGTCATATTATTTTCAAGCACGATATAACAATTTCCTAGGGCGAAAATCTAGTGTTATGTTATTTTCCAGCACAAAGAATGTTAATTGTCATGATATATCATCATGTTTAGTCATTGGTTTATAATAATTGTCTACAATGTATCTTTTATTTACTAATCAATACATTAATAATGTGTAATGCATGATGCAAAATGTGTATTTATTGAAGGAAGTTGAGAGGAGGCCTTTGAAAACTATTTTGCAATTTGTTAATCTACATGTTTTTATTGTTTAGAGGAAGAGAGTTACTATACAAGCAAATTAGTCCATTAATTTATGGCTAGGTGTTGTTAAGGGGCATCCCTTTGGAACTTATTTTGAATCCAATGTTATTCTTTCTCCTGCTGCTACTACTTCTAGGGATTCAAACTATGGATCTCAGGGTTTGTGACCTCATGCCTTTAAATCATGTTGTTTAAAAATTCTTTGGTCAGACAAGATACTAGTTCATTTATACTTATGAAAATATGATGGGGTCTAAATGGTTTCACAAGTATGTGCTTTTAGTACTAAATAGGGTTGTATAGTCCAACAATACATTTATGTACAACTGTGTTCATGGTGTTAGTGCTTGACTTGTTGATTCTTTATTGGATTTCTTAGAAGTAGAGGATTCTAGCTTGCATATATTATTGGCATGATTGATGAACCATACCCAAGAGTTTGTTTTTCAACTAAGTGCATTGGTTTCAATAAGTATGTAATGGTGTCTAGGCTCTAATTGGTCTTATGGTCCATAATTTAGCAAATTTCAACTTGGGCCTAACAAGAACTTAAATTTATATTTGAGGTAAAATTCAGACTTGTACTTTTTTATATTGAATTAATTAAAATAAGAGTTTAGACTAATATTTGGTGGCTAATCTTATTTACAAATGGATGTTGGGGTCTGCTAGAGTGTAAAACCCTTTTATTTTGTTTCCTTGGAGACTTTGGATCTTATATTATAATCTAATCTAAAACTTGACTAAACAAGGAAGAGAGAGAAATTATATTGTTGTCTCAAGGCTACAAGTTTCTTGCGGCACAAACAACTTAATAAATATGTAACCATGGTATGTAGGATATGTGTTAGCAAGGCATACACAACAACAATAGAACTTGTCGCAGCTCACCGCAGGTGGAATGTGGAGGGCAAGGCCAACATATGTGGACATTTTGTAAGGGACATGTCCCTACTGTAACATATAGACATGTAATAGGAATATATGTAAGAGAAGCAAGAGTATGTAAGAGAGAGTAGATAGGGCAGAGACTCAAACTGCCATTTTGTATATAAGATTATAATGAATATAATGGAGATATAAGGTTTGAATCTAATATCTATGTGTTATGACTGATGTATTCTTACCACATGTTGTATTTCCCTATTGTTCTTTATGATTCTCTCACTGTATCTTCTAGGGTATAAATTGAATTTAGATACTTGTCTGAGGCTCAGATCTCTGGACTGTGTTCTCCCCATTTCTTGCCAACATTTGGTTCAGTTCTCAGGACCTTGAAAAGAATAGTGAAGAATAAAATGGGATAAATTAGTAAAAGGAGAAGTGCGGAATAGAGAGAAGAATGGAAAGGAGAAAATCAAAGTAATAGAAATTTTAAGATATGTGAAGGATCCTCTTAGGACATACCCTTGTGAGAGAGGGGCAAGCACCTAAGGGAATAACAAATGGAAAGGGGGAGGATCTGAAAAGATCCTTGAAAAGATGTAACTCTTCATGCTAAGTTGACCATGGGATACATAAGGATTAATGAAATACCACGTCTAAAACACCCATGGGAAAAAAGGGGATACCAAGAAATTAAGAGAAATTAGTGAAATTATAAAATCTGGAATGGAAACAAGCAAGGAAGAAAGATAGAAGTAGACTCAGGAATGACAAGAAATATATTGCAGAAGGATGGAAAACGTAGAAAAATTAGGAAGGGAACGCACTAGGAAGGTTATGGAGGAAAAAGAGAAAGAGGATGAGTGCGCCAATATGGGTGCTACTGAGCATGCCGATGTGGGTGTTGTTGAGCGCGCTGATGTGGGTGCTACCAAAGAGAAGAATGCAGGAGAGGAAGAAAGATTGCATGAGCATGCCATAGGGGCTACCGCAAATTTGATACATAAGGATATAAATAATCTAGAACCACTAACAATACATATTAATAAGGCTATAGAACTTCTCAAGAGCCCAGGAGGAAGCATTAATGCTTATGACCAATCAAGAAGGATATGGACGGAAGAGTATAATCAAACCCTACCACAAGTAGGAAAAACCCCAAAGGTTCAACCTGATTTTACTAATGTCCAGATCAGATTTGATAAACAATGGGAACAATTATTAAACCCTATAAGAAACCTCTAGCCCTTGAATTTAGATGTGGACTACTTGGAGCACTTGGTTAATTGAAGTGTGATGAAGATTAGAGAAAGGAGAGAAGATGCGGTCTATGATGATATTAGTTATGAGAGTATAAGACAGTTAAGGGAAATGACACCAATAAACAATAATATGTCATTCATAAATGTAAAGTCATCCCCTAAAATGAAGAGGCACTTTGAAGAGATGCAACTCCCAGACCAAGAGTCACCCCATGTGTTATATAAGACAAGGAGAATTTTAGTGGAAGAGAGCAACAATCAAGTAGACAAACAAAAAGAGATAGCATAAGGGATTAGAAAATATTATTTTGATATTACATTATAGAGAGATAAGGGAAGAGAGAACAAAACCCTAATACAAAGGAAGAAACCTAAGCAGAAGGACAATAAGAAAACACATCGCAAGATAACGAAAACACCAGAGAAACAAACTAAATCAATAATGGACTCCTCAATTAAGTTGCCGGTATTTAGAAAAGAGACTATAGAGGTAGCAGAACATGTATTTATTTTAGAATCAACCTAGAATAGGAAAAATGTAATAAGAGACCGGACTAAATTGTTTGATTTCATGGGAACACTAAGAAATGGTGCATTGAAATGGTATAGGAAGACATGCCCTGAACACAACAAGACATGGGAAGAAGTTAAGAAAGAATTTTTAGATAAGTTTGAGTCTTCAGAGATCACCACAAAGGAAGTAAGTAAAATGAGGGATATAGTTCAAAAGGAAGGAGAATCTATAAAAATATTTTGATAAAATATTTAAAGTCTATATTCTGCAAATTGGAAGAGTCGTTATCTGAAAAATAAAGGATTGAATGGTTTGTATCAGGTTTAAGCCCTGACATTAGAACATTTTTGGATGGAAAGATTTTTGATTCTTATTCAGAAGCAGTGACTATGGCCTGCCACATAGAATCACAAACTTGGCACAGACAGGATAGACCAAGGAAATATTGGAGACGGAGAAGCTTAGGCTTGAATTGGAACAACCTAAATTAAAGCAAGAAATTTTGGCAAGGAAAGAGGATAGTCCACAGAAGTAAAGGCCTAACATATGATGTTCAAACTATACAAAATAAGGACATTTGCGGAATGAGTGTCTGATGATAAAAGGGGAAAGAAAGGCTGTCGCGATGAATGTAGACATCAAAACATTACCAAAAGAAATAATACAATTTATTATGGAATAGACGACAATTGAGATGAGCATGAACCTTGGTGTAATGCACACCGCAAGAATAGAGCAGATAACAACAACATGGCATATGTGAAAGGACTCATAGAGAGAACCTTGTACATTCAGGATCACAGCTATAAACATCCTAACTGGGCTAATCAAAGGAATATTAATACTTTACAAAACATAAATCTTAATCTTTCACCATACATGAATAATTACAGTAATGAAGAAAGAGGTCAGTATAATGGATATAGAGGAGGAAGAGGCCATAGTAGAGGAAGAAGGAGAGAGGATGCAACATGCTTTAAATGCGGTAAGCCAAACCACTTCGCTAATGAATGCTAGGGAGAAAGAAGGAAACAATGCATATTTTGTGGTAGTACAAACCATGGCCTATTTTCATGTGATAAGGCTCAATAGTACTTCAGAAATGCACTTCAACAATCAAAAAGTGATGAATTACAGGGGTTTAACTCACACAAAGGTGTCCACATAATTAGGAAGATTCCAAAGGAACAATCGTAAGCAGCTAGAAGTTGCCGAAAGGAAGCTAACTATGAAATTGACATCTCATACACTGAAAATTTGGAGAAACATGATTATTATAACAAATCAAAATATAAACAATCAAAACAAAAGAACAAAAGAAAGACTAAAGCAATAGTAGTTACTAGATAGGGTACGAATACCGCAAACCCCAAAAACACTAGAAGTGAAGAAGAGGACAATGAAGAAGAAGAAACTGTCTTCCCTAATAAAACTCAACATGATGCAATTGTAGATAAATCTAAACAAATTATAACTAAGGAACAAAACAAACAAAAACAACACACCCAGTTCTTTACTGAAGGTGAAGTTGCGACACTCAAACAATTGACAAATCTAACACAACAACACAACCTATTTGATAAATTGAAATATTTCTGTAAATATTGGAACAAACAACAAGCAAACAAATCACAAATCTGGAAAATGGGTAAAACAGATAGACAATTGAAGACTAAACCCTTAATGATTGATGCATGTATAAACCACAAGAAAATTAAAAATATTATGGTGGATTTAGGCGCAGATGTGAATATGTTACCTAAGAGAGTGTGGGAACAATTAGGAAGACCTAGGTTGAATGAAACACCCTATAACATTATTCTAGCATATGGGTCAAACATGGGAACACTAGGAACCTAGAAAGAAGTTGAAGTAAACATAATGGGTATAAACAAATAATAGACTTTGAAGTGGCGGCAATGAAAGAACCCTTCAATTCATTTAACACACTATGATGGATACAATGGTTTGTAAATACAAATGGCATTGTAGATTCCCACAAAGACGAAATATCTTTTGCTGAAAACAACAAAATAATACATATACCATTAGGGGTAGACATGGAAGAAGCTTACATTGAAGAAACCAACTATGGAGAATAGAGTGATAAGGATTATTGGTGGAAGATGGGGCTACCAACAGATCCTACCACAGGTCACCACAAAGGCTATGCAGAGGACAGAGTTGACATACAAAAAGGCATTTTGGGAAAAGACACATCCCTATGTAATATATAAATAGGATATAGTGTGTACATGCAAATGTAACAGACTGAATAGAGAGTGTAAGGAAATATAAGAGTGTGTAAAAGATCAGAGACTAAGACTTGTCGATATGTGTATGTAATTCCAAAAAAGAACATCCTACCTTCAAGTTGAACAGAGCATGTCTTGAGGACAACACATATTTTTAAAAAGGGGGAATGATGTTGGTGGAAGATAGGGCTACCAGCAGATCCTACAGCAGGTCACCATAAGGGCTATGCAGAGGACAAAGCTGACATATAAAGAGGCATTTTGGGAAAAAGACACATCCCTATGTAATATATAGATAGTAGATAGTATGCACATGCAAATGTAAGAGAGTGAAAAGAGAGTAAGGAATTATAAGAGTGTGTAAAAGGGTAGAGACTAAGACCTGCCGATATGTGTATGTAATTCCAAAAAAGAATATTTATATATAAAGGAGATATAAGGGTTCTACTATGTTTATGTGTATAATATGAATGCTTATATGTGATCTATGTGTACCGCATGTCATTGTTCCTTATTGTTTCTTTAGGATTCTCTCACTGTATGACTGAGGTATAAACTGACTTTAGAGATCTAACTAAGGACTAGATCTCTGGATTGGTTCCTCCCCATTTCTTGCCAAAAAGGATCCTAAAAACCTTTAATCAATATCTAAACTACATAGGGACAACACATCAGAAGAATCAAATTCAGAAGGTGAAATAGGAATAGAAGATGACAACTATAGTACTAATAGTGAGGAAGTATTGAAAGCATGGTTAATAATGAATTAGAATTGAAAACCCATAGGATGACACACTTTCGTGGGATATTCATGGTACAGACCCGAAAGGAAAACATATCGCAAATCACCGCATTGAATAACAATACATCACATAACACATGTTGTGACTCAAATGACCAAAATGAAGATATATCCCTAAGATCTCGAAGATTAAACCACATTACAAAAGGAATTTCACATATCAAATTGCCAAAAATTTTAGAAGTAAGAGACTTGCATACGTACCTAGTAGAAATGGAGAAAACTTTCACATATGAGCATACAAGACTAGAGGCCATACAACATACACTAATATGTAATGCCACAAATTGGTGGAATACACATAAAGACACAATAAAGCATTGGCCAGTATTCAAAATCCTGATAAAGACCATATACTTACTAGAAGAAGGGGAATATGAAATTATACCTAAGTACCTAGGCCAAATTCCACTGTAGGAATGCCTAGACATATGCACAATGGTATGGAAGGGCACAAATGAGTATGACTCTAGATTATATGTTCATCTATTCTATTGGACATTGTCACTGGTAGCGCAGTCCTGGTATATAAACTAGGAAAGAAGAAGAGAAACAAGAGACTAGGATGAAATACAACAAGATTTTCTACTTACATTTTCATTTTACAGTCTAGATAGACACATCCACACCGCACCACTAAAAATGAAAGAAATAATTTTAAACAAACCTCAGAGAAGGAACAAGAAACATCAGAGCAAAGTTTACCTCCACTTAGAACAAATGGGATATCGAAACTAATAGAGTGGATGGACAAAGAGACAAATCATACTTGATATAGATGATTTAAAACCACACAAGGAGATGATGAAGATATAAGTGACCTAGAAATAGAAGTCCAAGAAGGAGAAAGAGAACTAGAACTACCACCAAAATCAAAGGAGAAATATTATAATAAACCTATAAAACTTAGGGATGAGAAATATTATAGATACAAGTGTTGCAGATGACAAAGAAACAATTGGATACAACTTTGACTTAGTTGAAGGTAATTTACAAGAACATCCTACCCTCAAACTAGCACCACATGTCTTGAGAACAAGACATAGCCTCAAAAAAGGGGGATGATTTTAGCAGGGCATACACAGTAATAGTAGAACCTACTGTAGCTCACCATAGGTGGAATGTGAAGGACAAGGTTGACATATGTGATGACATTTTGTAAGGGACACATCCCTACTGTAATATATATAGGAAGATATGTAAGAGAAGTAAGTAAGAGTATGTAAGAGAGTAGATTGTGTGTATAGGGCAAAGACTCAGACCTACCATTTTGTATATAAGATTATAATTAATATATAATGGAGATATAAGGATTGAATCTAATATCTACATGTGTATGAATGTATATGATGGGTTATGACTGATGTATTCTTACCGCATGTTGTATTTCCTTACTATTCTTTATGATTCTCTCACTGTATCTTCTGGGGTATAAACAGACTTTAGAGACTTGACTGAGGCTTAAATCTCCAGACTGTGTCCCCCTCATTTCTCACCAACAGTAAGCTCGAATCACATGGTAGTATGAAAAATACTATATGGACATATTTATCAAACTAACTACACAAGCAAAGGAAATGATGGAACAAAAATAACCATGTTAGGTCTAGAAAGCTCTTATGGTGCAATAAACTTGTTGGTTCATTTTCTTGCAATCCCCCAATCTAAGGCATTTGCCATTGTATCTAGACACAAGGACCAAGTTAATCCAGATAGAGGGAAAAAACCTATGAACAAATTCAAGGGCAAGAAAAAGCCAATGAATAGGAAGGTGGATAGATCTCCTCTATACTTTGAGCCCTGCCAAGCTTAGGAGGGTGTTCCTAGAGATATTTGAAGGATGAAGAGAACTAATTAACAAGAAGGAAGATCTCTAATTAGGTAGCTAGGTTAAATGACGTGCCTTAAGATAGTAAACTAATTAATAATCCCTACATATTCATTCATTTATGGTTTCTTATAACATAATTAACCTAGGGAAAGACAATATACATAGGTCCTCTAAAGATTCACATTAGTTGTAAGTTTATATAGAGTTTGACAAGATTTATAATACTAGACTTTGTGCATAATAGAAGGCCAAATAACTTACACATAAATTACAAGCACAACAAAGAGGATTTTCATTTTAAGAGATGTGTAGGGTTAGCCTCAACTACTAGACCAATACCTAATCTTGCAGCAACAAAGTCATACCTGGACCAAAACCCACAATGACAAAGAAATCATAATATTCAAATGAGCCTAATTGACTAGGTTTCTACCCTGCAGAAACATTATACCCTCAATTCGCCCTCCCATTCTTAGTTATCCATAATAAATCCAAATACCCCACATATTAGTCATGGAAGTGTATTTGCTTAATTATCGAAGCAAAACACTTTTATTGTATTTCTTGAATGCAATCTGACAAAGACCTAATATAGAGAATAGAAAATGTAAATCCAAGAACTCCTTGAACTCCATAAAACACTTAAATAATTATGGAGGCAGAATAGAAATTTGACAATAGAAGCGTGGTCTTATATTGATTTATTGTAAAGATTTGTAAAGCCATTACAAAAATTGCTCACAAACAAACCTACACATACATAAATCAAACATTCAATACATTGTAGATTGAAATAAAAACCTAGATTGACCCTAATACTTCAGACCTTGTCTGAAAGTATGTCCAAGAACCAACCTCTTACAACACCCAACAAATTACAATTTAAAGAAGAAGAAGAAAGAAGATGGAAGTTGTTCCCGACACTTGGCACCATCTGGACTACTCATTTGCAACTACACTTTGGGCATACAAAATATGTCAATAGCACCTTTAAGCCCCTTCTTCCATTTTGTCCCTTTCTGGTAATTGGAAAAATCATTTTCCCAATTTTTTATGCAAACTTTTACCCCTACGGTAAAAGTTATTTTCAATCTCTATTTTCATCCCATAGGTGGAAAATTTAACCCTCTAGCCTCTATCCTTTCACTAGCAAGTGAAAATTAAATATTATTAAGCAATTCTACCTCTCAGAACTCCCTATTTCTCCTTGTAGTCAACTGATATATTTCATCAAACAGTTGGCAGGAAACCACCATACCTCCATATTTTGCCTACATTTGCATTCATTATATTTTTTCATTGGCACTTTGCAAAGATGCACACATTCAGAGGTTGCATGGCCTTCTCTATAAATAACCAGGCCCTCTATATTCATTTTATTTATTGAGTGAGAATATTTTTTTTAAACCATGAGGAATCTCATTTTGCAAGTGATATAACAATAGAGGCATTTTGTCAAACAATTCACGTGCAACATACATGCCTCTATTCATCTACATAAAATAAAATATTTGAACACCTCTCACACGTCTTCTCTACATATTCTAAATCAGAAGAACTTCAATAAGGCACCTCCTCTTTTTATTTGCAAATTTGGGTAGCCTCTTTAGTCATTACATGGCACTTCCCTTATATGCTCAAGAAAACCTACTCTTCTTCAAACAATGGCACTTCGTTGAGGATGAGAACTTCTTACTAAAAAATGTAAAATAGCCATAAGGAACAACCTCTTCCTTTTCTCAGAAAAGTAGCTCCACACATTTCACCAAACATGGTTAGAAGGAAAAAGAAAAGGAAATGCTCTATTATATGTTGCAGCCTTTAAAACATTTTACAGGCTTAGTGGAGGCTTTAGCGGGAAGGAGTTATGCCTCCCATTTTAGTATCTTACTTTTTCATTGTTTGTTTCAACACGTGCTTGAAACATGAATTAAAATAGCATCCCATTTTTGCATTAATATTTTGCACTTTATTAGCTGCAAACACCAATCATGGCTTCCCCCTTTCTTGGACATTTCATGTGTTGAATGCACAAGACAACTGAGAGGGGGGTGAATCAGTTGTATCAAAAATTTCAAACCCTCACAAACACTCAGATCCACATTAACCTTTAAACTTTTATGATGATTAAGCATGAACCACAAATAACAGAAACTGAAACATAACAGCACCAAACACAAGACAACACTAGATTTTATGTGGAAAACGCAAGAAGGGAAAAACCACGGTGAGGATTAGCTCACAATATAAAGTAGTAGCAATACCGAATTACAAAAGGCTCACTGCCCAAAAGAAAGAATGCTCACTACAGGTGGACTCATTATCCAAGTGGACTCACTGCCCACTAAGAAAGAAAGAGGAGAAGAGTGGCTCACTACTAGGATTTGAACTGATATAATTTCATCTAATCTATGCACGAAGTTCAGTTCCAATGAAGCTCAATATTCACCACAACACAAACATCACCTTCGCAGCAACACTAAAAAATAGTAGACACCTTCTGCTCACTGCATCCAATAGCCTAACACATGAAAGCTCTTACTGCACTGATCAAATTCTCATCATATCCATCGCACACATCATAGTCACGAATCCTTGACACTTATTTATACCACCATCAACCTTGAAATCAATCTACAAGGTCAGCAACACGACTTAACCCATAAGATTCAAATTAGATCTAGAACTAAACATTCCCATGGAGAAAGGGAATGAATGCAAACCACATCACACATTAGCACGGACCTAAATCCACTCTTACATGCTTCAACATGCTTTTACAATCAACGAAGCACAACCACAATTAGTGTAAACAACCAAGTTGGCCAAACTTGTGTTAACACTATGAACTATTAAGCACACGCTTCCTCAAAAGTAGACACACCTCACGGATTTTACACAAATCTTTAACACAATCTAGAAACATCCATGAACATCTTGAAGTCACCTAAAACCAAAAAATTCAACCACAACAACTTTCACTTGAAGAAAGTTCACAATCTGCTTACAAACAACACTATCAAACTTTGCTACACGAAATCACTTTCTGGAGCATCAAATCACAAACCTTCTGGATTGAAGATAGATAAGGATCTTATAAGCACACATCTAGAACCGCAACACTTGAAACCACTCTACGAAGAAATGTGGAGTAAAACACTTTCTCCTAGACACACTGCAAACACTATTCTCAAACAGGTGAACACAAATTTCACTGTACAACAATCTAGAGCACCAAATTCTAGATTTAGCATCTTCAAACACTTCTAAACTACATATCCAAACTGCATACTCATATATTCAATTAGGAAGAAATGTGGAGCAAAACTCGATCACAACTCTGTTAAGCCATAACACATCTTCAACACACTATTTCCTTTATTAATCAAATTTTCTCAAAAGCACTTGGAAACCAAACAACAAAAGCATATTCTCAACTTATTCAACACCTCTACAAATCAATCAAATCACTTTAACACAACAACTCAATCAAACAACAACAACCACCTCAGAAGACACAGTTGACACTAATGACAACACAAGCTTGTTGACATCAATGACAACACCGATTAGCACATACTTGCAACAATCTCCCCCTTTGTCATTGATGGCAACACATGATGTGAAAAACCATCAAGACACAATTCTGCACCAACCTTATTTTCTTTCTTATTCTCCCCCTTTCTTTTACACATCTTACTCTCTTTCTCCGATCACTGACTCTTTTTCTTTTTCACATTGCTCTTTCTCTCCCCCTTTGTTTTTCACATGAACTCTCTCCCCCTTTAACATCAATGGAAAAGGGTGACACAACTTTCCCTTTTTATGATACTGCATATACTTGCACTACTCACTACTGCTCTGCAACATCTTTTTCTTTTATTGCTCTGAATACTCCCCCTGATTGCAACAATCATCATGACCACTACATGCTCCCCTTAAAAGGTAGCCTCCAACATCGGTCTAGAAAAGAGTGAATCTTGAAATCCACTGGACTAATGCATCTCCTTATGCATCTAGTTCAAAGGAGGGGCAATAACCCCTAACTTCTCCCAGAGATACTCAAATGTATCCTTAGGAAGAGCCTTAGTGAATATGTCAGCAACCTGATCTTTTGTAGGCACATATTCAAGCTTCACTTCATTCTCTGCAACCTTCTCTCTTAGAAAGTGATACCTAATTGAAATATGCTTTGTCCTTGAATGCATCACTAGATTCTTTGAAATGTTAATAGCACTTGTATTATCATAGAAAATAGAAAAATGGTTCATCATACATAACTTTAATATCCTTCAAGATTTGTCTCATCCATAACACCTATGTGCAACATGATGCTGCAGCAATATACTCTACCTTTGCAATAGATAAAGACATTGAATCTTGTTTCTTACTTAGCCAAGACACAAATTTGCAAACCATATTTGGCTTATCTGATAACTAAAATCCTTTCGGTTGCTCTATGTACACTTCCTCTTCCAACTCACCATTCAAGAAAGTAGACTTCACATCCATTTGATATACTTTAAAATCCTTATGTGCTGTAAAAGCCAAAAACATCCTAATGGCCTCCATTCTTGCCACCGAAGCATAAGTTTCGTCATAGTCCATTCCTTCCACTTGTGAGTAGCCTTTACATACAAGTCTTGCCTTGTTCCTTACCACTTCTCCATTCTCATTCAATTTGTTCTAGAATACCCACTTAGTTTAAATAACATTTTTGTTCTTTGGTCTTGGGACAAATTCCCAAGTCTGATTCTTCTCAATCTGCATTAGTTCTTCTTCCATAGCCTTGGTCCAACACTCATCCTTACATGCCTCAACCACTATTTTAGGTTCAACTTTAGAAAGTAAACATAGATTTACATGTTCTTTAGTAGCTCTCCTTGTCAATACACCTTTGCTCTTATCACCAATGATTTGGTCTTCAGAGTGATGCTTCTGCACATACTTGTGAGTTTTAGGGATTATTTCCAGAGCTTCTTGTTCTTCAACCTATACTTCTTCTTCTTTACTTTCTTCTTCTTCTCTGCAAGAAGACTCGTCTGATTCATATTCATCAACCTCTGAGTTCATATGTAGATCCAAAACACCTCCAACCAACATGAAAGCTTCTCTGTACTGGAAACAACTGTGTTATGTCAAGTCAAACTTTTGTTACTCATTACTTTCAAGCCAATCATCAAAATTAGACAAAATTCTGGATGTAGATGTATCCAATGATCAATAACCATATGCTAGAACCGCAAAGTAATATCTTCAATAGCATATCAATGTGGACCAAATTACCGGAACACTGTAGCTTGATTTTACTGGACATATACTTAACCAAAATTCATAACATGTCTTCTTACCTAATCAAATTTTCTTGGACATCAAACTTCTTGTGGAGGATAATATCCTCTTAAAAAATTACCAACCAAGCTAATCTACACAATTCTACCTTTAACCTTTGCAATCACAGTTTCTGTCCTAACTTAAACCTCTATTGATAATCCTCAACCTTATCTCTTTGTGCTGAGGCATCAACACCATTCCTTTGGTAGGGGAGAAAAGATTTTCACTAAGGCTCCCCTTGAGCCAAAGGTCTAATCTTAGTTCCCAGAGGGGACATCTGTACCAGATGCCGGTATAGGCTCATCCTTAACCTCTGTTACATCTTTCTTTATCCATATCTCACTCATCTCCTTCTTAGTCTTTGTTGGATCAACCTTTTGTACCAGATTATTCTTCTTCATGCTTCTGCTTCTACAGAACTTAGAGGTATGTCCAAATCTATTGCAATTGTAGCACAAAACATTCTTCTGACCAGTATTCCTTCCATTCATTCTAGATCTGCATTGGTTAGCTTTATGCCCAAATTTCTTGCATGTATAACAGTAGCCATTGAAAGATATAACTATTCTATCCTTGCCATAGCCATTTCTCATTTGACTTTTGCACTCATTAGCTCTATGTCCCATCTTATTGCATGCAAATAACCTAGTAGAGCTCTGACTCACTTTACTTCTGCATACAACATCTCTATTACCAACCTTATTGTATGTGAAGCATTGACCGGAGAAGGATGGAACATTTTGATTCCTTCTACTTCTACATTCTATTGCTTTGTGTCTATACTTTTTGCATAAATGACAAAAACCATTGAAAGATGGGTACCTTTGAGCATTTTGTTGTCTGAACGAAGGTCTTCTAGCTTTATTCTTTTGATTCCAGATCTGCTTGCCATTGTTCCTCTAATTTGAAGTCTGATCTAATTTTGAATTTTCACCTTTTTCAAATCCTAAACCCTCTTTATCATTGGGACTTTTCTGACTTGCAATCATCTCATCAAGCCTTGCAAAACTTATCTTGAATTTTTCTTCATAATTTGTTGCCTTCTCCAAATCTGATCTCATATTCACAAGTTTTTTTTCAAGCCTTATACATTCTTCAAATTTTCCTTTCACCATCAAGTTAAGATATTCCTCAATCCTTGCCTTTTCTTCAACTTGCACTTTCAGACCATTCATAGATTCAGTTACTAGCCTCAATTGTTCACTAACCACCTTGTTCCTTTCTTTGAACTTCTTCACTTGCTCTCTTAATTTTCTGATATATTCATTTGCTTCTTTAACATTCTCCTTCAGATCTTTGATTTCTTCTTCAGTCCTCTCTAGGTCTTCAAGAGCAATCTTGAGTTCTTCAATACTAACAGACATGCATTCACCTTCTGAAGATCTATCAAACAAGAGAACTATTGGCAAGAGACACTATGTGGCTTCTTGAGTGTTGTCATTGATGGCAACAAAGTCCATCCCACACATCCGCAAGACATGATATGACCATACTGGAAGATAGACTAAAGTGTATCTTGGTCCAGTAAGCAAGAATAGAGTATGTAGCAAGGTCCGACAGTTAGGTCTAGATCTCTCAGAGTAAGTATCTCAGTAAAGCGCAGACTTGGGGAAGTCAAGTGGAGTACCTTGACTAATATATTCCAGAGATTGAGCCTTCGGTGATGTAAGAGTGAAAACATATGAACACCTAAGTGTTGGGTTCCTGTTTGGCAGAGTAGACTGAGGAAGAATTGACCGACAAAGCATCAGACCTTAATCCGGATGAGATATTGATGGTGATCAAGTTTCTTGAGGTATCATTCATGATTGGCCAACATGATTGATGACTTCTATAAGCATCTCCTTGATACACATCACTTGATAAGCAAGGATTCAGCTGACAGATCAGAGTTTGGGAAAATATTGACTATTCCGGATGCCGACTAGAAAGGTGTTGAAATCATTAGTGCGGATATAGGATTTGGATGCGAAGGTGTGTGTGGTGTGTTGTGTGGTGTGAAGAAAAGCAGAAGAGTAGTGTGACAACAATAATACAGGTCTGGTATGTGACAGAACAACAACACCAAAGAAGAGGAAGAATGAAGTGCAGTAGATCAGTATATTGAACCTATCCAGAACTGAACCCCAGCATATGTGGATGCTTCTCATTAGTTCAAGTATTTTGTTACTTTCTTTGTATCTTGTAGACAGTGAGTCTCTTATAGGTAGTGAGCCTCTTGTGAGCAGTGTGCTCGGGCAGTGAGCCCTAATTAGCAAGTGCCATTTTTTGTATTTCTATTCTTCTAACAGAGAATACATTATTGGGTTAGTCACCCCGTGGTTTTTCCCTTAACAGGGTTTTCCATGTCAAAATTATTATGTTATGTGAATTGACTTTGTTTCTGCCTTCATGATTATTTGTTTTGATGCTGCACTAGTTATTAAAGAAGAATAGAAGGTTAAGTTAATTTAGATAACTAATTCACCCCCCCTCTCAGTTATCAACAATTGGTATCAGAGCCAAGTTCCTCCAAATAGAGCCTAACTGCTTGAGGAAGATCTGGGAATCTCAATGGATATGTATGGTGTGAGGGAACAACTTCAGTCCGCCCTAGATGATCTTGAGCAATCTCACTCCGAAGTCAACAACTTGAAGGAAAGACTCAAACAGGCTGATGATTTCATAAATGAACTAAAAGAGAAACTGAGTATTTATATGAAAAAGAGAAAGGAACTACTTCAGCAATTAGCAAGTCAAGGTGAAGCTAATGATACAAATGAAGATCTGAAGGAGAAAACCAAGTTATGTGAAAAGTTATCAAAAGAGGTCATTATGGTAAGACATGAAATGGAATTAGGAGTTATGAAATTCACCCAAGAAATTGAAGAGAAAAGAAAAATTGAAGATGATCTAAGACAATCTCTCAAGGAGAAGTCAGAAGACTGCCACAAAATGGATAGAATAATCAGGCATCTAGAATCTGATCTTAAAGAAGCTAGAGATAATGAAGAACAACTTGAGAATTAGATTGACACTCTTAAAAGGGATCTTCAAACAACAAATGAATACAAAGAGAAATTCAAGATAAGCTCTGCTCAACTTGAAGTTCTTCTTCAAAGCCAAAAGAGGGTTGATGACAAACAAGGCTTGGGGTATGAGAAAGGTGAAAGCTCTGGATCTGGTCAGAAGAACTCTGGATCAGGAAATCCCAGGAACAGACCTAGAAGACCTCCGGTAAGGCAACCAAATGCTTAAAGATATCCATCTTTCAATGGATACTGCCACAACTGCAATTACTTTGGTCATAAAGCAAATCAGTGCAGAAGAAGAATGAATCAGACTAATTCATCCTTCTCTGGACAGTGTTTCAATTGTAAAAGGTATGGTCACAAATCTCCTGAGTGTAGAAACATGCAAATGAACAATTCTTTCAATGGTAGATGCTTTGCATGCAATAGAATGGGACATATGGCTAATCAGTGTAGATCAAGAGGATATCAATCAAATATGCAAAGAAATGTTGTTTGCTACAATTGCAATAGATCCGGTCATATTGCCAAATTCTGTAGAAGCAAGAATCAGGACAAAAAGGGTTCGGTACATCATAATCAAAACCAAGACAAAGGAAAAGGAAAAGTGAATACGGATGAAATCCAAAGGGAAATGAACAAGATTTGGGTGAAGAGGAGTACAAAAAATGTTGAGGATGGATCTGCACCAGAATCTGGTGCTGATGTTCCTTCTAAAAACTAAATAGATGAGGTCTGGCTCAGGGGGAGTCACAAAATAAAACAATTTCCCCCAGCTACTCAATTGGTGCCTAAAATTGGCACATGGAAGGTTGCGGATTAAAAGGGCTCTCAGAGAAACATCTAAATAATCCTTGGTAAAGATATGGAAGATCCACAAGAAGCTTAGAAGAGGTTAATCTCCCAAGATTGATCTAGTTCAACAGTCATTCGGTAAGAAGCAGGATTTTCACAGTTAGATCCGACATAATTCAAAATTGAGAAATCTTGATTTGCGGATAGATCAAATGATTGGGGAAAGGAAGATAGATTGTCATTAATCACCGAGAATAACTCTAAGTGTATCTCAGTGATCTAGAAAAGATCTTTCTTAGAATAAGGAGAACAAGGCAACCGGAATGACTTAAGTCACACATTTATTGCAATGTGGAATTAGGGTTTGCTCAGAGATAAAAAGGGTTCATTTGCTTGTCATTTGCACATTTGCATTAGTGAAAAAGATAAGAAGATCTCTGCAAACAAGTTTGCTTCATCTCTCTCAAGGATAAATCATAGAATTCAAGTCAACCGGCGATCTTTTCGGCTCATTTTATGAACCCTACAAGTGTAAAAGGTATTTTTCATTCTTGAAATCTCTCTCTGAATCTTTTGAAAGATGACTACTCTGAATGTTGTGAAAATCACTGATAGGCCGCATCCTAAATTCAAGAAACATCTGTAGATTAGAGAAAAGCAATAAGGTAAAAACAAAACCAAATGTAAACAACACACAAGATTTATACCTCATGCAAAACCTAATCCCATCAAGGGAAAGAGGAGCCCTTGCACCCAAGAGAGGCTCCCAAGACCAAGATTGTCCCTAGACTATTGATTGAAATGTGAAATGCACTCTATATTGTGCAACTCACTATAAGCTCAAATGTGATTTTGACATGGTAACTTTGCATGAGAATGGATGATGAAAATGACTTGTGAGAGGTTGTATTTATAGACTTTTTGAGAGGATTTTGATCCAAGGGTGGAGATTGATTGGAGAGATCAATGGTGGAGGATGAAAGTGAGGTGGAGGGCCTAGATTTGATCTTAGAAGATGGAGGGTTAGGAATAAAAGTAAATCTTTTATTCATTTTTGGGAAAGGGGTGAATAAATGAGGTTTGGTGAGATGGATTATTTGTGAATTAAAAATTCACAAAGGGAGGGGTAAAATGAATTAAAAATTCATTTGGGGAAGAGAGTTATGACATGTGTAAGAGGAGTAAATGTGATGTGTGATTTATTTAAATTTTAAATTTGAGGAATGTGGAGAGAAGTGCTAATGGGGATTTGACTTTCTTAATTAGGGTGATTAACCTAATTAATATGGCTGGAATAAATTAGTAGAGGGATTAGAGGGGGGTTAAGATTAATTAATTAGTGATTTAATTAATTAATCCTAAGGCTGGGATGGGATAGGCTAGAGTAGGCAATTAAATAATAGCTATTTAATTGTCTAGGGTAGGGATAGGCTAATTAGTAGGCTGGATTAATTAGTTAACATGGTTTTAACTAATTAATTGGATTTAGGGAAAATGGGGATTTGATTTAATAAATTTTGCATATTTATTAAATCACTTTGGCTAAGGTTTGGACTATTGAATTAATAAAATTAATTCAATTTTGGGGATAAAATGGTGTGGATTTAGAAGATGAAAGGGATGATTAATTAAATAGAAATTTAATTAATTAGTTGGAAAGGGAATTGGTAAGTTTAGGGGTGTCGGGAGTCAGTTTGGTGGTCGAGACATTTTTAGGTCTACATTTGCCCCTCTTTGACGTGGCGTCAGGATCTAGGAGGGAAGTGGCGTCAGGTCGAAGAAAAAAATATGCCCCAGCTGCCGGGAAGGAGTGAGATGGATAAGGGATGCCCCCTCGAGAGGTTGGCAGGAAAAATGTCGATTTTACAGGTAAACTCTCGAAAGGACGTGACGAAAGCGAAGGTGATGGAAAAAGAAGATGGTGGGAAAAAAAAACGGAGGAAAAAGGCTGGGATCTGCACCCTGGAGGGAGAAGAAAGGGATGGAGGGAGGACATGGCCCACTATATTAGGAAAAGTGGGCCCAAAGAGTGCCACATTTGCACACTTTGACCTTCTAGAAGAAAAAGACAAAGGAGAGATGGGCGAGCGCAACCCACAGTTCCCGCGACTTCATCACATCTCAGAGCGATTCCGAGAGGTCGGGCGGTCTCCCGAGGCTGGACCCCAGGTAGGGCCTAACCCGTTCTTTGTGATTTTTATTTTACGTACTTATTTTTGGGTTTCGGGAAATGGGTTAGGAGCGCGTGGCGCCATAGACAAGGCGGATTAGCGCAATCCTGCGGATTAGCGCTATTCGCCAGGGTAGGTTAAGGCGATTTTGTCGCCATTTAGGGGGATTTTTGGCGCTATCCTCTGGATTGGCGCTAAAGGCTTGGAAGAAAACATATGGCGTTTTGGCGCCATAATATGGTTCGAGTAGCGCTATCCTCTGGATTGGCGCGTTGCTGGGGAATGGCGCTATGCTAAGTTTTAGCGCTAAAACTGGAATTGACGCAAAAAGTTGGTTTGTCGCCAACGTCTAGATTGGCGCGATTTATGCCTCGCAGTGGCGCCAATGTCTTGATTGGCGCTATACAGGGAGCGCAGTGGCGCCAATGTCTGGATTGGCGCGATAGGCAGGGGAAAGTAGCGCTATTTTTAAAATAGCACTAGGGACTGTCTATGCGGGGCCACATGAGTGAGGCCTGTGAGACATTCAGAAGAAGGAAGGGTGTGGGGGAAAATGAGTTAGTATCTAATCGAAGAAGTTGTGGTTGCAGGAGACACAGCGGTTTATACTGCAGTCGCGGGAGCGACGAGTGCGATCTGTGGTGGCACTCTTTGATGAGGCTTGGCGGCCTCGACTGGCAAGGTTGGGGCTGTGGACGGTGGCAGCGATGCGAGTGCTGCGAGCTCATAGAGCTCTGATGATGGCCGCAGTGGAGCGATACCGCAGCGAGACCTCCAGCTTTTTGCTGCCGACAGGAGAGATGACCATCACACTTGAGGATGTTTATCGCATCCTCAAGCTGTCGATTCATGGTCGACGTGTGAGGTATGACACGAGGAGGGGGCGGACTACGTTGATCAGAGTGTTCGGAGCAGAGCACGTGGTGCTTTCCGCAGACGGGAGAGAGATGGACTACGATAGGACACTGGCGGCGGGTGCAGATCCCTTTTCCTTGTTTCTATGTGCGTTGATTGGAGGTGTGGTGCTGCCGGATAGGCGAGGCAGAGGTTTTCCTATGGGGTGGGGAGGGATGATTGAGGGGATGGTGAGGCATGATGTTGTCTACGCATGGGGGCCAGTGATGCTAGCACAGCTGCTACATGAGATGCACACGGTCGTTTATCTGTATGATAGGGCCTTATCTGCTGGGGTTATGCTACTACACGTATGGCTTTGGGAGCACATCCCTGTGACTCGACCGACCTGCGGCTATTATCGGCAGCCGTTTGAGGCATTTGTGTTCTTATATCGGGATGCCGTTTATACTTATACTGGACAGGTCCGCCACTGGCGGAGGATACTGGATGATGTGATCAGCGTGGTCTATCGTCCATATATTGGTTGTGAGGAGTGGCCTGATGATGTGACCCATCTCCCATACGCATTTCAGCAGAGATTTCTTATGGGTCGTGGCGACCATACCATAGAGATGTACCTACCCTCACGGGTTATGCGCCAGTTTGGACTGGTTCAGGATATTCCTCGCCAGATGGCGATATATGCGCGGACGCCGCGAGATACAGCTTATTAGCCCACAGCATTACAGCCACAGGTTGCGCTGAATGACTGGGCAGCACTACGACCAGTTCAGTGGGATTGGGGGAGCACCGTGGTAGATGCAGGTACTACACCTGCCTATGATGCATGGTGGTAGACACATCGGCCCACCCGATTTACCGATTCGGCAGCGGAGCTATCAGAGGATGAGGGGGATGGAGACGATCTAGATGGGGGTGGTGATGAGGTTATTGCAGATTTTATTGTAGAGGTGATGGATGATGGATCAGAGAGGGTGATCGCCAGAGATGGTCAGCTGGTGGATGAGGGGGAGGCAGCGATAGCGGGACAGGGGCCAGTGGGGCAGGATATTCCGGGACAGCAGGTTCCTGCTCAGCAAGTTCCCGCGCAGCAGGTTCTAGCGCAGCAGGTTCCAGCAGAGCAGGTTCCAGCAGAGCAGGTTTCAGGACAGCAAGTCCAGGCTAGGGGTGGACGGCTGGGTAGAGCACCACGATGACGCGGTGGTCGGCCGAGGACAGAGCAGGGTGATCTATCCCCATCACGGGTGGAGCAGCTGCGGGTCGGTAGGCATGACGTCGAGGCAGGGAGCTCGGGGGTAGCGATGGAGGCAGAGGTTGAGAGGCTGACGCCTCGACGACGGCCACGGGATGAGATGGAGGAGATAGAGACACTACGTGCTCAGGTGGCCAGTCTAGAGGAGGCATTGGGGCGTCGAGAGGCTGAGTTGGGACAGCTGCAGGGAGTAGATGGGCGGCTGGCAGTTGCAGAGGCTCAGCTGGCTCAGGCCAGAGAGGATATGGAGGACTTGAGGATAGAGCGGGATGCAGCGCTGGTGAGAGCACAGCAGGCAGAGACTGCGTTGAGCAGTGCATAGGCTATGGGTGGGGGCCTTGCCCCGATATTGGCAGGGATGCAGACTCAGCTGGCCCAGGCTCAGACACATGTGCATCAGATATAGGGGCAGTTGAGCCAGGCACAGGGACAGGTAGTTCAGATACAGGGACAGATGGCTCAGGTACAGGGAGAGCTAACAGAGGCCAGAGCACGTACGGAGTACTATCAGGGATTATACTATGCAGCCGTTCCTGCAGCATTGCGAGCACCGAGTTATAGCCAGGTCAGCAGGTCGGGGGCATCGAGGTCACATAGATCAAGATCTGTGCAGTCAATACAGCAGATGATGCCTCCGCCCTCACATGTGCCCCAGCAGGGTCCCCAGGTACCAGTAGTGCCACAGCCACAGCCACCATCGGGATCACAGGCTCGACCCGGGTCATCATCTCCTACCCCCTCAGAGAGAGGATCCTCGATGTGAGTTATATCATGATAGCCCTTGGAGGCATTGTATCAGGACACTTTATTTTTTTTTATGATGTGAGAGATGTACATTTTTTGCGGTGATTATATATGATGCGAAACTTCTGATGGCTTATGATATTCTATTGTGATGATGCTTATGTGATGGATGCATATGTTATATTTTATATGTTGTGGATGTATGATGTGTGTGCTTTGATGGATGCAATTATGTTTTTATGATGTATGCATGGTGTTAGTGATTTTTATGGACTATATGATGTGACTGAATATGTGGACTAACAAACATTTATTATGGATAATGGTGTATGGGATTATGTATATGTTGCTAGATGATATGATGATGATGCTGTAATGAAACTTAATTGTTTATTTATATGTATGGAATGCAATGTGATGATGTTTCTAATTTTTATGATGTGCCTATGTGATAAATGAGTGTGATATGATGTTAATGATATGCTGCTAAAATGAATCTATTTATGTTCTATGCAATTTTTAAATGGATGAAAAATGAACCTAATATGCGATGCAACTAGACTAAAGTGAGCCTAAATATGATGCGAATGGATTACAATGAACCTAACATGTGATGCAAATGGATTAAAATGAACCTAAAATGATATGCAAATGGATTAAAATGAACCTAAAATGATATGCAAATGGATTAAAATGAACCTCAAATGATATGCAAATGGATTAAAATGAACCTAAAATGATATGCAAATGGATTAAAATGAACCTCAAATGATATGCAAATGGATTAAAATGAACCTCAAATGATATGCAAACTAGGTGATAGGTGATATGTCCTAATCCTGATATACATGATGTTCCTTGTGAAGACCCTGAGGGGCGAGACTGTGGAGGATCGTGTTAGGTGATGGGGGATGATAGGGGTGGGCGTGTCTAGGGGATGGCGGTGGGGAAATTGGGGGATGGTTAGGTCATTAGATACCACGTCATTGAGGGGTGGAGGGGGGGTTTGGGTTGGTTCAAGATGTGTTAAGTGAAGAGATGGTGGGAAGGTGGGGTTAGTTAGATTGGGTGGTGGGGTGGCAAAATGTTGATCAAATCTAGGCCCATATGGGATGGTTGACTGAGTGATTAGGATGATGATGTTGAGCTAGTATCAATAGTTGCACAAAATTAATTGAGAGCACTTCTTAGTTTAATGTAGCAATGTAGGATACAATTCACAAAGGTATAAAATGACCTAGGTGATGATGTATATCCTATGATTGCATGGACTAGACCCACAAACAATAGGTTGGTTTCATGCATGCCCAAGGTAGTATAATCTTGTCGAGTGGAGGAAGGGGACTCATAGCAGTGAGTGTGTATAGTGCATATAAGGTGTTTTGTACCTATATATGCAAATAGAACACATCATGCTAGAACCGACCTGAACTTCAAGATATGAATACTATTCTTGGAGTAATGAAGCCAACCCACAAGCACAGCATACTGAAACAATGACTATGTCCACTCCAAGGGTTATCCGCTACGTACCATGATATAATGAGATCAAGGTAGCTTTGGAGTTCTCTTGGAGTGAGACAAAAAGATAAAAATCAATAAGCAAAAAGACCAACGAAAGATACAAATAGCCTTTTGTGTGCTCTTGCCAAGAGACGTGATGATAGAATGATAGATTTTTGTCCATTGTAGGAAAGACATATCCTAGGACGCAGATCTGTTTTTGATTGGAGAGTTGTTTTGTGGAAGATGGGCAAAAGAACAATCGGGCCAAATGGAAGATTATAGTTGGTAGGTTGCTTGATGATTTCTGCGCGAGGGACCCTGTTTCAATGGTATGTGTAGCATGCATATCGTTTCGTAGATCTAGAAAGCTCAGTGAGTGGGAACCATCCCAATGGGTGGGATGGGTGCATCTTAGATACCTGAGTACTGGAAACATCCTTCGTATTCCAGACTGCCTACATACCCTGTGTCCACGGGATCAAGGTACTTTTAAGATGCGGGTGAAATGAATATGTAGTTCTGGCAAGACTTGATGATGTGGGAATGGTTGGCGATGTGATGTGATGAGGGCTGAGACGTGTTTAGATGATTGTGGTGGGATGTGAGATTGATGCCTGTGGTGATTATTTTGGGATTTTCTAATTTTCTGCTGTTTTTTAGATTTTCTGATTTTATGATGTTTTTGGATTTTCTGATTTTTTGATGTTTTTGGATTTTCTGATTTTATGATGTTTTTGGATTTTCTGATTTTATGATGTTTTTTGGATTTTCTGATTTTATGATGTTTTTGGATTTTCTGATTTTATGATGTTTTTTGGATTTTCTTATTTTATGATGTTTTTTGGATTTTTTGATTTTATGAACTGTACAAAGGAGAGCTTACAAGGATCCTCGTTCCCCAGGTGGGGTTCTGGGTGGGTGAGTGACTGCGGGATGGGCGAAGAAACTTGATGTATCAGAATTTCAAGCCATGGGATGTGTGGGTATGGAGTGTTATGCTGGAAAGAGGACTTATTAGATGGTAGGACCGGCCATTACGCATGGCGCCTGAAACAAGTTTTCATCATGGTACTTATCCAAGGCGTCACCGAGGTGATTTTCACCATTGGAAGTTTTTATTGCACTCTGATTTTTTCTTGATTTTTTTTTTTTTTTGACATTTTTTGCTTTTGTTTTTGATTTTTTTTGACTTGTGGTATCAGATGGGTTATGCATAGAATCGCTTGAGATGCAAGATATTCATTGGCTCGTCTAGAGGCTGCCCCTCAGGTGTTGCAAGCTGATAAGCGCCTGACCCATAGTCGGCGGTGATGACATAAGGTCCTAGCCAATTAGGTTCGAATTTTCCTTGCTTCGGACGCTCTTGCAGGTTCTTTTGATTTTCCATTAGGACCAGGTCACCTACCTCAAACTTTCTGGTTCTGATCTTTTTGTTGTAGCTTCTTCTGAGGCGGTTTTGGTATGCCTGTAAGTGATTTAATGCATTCAGGCATTTCTCATCCAACAATTCAAGTTGATGCAACCTTGCGACACGATAGTCTTCATCAGATATAATATTTTGCAATGATACTCGGAGGGATGGGAGCTCGACCTCTATCGGTAAAATGGCTTCTGATCCGAATACTAGTGAGTATGGAGTGGCTCCCGTAGGAGTGCGGATGCTAGTGCGGTAAGCCCATAGGGCGGGGTTAAGTTGAAGGTGCCAGTCACGGCCAGCTTCATTGACTGTCTTCTTTAAGATGCGGAGGATGGTTTTGTTAGAAGCCTCTGCTTGACCGTTTCCTTGGGGGTAATATGGCGTGGAGAAGCGGTGTTTGATGTCAAACTTTTCGCACAAAGTGCGAACTTCTTGGTTCTTAAATGGTTTCCCATTGTCAATGACAATGGAATGGGGGATACCGTAGCGGCAGATGATGTAGTGGAGAATGAATTTGGAGATTTGGATGCCTGTGGTGAAGGTGAGTGGTATTGCTTCCACCCACTTTGTGAAGTATTCGGTAGCAGTTATTATAAATTTATGGCCGTTGGAAGATGGAGGGTGTATTTTACCTACGAGGTCGAGTCCCCACTGTGAAAAAGGCCATGGTGTTGTGATTGGTTGCAGCTCCTGTGCTGGTGCGTGGATGAGATCACCATGCTGTTGGCATGGGAGGCATTTTCTGATAAACTGATGTGCATCCTTGTCCATAGTGGGCCAATAATAACCAGTCCTTAGGATCTTCTTAGAAAGAGCTGGTCCACTTGAATGTGCCCCGCAAATTCCTGCGTGTACCTCTTCCAAAGCTGCTTCGGCTTCCCTAGAGTCTAAACATCGTAGAAACGTACCATCAAGACTCCTTTTGTAGAGGGTGTCGCCTACAAGGATGAAACGGGAGGCTCGACGGATGAAGGATTTTTTCTGTGATGGGGATAGGTTGTTGGGGAGGATGTTATCGTGCAGATAGAGGTAAGTTTCCTGATACCAGGGGGATAAGGGACCAACGATTTCGCACACTAATTCAGACTGGGGAACGTCATATGCTGGGATGGGGAGCTCTTCAATCAGGAACTCGCATTTCTTGCTGCCTTGCTGCATATCAACCAGAGATCCAATGGTGGCCATGGCATCTGCCGCTTTGTTGTTTAACCTTGGGATCTGCTCAAAGTGGATGTCACTAAAATAATCTTTAAAGTCATCGACCATCTTCTTATAGGGAAGAAGCTTATCGTCCTTGGTTTTATATTCATTATTGACTTGTCTGATGACTAGTTGAGAATCGCCATACACAGTTAGTTTGTCTATTTTCCATTGGATGGCCATTCGGAGGCCTGTGATTAGGGCCTCGTATTCTGCTACATTATTGGTGCATGGAAATGTGATTTTGAATGATTTAGGGATCGTGTCACCTTGAGGGGTAACAAATAGGACGCCTGCCCCCGAGCCTCTGTGAGTGTAGGATCCATCGAAATACATCTTCCATGTATCTGTGGCTGGTGTGATTGTCAAGATGGCCTCGTCTGGAAATTCCGCTATTGTAGGATGCTCTGCTTGAATAGGTGCCTCAGCCAGTTGATCTGCTATGACTTGTCCTTTGATTGCCTTCCTTTCTGTGTATTCTATGTCAAATTCGGTGAGAATCATGACCCATTTTGCCATCCTTCCTGTGAGAGCTGCTCTGTTTAGCAAATATTTGAGTGGGTCGATCTTAGCAATGAGCTTAGTCTTATGATTGAGCATATAATGTCTTAACTTTAGGCATGCTCGTTCAATTTGTGTGTAGTTAAGCTCATAGGAAATCAAGGTGCGGCTGATGTAGTAGATGGCTCTTTCCTTTCCCTGTTCATCGTGTTGTGCTAACAAAGCCCCAATTGCTGTGTCGGTTGCAGAAATATACAAGAGGAGGGGCTCTCCTGGTCTTGGTGGAGATAGAATAGGGGGGTTAGCCAGATATGCTTTTAGCTGGTCGAAGGCATCCTGACACTGAGTAGTCCAGGTAAAAGCTGTATCCTTTCGGAGGAGATGCTGGAATGGTTGGCATTTGTCGACAAGTTGAGCAATGAACCGGCGAATAGACTGTAGTTTACCCTGTAGGCTTCTCAATTGTTTCAAGTTTTTTGGAGGTGGCATTTCAGTAATAGCTTTGACCTTTGCCGGGTCCACCTCGATCCCTCGTCTAGAGACTATGTATCCCAATAATTTGCCTGAAGTGACGCCAAAGACACATTTTTTTGGATTTAAACGAACATTATATTGCTCTAACCTGTCAAAGATTTTGGCTAGCACGTCCAAGTGCTCTTCTCGGGTCTTTGATTTGCCGAGTAGGTCATCAACGTAGTCCTCCATGATGTGGTGAAAGAGGTCGTGGAAGATGACAGTCATCGCTCGTTGATAAGTAGCTCCTGCATTCTTTAGGCCGAACGGCATTACTACCCAACAGTATGTCCCCCATGGGCAGATAAAGGAGGTTTTGTGCTGATCTTCTTCGGCAATTTTGATTTGATTGTATCCTGAAAAGCCGTCCATGAGGGATAGCATCTCATGCCCTGCGGTAAGATCCACGATCATGTCAATGTTGGGAAGAGGGAAGTCATCTTTTGGGCAGGCCTTGTTGAGGTCTCTGAAATCAGTGCAACAGCGGATTCTGCCATCTGGTTTAGCAACAGGTACTAGATTCGAGACCCATTCGGGATAATCAATTGGACGTATGAACCCCATGTCTAGTAACTTTTTAAGCTCTGCTTTGACAAGAAGGGCCACCTGAGGATTCATCTTTCAGAGCTTCTGTTTGACTAGTTTGGCATCAGGACGCACTGCAAGGTGATGTACAACCAAGGCGGGATCTAGCCCTGGCATGTCTGCGTAGGTCCATGCAAAGTTGCGATTTCTGCATGTGAAGAATGCCAAGAAGTCCTCCTGTTCGAACAGGCTGAGAGATTCTACTTGATATGTGATTTTCGGCTCTTCCTCTGTCCCTAGATTCATTTCCTGCGCTGGCTCAACCAAGATAGGTGATCTGTCAGGATATACCTTATCTATTTCAGGGAGGCCCATGCTTCCATCTCTTGGCGCCTCATGGAGGTTTTCACCAGGAGATACGTCCTTTATTTTTACTTTTTTAGGATCTGATACTGCCGTGGAACAGTTTTCACCATCAGACCCATTTTTTATTTTTGTACTTTTGCGACTAGAAGCAGGGGTTGTCTCCCCAAAATAGGCAGCTGGATTGAGTTCCATGATGTATCCAGCTCTGTGGTCTTCCAAGGGGAAGTTGTCTCTTACTCCCATCATTTCAGCAATGGCTTCGTCATTAGGTGCAATATCCAAAATAGGAGGCCCTCGTTGGTCCCAGTCGATGAGGTCAGGGTATACTAATGGTAGGTCATTAGGTGATGAGGCGAGAGTAGTGACCGAGTAGATGGTGCAAATGGAGGAGGCGAAGAAATCGGCAAAGTCACTAAAGGAGTCTTGTAGGTCCGTCTCGTTAATGTGGTTGACGTCTAGAGAAACTGGAGCAAACTCGGCTAAGATACATTCGTCGGTATTAAGGATGCGTTGTGGTTGGCCATATCCTAACCCTTGAGTATAGGGGTTCCTTGTTGCTTGCAGTGGTTCCACAATGCCCTGTTCATGAAGGCCAATGCCGCCTTGTCCTTTGTAACCCATGCTTTTGACTATCTCATAACCTTTGCCGTAACTGTTTGCTGGGATGGTGGGGATGTCTTGTTCTGTTTCCTCGTCCTTGTAAAGCCAGGATGAAATATCTTCAAGTATGTCCTGATCCAGAAGGTGTTTTTTCTCAAAGACGGGCGAGGGTTTGCATTTGATGATGACTGTGTCAGCTACCTCTGTGTGCGGAGTACCAAATGTCTTGGGAGTGGGTAATAAGCCCACGCAAAAGGTGCCATGAAGATTGTATTCTCCACAGCCTTGGTCGCTGAGCTTGATCTTGACCTCAGGTGGTGAAGGTGTTTGTGATGAAGTGGTGGCGATGTTGGCAGGGTCGATGTATGAAGTGGAAGCGGTTGGGGTGATTTGGTTGGTGGCTTTATTGTACGGACAGAAGGTTTGGTTGTGTCCTTCCAGAAAACTACAGTATTGGAAAGGACGAGGATCGGCATAGATAGTGACTTCAGTGCCGTTGTGGGGGAATTTGAGACATTGGTGGAAAGTGGAGGGGACGGCTTGCATGGCATGAATCCATGGGCAGCCGAGAAGAATGTTATAGGGGAGGTCAAGATCCAGAACCTGACATTTGGTTTCAAGGATTTTCTGTCCCACTTGAATAGGAAGCTTTATGGTACCTTCTGATAGCCTCTCGGTGTCATCATATCCTTTTATTGTTATGCACTCGCTAGCATCCACAACCACATCTGAATACCCCAAGTGTTTTAGCAATTTTAGAGTGCATATATTTAGGCCGGAACCACCATCTATTAGGACCCTTTTAATGGTGTGTTTGTGAATGCGGACCTCGATGTGTAGTGCGTCATTATGTAGGTACTCGGAAGCAGGAAGGTCTTTTTCAGAAAACATGATATGGTGTGGTGTGGCAATATGGCCGACCATGGCTTGAAATTGATTGACATCCAAGTTTGCAGGGACTTGTGTTTCCAACAAGGCCTTGTCGAGAATGTCCTTGTGGCGGGGTGATGTACGAAGGAGCTCAAGGATGGAGATTTGCGCGGGTGTCTTTCCTAGATGGTCTAGGAGGTTGTATCGAGCAGTGAGTGATGGACGAGCGTTTGGACGAGGAGGGAGGGGATCAGATGTGGATGGGGGTGTTGGTTCAGTGGGAGGGGCAGTACGGATTGAGACACGGCCTCGACGGGTTGTGACGGCGCAATCGGGTGCTTGTGCCCGAATGGTGATTGTGTTGACAGAATGGGATGAGGGTTCAATGCGGCCAACAATAGAGTCGTAGTGTGTGGGTGGTGGAGTGACATTGTACGCTTGATTGGATGATGAAGCTTTGTTATGGTTGGGTAAGGGATCCTTGTAAGCTCCAAGATTGGCATTTGGTGACGGCTGTGTACTGTGCTCAAGGTTGACAAGATTTTGATCTATTAGGTCTTGGATACAATGTTTTAATTGCATGCAGTCTGCTGTTTTATGACCTGCCACGCGGTGGTATTCGCAATAATTATTTTCATTGTACCATGCTGCCTTGAGGTCATTGTCTTGGCGTGGTCTGACAGGTGGGAGTGTGATTTCTCCTTGTTTGAGACATCGATCGAGAATGTCCTCAATAGGTTCGGCTAACGGCGTGAAATTTCGGTGAGGTTTGCGAAGTTTGTTTGGTCCTCGTTGGTTATTGGTGTTTGCTGCATATGTGTGTGCCGGCGTGTGATTTTGGATGTGCTGGACGGCCTTTATATCAGTGACGCCGTCATTCAAATTATTCTTGTTTTTCCCCCAATAACGTGATTTATCATTAGATTGCGTGTTGGTATTGGTGTTGTTGTTGGGGGTGTTATGATTGGATTTGTGGTTATTATTGTTGTTGTTATTGTTGGACTTGGGATCGTAAAGTTTGATAGAACCTTTGGCAATGAGGGCTCGTTCCACAGTGGTGCCCTTGTCGATAACCTCTTCAAAGGTAGATGCACACAGAATCTGTAAGTGAAAGCCTAATTCCTGATTAAGATTGGCCACGAACATGGTGACAAGTTGTTTTTCAGGAATAGGCCATGGGAGCTTGCTTGCTAGAGCCCTCCACCTTTGTAGGAAAGAAGCGAAAGCTTCGCCGTTCTTTTGTTTGGTGTTACAAAGGTCGGTCATTGACACCTCATGTTCAAAGTTGTAGGAAAAGTGATTGACAAACTTCTCCGCAAGCTCGGGAAATGTTCGGATTCCTGGTGGCAGATGGGCAAACCATTCAGCGGCTTGGCCACCAAGACTTCTTGGGAATAGTCTCATAAGATACGTGTCATTGTGAGAGACTTCGAGGCAAGCAATATAGAATTCCCTTAGGTGGTCCCTAGGGTCTCCCTTTCCCTTGTATTTGTCAAATTTTGGCGTTTCAAAGTTTTTAGGGAAAGGGGGCATGTGCAAGGTGCGATCAAACGGGTAGGGACAAATATCCTCAAAAGAATAGTATTTGCGTTTGCCCCCAGTTTGTAAGTCATCCACCTTTTGGATTAGGCTTTGCAGCGCGGTGTTGAAATCCTGTGGTTGTTGTGGTTGAAATGTGTAGGGTTGTTGATTGGTGAGATATTGGAGGTGGGGTGGGATTTGGTGTTGGGGATTGGTTTGGATGATATGTTGATGTTGCGGGTTGGGGTTTGGATTGAGATGTTGGTGTTGGGGGTTGGTTTGGATGAGATGTTGGTATTGCGGGTTGGTTGGGATGAGATGTTGGTATTGCGGGTTGGGGTTTGGATTGATTGGTGTCTGTTGTTGTTGGTATGCGTATAGCTGTGGGAGAACATGTGGTGGTATTTGGGGGTTGGGATTATGTTGACTTGTGAGATTGACGTTGGGTATGTGGACGTTAGATGGGTTGGTCGTGTTGTGGGATTGTTGTGCGAACAGTTGTCGTAGGTATGCAAGGGTGTGAGGGTTTGGTGGGGGCACACTTGTGGAGGTATTAGCTTGTGTGATGTTGCCTTGTATAGCCGTTGTGTTTGAAGCGGAGGGGTTGACAGTAGTTGTGGTAGTGGAGGTGATGACAGGTTGGGAGATGTTAGCAGTGGATGTGGAAGTAGTAGATGTGGTAGCGGTTGAGGTTGTGGATGTGGTAGATACGTTAGGTGTTGACGTTTGAGAGATGGTGGGTTGGGTATGTGACGTAGATGCTTGGGTATTTGATGGGGTTGGGACAACTGTAGAAGTGGATGGTTGTGATGATGTTGTGATGGGGGGAAGTTGTGCGCCCAGTTTGAGAAGATGGTCAAGATATCTCTTTGGATCCGATCTTAGGACTTTATCAAGTAGGTCCATATTATCGGCATCTTGCGTGAAAGTCAAGACATCTAGATCATCTTGGGGTATGATGGGGACATTTTGTGGTGGGGGTGGGGTTGGTGTTGGTGCTTGTGGTAGGAAGTGAAAAGGGTCGTTGGCGCCAAATGGGGGGATGAAGGAATATGTAGGTGGATTGTATGTCTGATAGATGGGTATGTTGGTAGTGTCGGTGTTAGGCATGCCAAAGGGCCATCGTTCCGCCATTTCTTGATTTCTTTTGTGTTGTGATCTTGTGGTGGGCATACACGTATGGATTTGATTTCTTGATGTGGGATGAGGTGGAGACCTTAGAGAATCGAATTGATTGTGTTGGACCCAAAGATGGAGGTGGTTGTGAGATGTAGTAGAGGGATATGATGAAGATCGATATGTTTTCCAAAGGTTTTACCCTAAGGGTGATATGGATGGGTGATATTGATTTTTGCACAAATTTTGGACCAAAGATGTATGATAGGAAAGGGATTTGATGTTTTTTTTTTTTTTTTTGATTTTTGATTGGTTTATGGTGATGAGGATGATATTGTTGATGTTTCTCGAATTGAGCTTTTGGATAAGATCTAGATTTTGATTTGACACACAAAGGATGACAATTTTCTTTGTTTGGGGTAGACTAATGACCTTACACAAAGAGAGGTGATTTGTTTTTCTTGAAAGGTAGACTAGTGACTTTTCAAGGAAAATGTGATGTTAATGATAAGATCTAGATCTAACTTTGGCTCAAAAGGGGTGACAAGCTTTGATTGATGGTAAGGTCTTGATTTGGATTTGTTTTGAAATGATTTGTCTTGGTCCAAGGAGATATGCAAAAGGACTGAATGGGGATGGATAGATATGTATTTGGGTTGACTATGATGTGTCAAAGGGGTCCAACAATGGTGATGATTGATCCTCTAAGGTCAAAATAGAAGGTGTAATTTTGGAAGACTTTTGAAGAAAGTGACTGGACTGTTGGTGTATTTCTGTGAAATGGATATGGATTATGGCAGAGCAGAAGGTGTAGATCACAACAAAATAGGTCTCTGTCTCAGGCACATCAATCTAAAAAATAGAGTCAATCCACAGGTGTAAAGGCGCTACAATCAAACAGAGATGGCGCTAAAACAGGGAAACGATTTTCAGATGGCAAGTTTTTGGATTCCTGATGGGAAAATTCTTGATTTTGTCTGCTGGAATCTGATCAACTGGACTGGTCTGTCTCAGGCACGTCAATCTAAAAATAGTGCCAATCCACGTATGAAATGGCGCTACAATCAGGCTGATATGGCGCTGAAACAGGGGAAACAGAATTCTGAAGGCAAATTTTGGATTTCTGATGGGAGAATTTTGGATTTGTCTGCTGGAAATCTGACCGACTAGTTTGTTCTGTCCCAGGCACGTCAGTCTAAAAATAGCGCCAATCCACGGGTGAAGAGGCGCTACAATCAGACTGATATGGCGCTAAAACCAGAAAAACAGATATCTGAAGGCAAAATTTTGGATCTGTGTGTTTGGGATATGATAAACTGATGTTATTATGTCTCAGGCACGTCAATCTCAAAATAGCGCCAATCCACGGGTGAAAAGGCGCTACAGTAAGACAGATATGGCGCTGAAACAGGGTTTTGACAGATTTCGGAAGGCAAATTGTTGGATTTCTTAGACTGTGATCAACTGATTTGTTTTGTCTCTTGGCAATTTGTTTGTGAAAAAAAAAAAAATCAAAAGCACTTTAACACACATTTGAACGCATAACAAGCAATGATTTTTGTTTGTGAAATGATATGACTTTGTTTAGATCAAGCACATTTTTTACAACCTATGGTGAGATTGGGACAGTATTTGTTGAATCCCCTAGCTGCGCCTATTCAAAGCGGGTAGCTCCAGGATCTTGGTAGCACCGGCTCCTCCTTACATTTGCACACACTTCTCACGCATACCAAGATCCGGGTTTCTTATAAGGATTGACCCTCTCCAAACCTTTAGATTATCCCTGCTACCTCGGCTAAGAACCGCATGAATCAGGGCCGCTTCAAGGGTTTTGCCCTCTGCGTCAACAAATAGAAGGATTTTGGCTTTCTAAACAATGGCTCTTAGTAAGGGCATCCGTTCAGGTGGTTATACATGCGGCAGCGCTACTCTCCGTTATGGAGTCTCCCAGCCTCCAAGGGTTGTGCCTTGGAGGGTTTATGGGGAGGTTGGCTGTCGGTATAACAAAACAACACCTGTCGCTTGAGACTTTCGTCCCAAACGCCTTATTTTATATAGCGGCTCGGAAGAGCTTGGCTTTAGCTCGTTGCCGCTTGGGTCGTTCCCACCTTTCGAAGCGGGGTGGCAGGCCCTCTAGGGATCACAAAAGCGATACAATCATGAAAACACTTTTGATCCCCAAGTTCATACAAAGATGCGAGGGGAGAGCATACGTGTTCCCTATGATTATACCACACTCAACATGGTTCAATTTTAGATCTTTGGATTAGATGGGGGGTGATTAATGCAAAGTGTTGTGAGAAGTTTTTGATTCCCAAGATCACCAAAAGGTGCGAGGGAAGAGCATACACCTCTCACGCTACTTGACACAATCACAAAGACACTTTACACAAGTATTTAAATGGTCTTGATTAGATGCGTGAAAATACAATTTTGTTGTTCTTTTTATCCAATGAAGTATGCAATTTGTTGTTCTTTTTATAGCCCAAATTGAAGTGTTTTGATTGTTTGTTTGTTTGCACACAAAAAGAAGTGTATTTTAGAGCACCAAAGATAAATGTTATCACACACACTTCAATCAAAAGAGTTGTGGTTAATTTTAGAACACCAAATTGAAATGTTTTGCTAACTAATTAACAAACCATCCTGCAAAAAGATTTCGTTAGTACCCGCAGTACCTGCAATAAACAGTCAAAGAAAATTGCGCTAAAACAGATGTATATAGGCGCCACTGCGGGCAGAACAACCCGACTTACGTGAAAATAGCGCCAAACTGGAAGATGGCGCTAATTAATACCTAAGATAGCGCTAATAAAATAGAAGGCGTAATTACAAAGGATAGCGTCAATAAACGCTAGTTTAGGCGTCAATTCCTATGATGGCGATAATAATGAGAATTTAAGGCGCCACTGCGCAGTGTTTTTTGAATCTGAGGAGACTAACAATAGCGCTAATCTGGAAGATGGCGCCAAAATGCGGCTCCGAATCAGTTTGGTTGATTCTCTCAAAATTTCGCCATAACCTCCCCCTGTAATTCCTGTTTTTCCTGCAAAACAGAGGACAGGCAACACAGAAAACAACAGGAAAAGTAGAAAATAGACGTGAGTATGGTTAGTATGCAAGATAAGCTCGCGCAGAAATAGTGCCAATACACAGATAGCGCTGAAATCCGTCAGTGATGGCGTCGCTGCGACGGATGGATGGCGCTGATCCTGCAAAAAGTTGAATACTAACACAACAACTCACAAACAAAGATTAGATTGGACCTTCCGGGTCCCACCGGGCGTGCTAATGTAGATTAGAGAAAAGCAATAAGGTAAAAACAAAACCAAATGTAAACAACACACAAGATTTATACCTCATGCAAAACCTAATCCCATCAAGGGAAAGAGGAGCCCTTGCACCCAAGAGAGGCTCCCAAGACCAAGATTGTCCCTAGACTATTGATTGAAATGTGAAATGCCCTCTATATTGTGCAACTCACTATAAGCTCAAATGTGATTTTGACATGGTAACTTTGCATGAGAATGGATGATGAAAATGACTTGTGAGAGGTTGTATTTATAGAATTTTTGAGAGGATTTTGATCCAAGGGTGGAGATTGATTGGAGAGATCAATGGTGGAGGATGAAAGTGAGGTGGAGGGCCTAGATTTGATCTTGGAAGATGGAGGGTTAGGAATAAAAGTAAATCTTTTATTCATTTTTGGGAAAGGGGTGAATAAATGAGGTTTGGTGAGATGGATTATTTGTGAATTAAAAATTCACAAAGGGAGGGGTAAAATGAATTAAAAATTCATTTGGGGAAGAGAGTTATGACATGTGTAAGAGGAGTAAATGTGATGTGTGATTTATTTGAATTTTAAATTTGAGGAATGTGGAGAGAAGTGCTAATGGGGATTTGACTTTCTTAATTAGGGTGATTAACCTAATTAATATGACTGGAATAAATTAGTAGAGGGATTAGAGGGGGGTTAAGATTAATTAATTAGTGATTTAATTAATTAATCCTAAGGCTAAGATGGGATAGGCTAGAGTAGGCAATTAAATAATAGCTATTTAATTGTCTAGGGTAGGGATAGGCTAATTAGTAGGCTGGATTAATTAGTTAACATGGTTTTAACTAATTAATTGGATTTAGGGAAAATGGGGATTTGATTTAATAAATTTTGCATATTTATTAAATCACTTTGGCTAAGGTTTGGACTATTGAATTAATAAAATTAATTCAATTTTGGGGATAAAATGGTGTGGATTTAGAAGATGAAAGGGATGATTAATTAAATAGAAATTTAATTAATTAGTTGGAAAGGGAATTGGTAAGTTTAGGGGTGTCGGGAGTCAGTTTGGTGGTCGAGACATTTTTAGGTGTCTACAACATCCATACAAATCCCTAGAACTTGATCCCCTAGGTGCCTTTTCAAGCATTCTGCATGGGGTTTTGCATGTTGAAGACATTAAGGCATACATTCACGCAAATATTAAGGAATTCAAGGAATCCAAGTTGATGGATATATATCATAAGCAACTACTAGATGAATCATTTGAACTCAAACCTCAGTAAAAGCCATCTGGGGCAAGCATTTTGCATAGTACATTCATTTCCCCTTTCTTGCAGAAGATGAATGGGTCCAGTATATTTTGAGCCGAGTGCATGACAACTTTGTATGGTTAATAAGGCCATTTAAGATCACAAGGGATGCCATTAGGGCAGTGACCGGATTGCACTCATCCGGTGGGTTACCTACTCTCAAATCAGTCAAAAACCAAATTGTGAGTGAGGCTACCGGATTGAAATTTGATAAAAGAGCAATGACAATTGAGGATATCACAGATCTAGATATCAAGTTTGCCACCATGATAATTGGCTACAAGATATATCACGCCAGCAGAGAGAATTCTGTTTCTAGAACAACAATTTACACTGCTTATGAAATGTTAAGGAAGAATGCTGACTATGATCTCTGTGAGCTCCTTCTAAACCAACTCTTGGAGAATCTATAGAAGATAAAGAAGGACAAGAAGAACTCTTTCAAATACGGTGGCTTGATACTCTGTCTGTTCTTCTATTACATGAATGACCTACCTGGATCTAGTGGCTAGATATGGCAAAATGACAGACCTATTGCCATACAAAGCAGGGATTATTTGCATGGGCTTGGTGATGCCAAGGCACAAAACACAGCACTGTGGGGTTACTTCAAAAACTTCTAAAGCTTGATGCAGGCTAGAGAAAGAATCCCCCAATCATTGGTTGAAAAGTATAAGGATACAGTATGCTTTATGGTAAAAACTGATCAGTGCCTAATGGAGGTAGTGGAGCTAAGGATAGTCTGGATCATGCCAATGGGGTATGAAGTAGATGAGAAAATTGTAGAGCTACATGTTCAACACATGCTAAGTCAACCCAAGGATCCTAAGGCAGAAAGGTTTGGAACCTTTGAAGAGTTGAGTGTGAAGATTCATGTGGAGCTAAGACAACCAGAAATGAAAAGAAAAGTGAGGAGGGAAGTTGAAGAATTTGCCAAGAGGCATGGAATTTCAAAGGAGGCACTTGATGAAAACAGAGAAAAGATGGAAAGGGCAAAAAAAGAAAGGCAAGAAACTGAAAAAGAAAGTGGTCCGGTGCAAGCCCCCTCCCAGACTAGATCCTCCAAGAGCTCTGGACCTGCCACCTCTAAGAGCCAGAAAGCATCAAAACTGAAAGTCAGGACATCCGGAAAGGGAGAAAAGAGAACTAAGACAAAGGCCACAAGGTCTTATATCAGTCAGAAGGATGATGAAGAGACAAAATCTGATGAGGAGATCAAGAAAATGAAGAAGAAGAAGAAGAAATCCGGTGAAGTAGAGGCAGAAGAGTTTGTTGAAAGGCCCACTCTGTCCATCAATGATGTAGTCAAATCAGTCACTGTGGATGAGAACCTAAAACCAATGACTGAATTCTATGATGATTATAATGAAGCTGACCAGAAGATTTTGCAAGAAGCTACAGTCAGGTATCTGAATATCTATAAGAAGGCATTTATTGAAATCATATCTCTAATTCCTAAGAGCCTAGAGAAGGAACTAGAAATAAGGAAGAACAATGCTAAGGAAAAGGACCTTGAGATCCGGGAATAGATAGATATTTAGCTCTATCCTTCAATCACTTAGAAATAAATGAATATGATCTTCAAAGATTGCAAGGATGAGTTCCGGAGCAAAGCTAGAATGAATCAACTTATGCTTGGAGAGACTGACAAAGTGGCAAAAGAAACAGAAGAGATCCTCCGGAATGCCTATAAAAGATTCAATATTCTTGTTATAGAGGACTTAGGTGATGAACCCTCTGTCATGGATGATGGACTCAGTACATCAAAGGAAGATCCTACAAAGAAAAATGCAAAAGTTTCAAAAGAAATAGGTGTGGAGAAAACTAAGGACCTGGATTCCTCTGCTCTGGAAGAGGAAGTCCTTAAAGAAGCAAACATCTCTCCTCCGATTTCCCCTGCAGATTCCAGATCTAAAGGAGAAGAAAGATTAGAGGAGAAAACTAGTCAAGAAGAAGAAGTAAAGGAAAAAGAAAAAGACCAAACAGAGAAGACCCTAGGAGACAGTTCTGAGACTGCAGAAGGAAAGAAGACTCTGTCTCCGGCAAGAGACATTGCAGAAACTGTCAAAGATTTCTTGACCAAAGAGGTGATGGAATTTGATAAACTGGAACTACTTCAAGGTCCATTCAATTTTGATTCTCTCTCCCCGGTTCAAACCATGAAGCTAGCATCCTTTACTCAAGCATAGGCAAAAGAAAAACTTATGAAGTCTCACATGGAAGACTGTGAGCTCATAGAAACTGCATCCGGTGTATTGGAGAAGATCATGCCATCCTTCCAAAAGGATCCTTTAGCCTCCACATCTGGTAATCTAAACTCTCTTGTAGATTCTGTTCATATGCATTTTGATTCCTTAGAGAAGTCAGCAGAAGAAAAGGTCTGGAAGGAGTTTTTGGGAAAGAGATTTTCTGAAGTACAAGGACTAATAACCAATGATAGGAGAGTTATGGATAATGGAATAAAGAGCTTAGAAAATGCTCTTAAAGATGGTGGAGATATATATAAATTTTGTTTATCCTAGCCCAAAGTGACCAAGGACATTGAGAAGAAAGTAAAAGAGCAAGAGGATAAACTGTTAAGTTTATCTCAAAGTTTTGATCCTCTCTCCTCTTCCATAATCAATCAAGAGTGTCAGACTATTGCAGTCACAAATGAAATAAAGAATCTTGAGAAGGAGAAGAAAAATAGAATAAACAGGTTAAGTGAACTTAGAGGGATCATTATCCCTAAATTAGAGGCTATGCATGAAGCCCTAACTGATGCTCAGGCCACAGCCCGGACCAGTGATCCGACAGATCTCAAGAAGGCAGAAGCTTTTGCATTCCAGTTGAGTGGTCACATCTCAATTTTGGACAGGATGAAGCAGAGTTGGGTGACATAAATTGTTCAGTTGAAGAATACTTTTGCAGATATACTTAAGTATATGTAAGTACAACTTGTATATATATACTTATATGGATATGTATAGATTGTTTTTCTTGAAAATTTTGGTGTGCGGATTCTACCCTTTGTCATTGATGTCAAAGGGGGAGTGAGGAACAGTGAAAAATGTGGGATCCAGCTAAGGGGGAGCTCTAGAAAAGTGTACATTAGAATAGAGCATTAGCCAAGGGGGAGTACAGTGTGACACTTAGTCATTTTTCACTAAGTGTTGCCATCAATGCCAAAGGGGGAGATTGTTGGCAAGAGGCACTATGTGGCTTCTTGAGTGTTGTCATTGATGGCAACAAAGTCCATCCCACACATCCACAGAACATGATATGACCATACCAGAAGACAGTGAAGTGTATCTTGGTCTGATAAGCAAGAACAGAGTATGTAGCAAGGTCTGACAGTCAGGTCTGGATCTCTCAGAGTAAGTATCTTAGTAAAGCACGGACTTGGGGAAGTCAAGTGGAGTACCTTGACTATTATATTCCAGAGATTAAGCCTCCAGTGATGTAAGAGTGAAAAGATATGAACACCTAAGTGTTGGGTTCCTATTTGGCATAGTAGACTGAGGAAGAACTGACCGACAGAGCATCAGACCTTAATCTGGATGAGATATTGATGGTGATCAAGTTTCTTGAGGTATCATTCATGATTGGCCGACATGATTGATGACTTCTATAAGCATCTCCTTGATATGCATCACTTGATAAGCAAGGATTCAGCTGAAAGATCAGAGTTTGGGAAAATATTGACTATTTCGGATGCCGACTAGAAAGTTGTTGAAATCATTAGTGCGGATATATATACTAGATGGATTTGGATGCGAAGGTGTGTTGTGTGGTGCGAAGAAAAGTAGAAGAGCAGTGTGACAACAATAATACAGGTCCGATATGTGACAGGACAGCAGCACCAAAGAAGAGGAAGAATGAAGTGTAGTAGATCAGTATATTGAGCCTAACCGGAACTGAACCCCAGCACATTTGGATGCTTCTCATCAGTTCAAGTATTTTGTTACTTTCTTTGTATCTTGTAGACAGTGAGTCTCCTGTAGGCAGTGAGCCCTAATTGGCAAGTGCCATTTTTTGTATGTCTATTCTTCTAACAGAGAATACATTCTTGGGTTAGTCACCCCGTGGTTTTTCCCTTAATAGGGTTTTCCATGTCAAAATCATTGTGTTATGTGAATTGACTTTGTTTCTACTTTCATGATTATGGATGCTTATTTGTTTTGATGCTGCACTAGTTATTAAGGAAGAACATAAGGTTAAGTTAATTTAGATAACTGATTCACCCCCCTCTCAGTTATCAACAAGAACATCCTTCTTGTGTGCCATCACAGATCTACCTCAAGCTGTTAAGCTTCCTTCAAAGGAAACTTGCTCTGATACCAATTGTTGAATGCACAAGACAACTAAGAGGGGGGTGAATCAGTTGTATTAAAAATTTCAAACCCTCACAACCATTCAGATCCACATTAACCTTTAAACTTTTATGATGATTAAGCATGAACCACAAATAACAGAAACTAAAACATAACAGTACCAAACACAAGACAACACTAGATTTTACATGGAAAACCTAAGAAGGGAAAAACCGTGGTGAGGATTAGTTCACAATATAAAGTAGTAGCAATACCGAATTACAAAGGGCTCATTGCCCAAAAGAAAGAATGCTAACTGTAGGTAGACTCACTGTCCAAGTGGACTCACTGCCCACTAAGAAAGAAAGAGAGAGGATAAGAGTGACTTACTTCTAGAATTTGAACTGATATAATTACATCTAACCTATGCATGGAGTTTAGTTCCAATGAAGCTCAATATTCACCACAACACAAACATCACCTTCGCAGCAACATTGAAAAATAGTAGACACCTTCTGCTCACTACATCCAGTAGCCTAGCACATGAAATCTCTTATTGCACCAATCAAATTCGCATCATATCCATCCACACACCATAGTCACGAATCCTTAACACTTATTTATACCACCATCAACCTTGAAATCAATCTCCAAGGTCAACAACACAACTTAACCCATAAGATTCAAATTAGGTCTGGACCTAAACATTCCTGCAGAGGAAAGGAATGAATGAAAACCATGTCATGCCTTAGAATGGACCTAAATCCACTCTTACATGCTTCTACACACTTTCACAATCAACGAAGCACAACCACAATTAGTGTAAACAACCAAGTCAGCCAAACTTGTGTTAACACTATGAACTATTAAGCACACACTTCCTCAAAAGTAGACACACCTCACGGATCTTACACAAAGCTTTAACACAATCTAGAAACATCCACAAACATCTTGAAGTCGACTAAAACCCAACAAATTCAACCACAACAACTTTCACCTGAAGAAAGTTCACAATCTTCTTACAAACAATACTGTCAAACTTTGCTACACAAGAAATCACTTTTCAGAGCATCAAATCACAAACCTTATGGATTGAAGATAGATAAGGATCTTATAAGCACATAGCTAGAACTACAACACCTAAAACTAATATGTGGAGAAATGCGGATCAAAACACTTTCTCCTAGACACACTGCAAACACTATCAAACACTGTTCTCAAACTGGTGAACAAAACTTTCACTGTACAATGATTCGGATAACCAAATTCTAGATTTAGCATCTTCAAACACTTCTAAACCACATATCCAAACTACAAACTCAGGTATTCAATTAGGAAGAAATGCAGAGCAAAACTTGATCACAACTCTGTTAAGCCAGAACACATCTTCAACACATTATTTCCTTTATTAATCAAATTTTCTCAAAACTACTTGGAAACCAAACAATAGAAGCACATTCTCAACATCTTCAACACCTCTACAAAGCAATCAAATCACTTTAACATAGCAACTCAATTAAACAAAAACAACCATCTCAGAAGACATAGTTGACACCAATGACAACACAAGCTTGTTGACATCAATGACAACACCGATTAGCACATACTTGCAACATCATGGTTTTTTATGATGCACATCTCCTCTGAAGAATGGTGCCCTTCATTGTGAGTATATAAATTTTAATGTGTTTTATTGTTGCACCTTTTCTGGAGAATAGCGCCATGGTTTCCTTGCTACAACAAACATTTCACATTATTTTCATAACTCTCTTTGCCAAAGTGGCATATAATTCCTTCATACACTTAAAACCTTATAAAATATTTGGATGCATCCACTTTGCTATAAATTATTATAATATTGACTATTAATAAAGCAGAGATTTAGATTTCTATTGGCCATCGCGTGGAAAGACATCTTGTAACCTCATGCTTTGAATATTCCTCATGTTTGCGATGTGCAATGTGAAGGAAATGAAGTCTTCAATACTTTTCACTTTGCAAAGTTTATTAACCAATGGTCCATTGCATACTTTGTTCCCATCATAGCCTTCACAAAGTCTAAGATTTACAAGCCTACGATGTGCGATGACTTAATACTTGCCTTTTTTAATTTTCCTTCAACTCAAACTCTACATGGGAAAAAATAATATTTACCTCCTTAATGACATTTACTTTGACAATGAGAAAATTGTTATAAAACAATATATTTAATTGTATTGCCCAAATTAAAACACAATTAAATTATTGTTTTAATTTTTTACTTTGATTTTGATGCTGGTGGTTAAATGACTAGTTGTAGAAAGATGGGATTGCCACCACAGGCTCAAATCATGTCCAAAGATTGCAAAAACTTGTGAGGAGCATTTATAATTTCCAAGAATCATTGTATGTTGCCTAGAATTTGAAGAATCAATCGATTTCCAGGGGTTCCTTAGTAACGACAACCTATTTGCAGATAATTAATGGAATTTTTCTACAACCACAAAACTTATCTGATGGACCTAAAACTAGAAATAGAGACTCTTGATGAATTATTGAGACTTGTGTAATTTCTAGAATAGAGAAATTTTGCCATTTTGACCAGGTTGTTTAGACACACTTCCAATTGTTGGAACGTTGATTTCAGGCTCAAATCTTTTCTGATCACCATAAAATTAGAATTGGGAGGAGTTTATGAATTATTAAAACTTTTTCCAAATGGATTTCAATTATGATCTCTAGATTTTGAGATTTTAATGCTAGAAGTTTTGGGCCAGCCTGCCATTATAGGGGCTAAAAAGAAGGTTCTCTAACAAAATGAAGGTCATTTTTCTTGGGAAATGAGGCACAAATTCAAGTGCCAACATTGGCTTTTGTTTGGGGATGTATGCCCCTTGCAAGTATAGAAAGATCCTAGAAGCCATCTCTAGGAGTGCATACTGGTAACTTGTAGACTAGGTGCTTAAACTAATCATTATTCCAACCCTCTGAACTCATCATTTGCAATCATTTCTCGATGGCCATAAGCCACCAAAAAATGTAAAACTCACATCTTCCTTTATCAAATACCATGTTCTCTGTTGAATTCCCAAAGTCTGATTTGACAACACTATCATGACTCAGTCGAGTAATGCTAATGCTGAGACATCTCACCACATTCCTAAATCTACCATTGCTATAAATTACTAGGCCTATCTAAACTTTGTAGCCCCATACCAAATGAAATAGTTCATGATGTGACACACATAAACTACATTTTTCAAATTTACCATGTCCATTTTCATTGCAATACTTTGCATCAATGAGATCATAACTATGCATTGTCATAAGTTTATCAAGATGAACTAGGAAATGAAAGCTTTTACAATCTACTAGATAAGATATATCATAAATGTTAACCTTGTTCATTAGTTTCACATCAAACTCAAATCATTCATATGTATTATGTTCAAGAAATACCTTTGCACACACTTGGTCTAGCTTGTCATAGTCATAATTCAACTCAAAGCTAGAGGAGTAAAACTAAGATAAACTAGGGACATGAGACATTCTAGTTGAGTCATGATGATCATGATAATAGGGCACTTGATCACTCCTCTTCAAATAAACAATATAGCCATTTAGAAATTTCTCACGATCATTAGGCACAAGGAGGTACACATAATCTGAATTCTTCTTTATACATAGGAGGGCATCCTCAAGCACACTTAGATGAAAAGGTTTATGTTTAGGCACTTCTTCAATCTAAAGTGCATCATACTTGCATTCATTTTTGTTTAAACCCAACAACTCACTTGTTTCATCACATCCTCCAATGTCTTGCAAAGAAGACTCAACTCCTGACATAACAACATCCCCACCAATAATCTAATCATGATTCTCATAAGAATGAACAACTCCATTATCATTTGCATACTCATCTAATTCTTGAACATAGTGTTGCCAACATGTATCATCATTACACAAGATGATATATCTTTCCATTGCTAACTCAAAAGTATGTTTTTGATAATCATAAATGGTATTAGTTATATTTCTTGCTTCACAAATTTACATTTCTAGCACTGACATTTTTTTGGGAAGTAGTTTATTTCTAAAGATGTTGTTTAGTAGCTTGGAACTTATTTCATGGCATGAGATAGATTTGCAAACCTATTTGTGGATTCACAAGTCCATTTAAAAAGCCCATCGACTAATAAATATTGTAGGGAATAAAATTCTTTTTACTTAAATAAATATAGGTTAATTAAATAAACATAAATTAATTAAGTTAATAAGAGTTGGTATTTGATAATTACAACCAATATTTAGGAATTAAATGTGAAGGATTAGGGTATGTAGCTTTAGAACCAATGATAGAATAATATTGTTGATGTCATGCAAGATCTAGTCACTATGTTGTATAAATTAATTATCCTTGATTTGATGGATGTGACAAAGATTGTGTAGTTAGAATTATTTGTAGTTCAATCCCATGTGTTGTGGGTTTGATCTTGACTACCATAAAAAGTAAACTTCCATGTGGATCTAATACAGTCATGTGGGATCAATTTGTTTGAAAGTGTGACAAAATATATTCGCCTTCATCTTCTTGATAGCTAAATGTGTTAAGGTGGTGTTTAGGGACATCGTTAGGGAGATTGCCAACTCTATAGAATATGTATTCTCCTAGGTCAACCCCATGACAGGTTAGAGAAATGACTATGAGGAGTATTGAAGACAACATTCACTAACATGTAGATGGGCTATATGTAGATGAGGTTATTTGTCCCTTAGAAAATCAAAGTGTGCTCTAATTATTTCACCTTATAGTCCTATATAGCTTGATTGAACATTGGATGTCTTTAACTAACATGACATAGATGTTGGCAAGAGACACTATATGGCTTCATGAGTGTTGTCATTAATGGCAACAAAGTTCATCCCACCCATCCGCAGAACATGGTGTGCCTATACCTGAAGTTAGATTGAAGAAGTGTTGTGGTCCGGTAAGCAAGAACAGAGCATGCAGCAGGGTTCGACAGTCAGGTCTGGATCTCTCATAGGAAGTATCTTTGTAAAGTACAGACTTGGGGAAGTCAAGAGGAATACCTTGACTAATAGATTCCAGGGATTGAGCCTTCGGTGATGAAAGAGTGAAGAGATATGAGCATCTAAGTATTGGGGTCCGGTTTGGCAAAGTAGACAGAGGAAGAACTGACCGACAAAGCATCAGAATTATTTCAGGTGAGATATTGATGGTGATCAAGGTTCTTTAGGTATCATCCATGATTGGCTGACATGTTAGATGACTTCTATTAGTATCTCCTTGATTCGCATCACTTGGTAAGCAAGGATTCAGCCAACAGACTAGAGTTTGGGAAAATATTGACTATTTTGGATGCCGACTAGAAAGAGGATGAAATCCTTTGTGTGGATATATATACCAGATGGATTTAGATATGAAGATGTGTGTGTGAATTGAGTGGTGTGAAGAAAAGCAGAAGAGCAGTGTGAAGACAGTAAGACAGGTCTGGAATGTAACAAGACAACATCACCTAAGGAGAGTAAGAATGAAGTGCAGCAGATCAGTATGTTAGGGCTTAACCGGAACTGAACCTCAGCATATGTGGATGCTTCTCATTAGTTCAAGTATCTAGTTTTCTTGTATAAACTATTGTAGGTAGTGAGCCTCTTGTGAGCAGTGTGCTCAGGTAGTGATCCCTAATTGGCAAGTGCCATTTTGTACTATCTTATTCTTCTAACAGAGAATACATTCTTGGGTTAATCACCCTGTGGATTTTCCCTAACAGGGTTTTCCACGTCAAAATCATTGTGTCATGTGTATTGATGTTATTTCCTTTTCAAGGTTATGTTTGCTTATTTGATTTGATGCTGCACTAATTAATAAAGAAATTCAGAAAGCATAGATAATTAAGATAACTGATTCACCCCCCCTCAGTTATCAACAATTGGTATCAGAGCCAAGTTCCTCCAAACAGAGCCTAACGTCTTGAGGAAGATTTGGGAACTCAAATGGATGTGTATGGTATGAGGCAACAACTTCAGTCTACCCTAGATGATCTTGAGCAATCAAACTCTGAAGTCAATGAATTGAAGGAAAGACTCAAACAGGTTGATAATTTCATAAATGAACTAAAAGGGAAACTGAGTATCTCTATGAAAAAGAGAAAATATCTACTTCAGCAATTGGCAAGTCAAAGTGAAGACAATGGTACAAATGAAGATCTGAAGGAGAAAACCAAGTTATGTGAAAAGTTATCAAAAGAGGTCATTATGGTAAGACATGAAATGGAATCAGGAGTTATGAAATTCACCCAAGAAATTCAAGAGAAAAGAAAAACTAAAGATGATCTAAGACAATCTCTTAAGGAGAAGTCAGAAGACTGCCACAAAATAGATAGAATAATCAGGCATCTAGAATCTGATCTTGAAGATGCTAGAGATAATGAAGAAAAACTTGAGGATCAAATTGACACTCTTAAAAAGGATCTTCAAACAACAAATGAATACAAAGAGAAATTCAAGATAAGTTCTGCTCAACTTGAAGTTCTTCTTGAAAACCAAAAGAGGGTAGATGACAAGAGTGGCTTGGGATATGAGAAAGGTGAAAGCTCTAGATCTAGTCAGAAGAATTTTGGATCAGGAAATCTAAGGAACAGGCCTAGAAGACCTCCGGTAAGGCAACCCAATGCTCAAAGATATCCATCCTTCAATGGATACTGCCGCAACTACAATAACTTTGGTCATAAAGCTAATTAGTGCAGAAAGAGAATAAACCAAACCAATACATCCTTCTCCGAACAGTGTTTCAACTGCAAAAGGTATGGTCACAAATCTCATGAATGCAGAAATATGCAAATGAACAATTCATTCAATGGTAGATTATTTGCATGCAATAGAATGAGACATATGGATAATCAATGCAAATCAAGAGGATATCATTCAAATATGCAAAGAAATGTTGTTTGCCACAATTGCAATAGATTCGGTCATATTGCCAAATTCTGTAGAAGCGAGAATCAGGACAAAAAGGGTCCGGTGCATTATAATCAGAATCAAGACAAAGGAAAAGGAATAGTGAATGCAGATGAAGTTAAAAGTGAGATGAACAAGATTTGGGTGAAGAGAAGTACAGAGAATGTAGGGGATGGATCCGCACCAGAATCTGGTGTTGATATTCCTTCCAGAAATTAAAAAGTGAGCTCTGGCTCAGGGGGAGACACAAGGAAAAACATTTTCCCCCAGCCAGTTAATTGGTGCCTGAAATTGGCACATGGGAAGTTGTGGAATAAAAGGTTGCTCAGAGAAACATCTAAAGAAAGCTTGGTAAAGATATGGAAGATCCAGAGGAAGATTTGAAGAGTCTAATCTTCAAGATTGATCCGGTTTAACAATCATCCGGTAAAATACGATTATCACAGTTAAATCCGGTATGATTCAAATTCGAGGCATTTTGTTCTGTGGATAGATCAAGTGTTTGGGGAAAGTAAGATAATTTGTTATTAATCACCAAGGATAACTCTAAGTATATCTCAGTGATCTGGAAAAAGATCTTTCTCAAAATAAGAAGAACAAGGCAACTGGAATGACTTAAGTTGCGCATTTATTGCAATATGAAATTAGGGTTTTCCCAGAAATAAAAGGGTTCATTCGCTCGTCATTTGCACATCTGGATTCAAGAAGAAGAGAAAAGGAGCTCTGCAACAAATTATCTAAAATTCTCAAAAGATCAACCGTTGAAGTCGATTCACCCAACAAATTAATCCAGCTCATTCAACAAACCCTAGAAGTGCAAAAGCTATTTTCCATTATTGAATATTTCTCTGTAAAATCTTTTGAAGATGACTACACCGAATGTTGTAAAGATCACTAATAGGCTGCGTCCAAAATTCAAGAAACATCCATATAAATCCCTAGAAGTTGATCCCCTAGGTGCCTTTTCAAGCATTCTGCATGGGGTTCTGCATGTAGAAGACGTTAGGGTTTACATTCACACAAAAATTGAAGATTTTGGTGAATCCAAGCTAATGGACATCTACCACAAGGAACTGATACATGATTCTTTTGAACTAAAACCTCAGTATAAGGCCATCCGGGACAAACATTTCAGTCAATACATCCATTTCCCCTATCTTGAAGAAGATGAGTGGGTCTAGTATGCGTTGAGCAGAGTACATGATAACTTCTTATGGTTGAATAAACCATTCAAGATCACAAAGGATGCAATTAGGACAATAACCGATTTACACTCTTCCAAAGGGTTACCTATTCTCAAATCTGTCAAAAACTAAACTGTGACTGAGGCCGCCAGATCAAAATTTGATAAGAGAGCAATGACCATAGAAGATATCATTGATCCGAATATTAATTTTGCATCTATGATAATTGTCTATAAGATATATCACTCCAACAGAGAGAATTCAGTATCCAGAACTGCTATGTATACTGCTTATGAAATGTTGAGAAAGAATGCAGATTTCTCTCTGAACTCCTTCTAAGCCAATTGATGGAAAACTTACAGAAGATCAAGAAGGAAAAAAAGAACTCTTTAAAGTATGGTGGACTGATATTATGTTTTTTTTTCTACTTTATGAATGAGCTGCCCGGATCCAGTGGTTGGGTATGGCAGAATGATAGACCTGTTGCAATTCAAATAAGAGATTACTTGCATGGGCTTGGGGATGCTAAGGCAAGAACTACAGCTCTATGGGGTTACTTCAAGAACTTTCAAAATATGATGCAAACTAGAGAAAGAATTCCCCAATCATTGGTTGAGAAGTACAAAGATACAGTGTGTTTCATGGTTGACACTGATCAATGCCTAATGGAGGTAGTGGAGCCAAGGATAGTCTGGATCATGCTAATGGGGTATGAAGTAGATGAGAAAATTGTAGAGCTGCATATCCAACATCTGCTGAGCCAGCCCAAAGACCCTAAGGCAGAAAGATTTGGAACCTTCCAAGAGTTGAGTGCAAAAGTTCATGTGGAACTTAGACAACCTAAAATCAAGAGGAAAGTAAGAAGGGAAGTTGAAGAAGTTGCCAAGAGGCATGGAATCTCAAAAGAGGCACTTGATGCCCACAGAGAAAAGATGGAAAGAGTAGAAAAAGAAAAGGAAGAAGCAGAAAAAGAAAGTGCTCCGGTAAAAGCCCCCTCTCGGACCAGATCTTCTAAGAGCTCTACATCTGCAACTGCTAAAAGCTCAAAGGCATCTAAACAGGAAGCAAAATCATCCAATAAAGTAGAGAAAAGAACTAAAACAAAGGCCACAAGGTCTTACATCAGTCGGAAGGATGATGAAGAGACAGAATCAGATGAGGAAGTAAAGAAAATTAAAAAGAAAAGGAAAACATCCGTTGAACCCTCTACTGAAGAAGTAACAAAAGAATTTGTTGAAAGGCCTACTCTGTCCTTAGATGATGTAGTTAAAGCAGTTACTATGGATGGGAACCTGCAACCAATAACAAAATACTATGATGCATACAATGATGCAGATAAAAAGATCTTGGAGGAAGCCACAATTAAGTACTTGAACATATACAATAAGGCTTTTATTGAAATCATATGTCTCATTCCCAAAAGCCTAGAGAAGGAATTAGAGATAAGAAAGAATAATGCTAGGGCAAAGGATCTTGAGATCTAAGAATAGATAGCCATTCAACTCTTTCCTTCAATCACTCAGAAGCAAATGAATATGATCTTCAAAGATTGCAAGGATGAGTTTCAGAGTAAGGCTAGAATGAATCAGCTCATGCTTGGAGAAACTGATAAAGTGGCAAAAGAAATAGAAGAAATCCTTTGGAAAGCCTATAAAAGATTTAATATTCTTGTTGTAGAGGATTTAAGTGATGATCCCTCAGGAATGGATAACAAAGAAGAATCTAATGAGATAGTGGTAGAAGAGGTAAAGGAGAAAGGTGAACAAAAAGGAAAGGACTTAGATTCCTCTGCTCCGGAAGAAGAGGTCCATGATCAAGCAAACATCTCTCCTTTGGTTTCCCCTACAGACTCTGGATTCAAAGAAAAAGAAAGAGTACAAGAGAAGATCAGTCAAGAAGCAAAAGAGAAAGAAGATGACAGTAGCAAGGCTGCAGAAGAAGAGAAAACTCCAACAGAGAAGGCCACAGATGATAGTGGTAAGGCTGCAGAAGGGGAGAAAATTCTGTCTCTGGCAAGAGACACAAGAGAAGCAGTCAAAGAGTTCTTGACCAAAGAAATGATGGAATTTGATGAACTAGAATTGCTTCAAGGTCCATTCAATTTTGATTCCCTCTTTCCGGTCCAAACCATGAAACTAGCTTCCTTCACTCAAGCAAAGGCAAATGAAAAAATGCTGAAGTCTCACATGGAAGACTGTGAGATCTTAGAAACTGCATCCAGTGTATTAGAAAAGATCATGCCATCCTTCCAAAAGGATCCTACAGCATCCACATCCGGTAATCTAAAGTCTCTTGTAAATTCTGTTAATACACATTTTGATTCTTTAGAGAAAGCAGCAGAAGAGAAAGTCAGGAAATAATTTTTGGATAAGAGATTCTCTGAAGTACAGGGTCTAATCTTAAATGACAGGAGAGTTAAAGATATTGGGATAAAGAGTTTAGAAAATGCTCTTAAAGATGGTGGAAATATTTATAAATTTTGTTTATCCTGGCCTAAAGTGACCAAAGATGTTGATAAGAAAGTAAAAGAGCAAGAAGATAAACTACTAAGTTTGTCTCAAAGTTTTGATCCTCTCTCATCTCCCGTAATCAATCAAGAATGTTAGACTATTGCAGTCCTGAATGAAATTAAGAAACTTGAGAAGGAGAAGAAAAATAGAATAAGTAGGTTGAGTGAACTTAGAGGGATTATTATCCCTATGTTAGAGGCCATGCATGAGGCCCTAAGTGATGCTCAGACTACAGCCTGGACTAGTGATCTGACAGATCTAAAAAGGGCATAAGCTTTTGCATTCTTGTTGAGTGGTCACATCTCAATTTTGGATAGGATGAAGAAGAGTTGGGCGACAGAAGTGGTACAGCTAAAGACCACTTTTTTAGATATATTTCAGTATATGTAGGTAAAACATGTATATATGTTTTATGTAGCTAATTATAGATTGTTTTTAGAAATTTTGGTGTGCAGACCCCACCCTTTGCCATTGATGTCAAAGGGGGAGTGAGGAGCAGTGAAAAATGAGGAATCCAGCTAAGGGGGAGCTCCAAAAAATGTACATAAGAATAGAGCATCAGCCAAGGAGGAGTATAGTGTAACACTCAGTCATTTTTCACTAAGTGTTGCCATCAATGCCAAAGGGGGAGATTGTTGGCAAGAGACACTATATGGCTTCATGAGTGTTGTCATTGATGGCAACAAAGTTCATCCCACCCATCCGTAGAACATGGTGTGCCTATACTGGAAGTTAGATTGAAGAAGTGTTGTGGTCCGGTAAGCAAGAACAGAGCATGCAGCAGGGTCTGACAGTCAGGTCTAGATCTCTCATAAGAAATATCTTTTTAAAGTGCAGACTTGGGGAAGTCAAGAGGAATACCTTGACTAATAGATTCTAGGGATTGAGCCTCCGGTGATGAAAGAGTGAAGAGATATGAGCATCTAAGTATTGGGGTCCGGTTTAACAGAGTAGACAGAGGAAGAACTAACCGATAGAGCATCAGAATTATTCTGGATGAGATATTGATGGTGATCAAGGTTCTTCAGGTATCATCCATGATTGGCTGACATGTTAGATGACTTCTATAAGTATCTCCTTGATTCGCATCACTTGGTAAGCAAGGATTCAGCCAACAGACTAGAGTTTGGGAAAATATTGACTATTTTGGATGCCGACTAGAAAGAGGATGAAATCCTTTGTGTGGATATATATATATATACCAGATGGATTTAGATATGAAGATGTGTGTGTGAATTGAGCGGTGCGAAGAAAAGCAGAAGAGCAGTGTGAAGGCAGTAAGACAGGTCCGGAATGTAACAAGACAACAACACCTAAGGAGAGTAAGAATGAAGTGCAGCAGATCAATATATTAGGGCTTAACCGGAACTGAACCTCAGCATATGTGGATGCTTCTCATCAGTTCAAGTATCTAGTTTTCTTGTATAAACTATTGTAGGCAGTGAGCCTCTTGTGAGTAGTGTGCTCGGGTAGTGATCCCTAATTGGCAAGTGCCATTTTGTACTATCGTATTCTTCTAACAGAGAATACATTCTTGGGTTAATCACCTCGTGGTTTTTCCCTAACAGGGTTTTCCATGTCAAAATCATTGTGTCATGTGTATTGATGTCATTTCCTTTTCAAGGTTATGTTTGCTTATTTGATTTGATGCTGCACTAATTAATAAAGAAATTCAGAAAGCAAAAATAATTAAGATAACTGATTCACCCCCCCCTCTCAGTTATCAACAATAGAAACATATTACACAAGTGTGTATTAAGTCAACTCATAATGGCATGTAGGAAGGAGCGAGAAATATGGAATTTGAATTCAAATATTTGAATTTTAGGTCCATTCATGCACATTGTGGGATTAAACTTGAGCAATGTGGAAATGAACTAGTGCATAGAAATGGTAATCTTTAGGCAGGTGTTGACTCTCAAAGTTGGTAAACCCCAATTCCCTAAAGAAAAACTATACCTAAGTGCCAAGGTGTTGTCTTAATTGGGTAGCTTGTGGATTGTGATTAGACAGGGACAACGATTGGACAAGTAATAAGGATGGGTAACTCCTTTTGCTTTAGGATTTGCTAGGCCAAGGGGGTGTTCCCCACACTCTTAAAAATGGGACACTTAAAAGTAAATGAATGAATAAATTCATGGTCTTAACAACCATACCCAATGCACTTTGAACTCCAAAATATGCCACTAAGTTTCATGTCAGTGCTCTCTACAACTAGACCACTAAGATATCTAAATGAGCAAATGCGAACTTTCTTGCATATGAAAAGATAACCATGGTACTATTCCCAAGTAAGTGAATCCACTTAGCTTCACACACACATGTGCAAGAAAGACATCATATTTGTAAGATCATTAAACATTTATCAATCTTAGGACAACATGAAAATATTTTAAATTGCATTACTAGATCATACAAGCATGGTAGAACCTAACTCCATCCATAAGCTAACAAGAATAAGAGATATTTTATGATTGGGGTATGTTTGGTCCTTCACCTCCTAGATTGATGCCTATTTCATTGGGCAATAGAGTCACAAGGTCTACAAAGAAGAAGAGAGCACACCTACGAACCATAAATGGAGCTAGACTTGCATACACACACAAATAAGACATAAAAGTACTTCTACAACTAAACATGCTTAATAATCCATCTCAAAGCCACAACAACCCATGTGAAACAAGATAATACCATTAAAAATGGTTTGCAATACACTAGAACACTATCACACATTCATCTAACTCCTAGTACAATCATGCTAGAAAGTGTGGCAAGACAAAACCCACAACTATGTTTAAAGACCCCCCTAAGTTGTTAGAATATGCCATGGAGACATTCAATTACAGACACAACTTCAAGTGACTACCCTTCCTATTATTTACAAAACATGGTCTTATCTCTTATAGACTTATCTTGTATGAATTGATGCCCTAAAACAACTTGAGACACATACAACTAGAAAGTTATCTCAAAGATCAACTTGTTGAGCATATTATATCCTTGTGCATATAGTATTTCATTACATTTAGTTCCTTGGATAGAGTCATAGGGGTTGCCTCCAGTCAACATATGCTTCTCACCAATACAACCATATGCATAAGAAATCTTCCTTAGATATATTGATAGGTACCATGGGGAAGAGAAAACATCCTTTCCATGCTTAGGCAAGTCACTAGATACTGATTTATAGGTCTACAAGTGTGGGTGTTTATTAATCACATCTAGGTCACCCGTGCCCATTTTTTCAACAACACATGGCCCTTACATTTGAATCTTGTTAATATGTGGTGATTGATCATGCTGTAGGGGCTGCGAGTGCATACAACAAGGTAAAATTTGGTGACTTTGTCAGCCGTGGTTTCCCCCCAAGATAATTAACGAGGGAGTGCGAGGGGTAGAGCCCCTCTTGTGGGGTCTGGGGGGCTTATCCTCCGCCCCCCCCCCCCCCCCCCCCCCCCCCGGCTAGGGGCTTGGGGGCAGCACCCCTGAAGCAAAAATTACCCTATATTTAATAAAGTCGTTGAGAGTTAGTTTGTTATTGGTTGACATGTAAAAACCCACTTTGTATAACTGCCAAAAGGCTTGATAAATAAACGGCTAGAGAAGGTGAAAAGTCATGAGTCGTGGTTTAGATTGTAATGTAACATAGCAGTGGTATTGATTAGCAAGGTTACGAGGTTGTAATCGTGAGTTTTGCTAGATAATAATATTGGATTGCTATGTTTGTGGATGTAACCCACATTGGGTGAACCTTGTTAAATCTCTGTGTTGAATTTGTGTTATTCTTCATTATTTATTTCCACACGTATTAAATTTGCATATAATTGTTAATTGATATTGGTCCAATCCACCATTGAAATCCTAACATAATCCTTACAATTGGTATTAGAGCCGTATAATTTCAGTTAATTGGCAAGGAATTTTAGATTTGAGAGGAAGCAATGGAAGAAGGAAAATTGAAGGTCGAGAAGTTCAACGGCCAGAGTTATTAATTACAGAAAATGTAAATGGAAGATTGCTTGTATTAGAAATATTTGTGGCAGCCATTGCAAGGAAAAGCGAAGAAGCCAGCTACGATGCTAGATGAAGAATGGGAGATACTGGATAGAAAGGCACTAGGAACCGTTCGGCTGTCTCTGGCACCATTCGTGGCATTTAATATATCAAAATAATTGACTACTGATGATTTGATGAAAGTGCTAGAGCAATTGTATGAAAAACCCTCAGCCTCAAAGAAGGTATTTCTTATGAAGCGTTTGTTTAATATGAAAATGACTAAAGGAGGGCCAGTTATAGACCATTTAAATCAATTCAATACAGTCACTAGCCAATTAAATTATGTAAAAGTGAATTTTGATGAAGAGGTGAGGGCTCTATTGATATTATGTTCTTTGCCAGAAAGATGGAATAGCTTGGTCATGGTTGTAAGTAACTCTGTCTCTAGTTCAAATACATTGAAATTTGATGATGTTGGTGTTATCCTAAGTGAGGAAATGCGACAAAAAAGCATAGGTGAGACTTCAACATCAGGTAATGTTTTGAATGTAGAGAATAGGGAAAGACCAAAGGAGAGAGAAAAAATCCCAGCAAATCATGGGAAGTCACAAGGGAAGAAAGATAGATCCCAATCCAGAGGAAGGAAGGATTGTTGGCACTATGGAAAGCCAGGACACCTAAAGAAAGATTACTACTCTCAGAAAGGCAAACAAGGAGACAGCCAACAAGATGACAGTAAGGAAGGTAATGTTGTAAGTAATAAATTACAAGATGCTTTAATTCTGTATTTCGATAATGCAAATGATTCTTGGGTAATAGATTCAAAGACTTCGTTTCATGCCACACCCCATAGGAAATATTTCCTAGATTATGTTCAAGGTGATTTTTGGATAGGTATATTTAGGTGATGATGAACCCTGTCAGATTGGTGGAAAGAGAAAGATAAAAATTAAATTACAGAATGGAAATCAATAGTTGCTGCAGGAGGTAAGGCATGTTCCAAATTTAAGGAGGAATTTAATTTCTGCAAGACAACTGGGCAATGAAGGCTGCATAGTTACCTTTGTAGATAGAGTTTGGAAGGTCACTAAAGGTGCATTAGTAGTAGATAAAGGTGAGAAGGTAGGCACATTGTATTTGTGTACTGGTAATACTTATTCTACCCTTGCTACTATAGAAACAATTGTTGTAGGGACAACTACAGAAGTTGCTGCAGGAACAACTACAACAGAAACAGTTGCTGTAGGAACAACAATGTAACATCTCATTCCATAATGCTCAAAGATTAACATAAACATTCCTCTTAATCAAGAGATTAGTTAACAACATGATTATCCAAATCAAAGTTAAACAATAATGATTCATTATCATTTCAACAACTAAGCATATTATTCTAAACAGAATATAACAAAGCTTACAATTACAATAACCAATTACATATCCTTAGTAAATAACTTTCACTATGCATGTACAAGTTATGCTCAAGGCACCATGTATCAAATTATACATTACAATTGACCATCAAGTAATAAAATAAAGAGCACTGTATCTGGAACATATGACATCTATCTTCACAAGCCTAGACTTGTCTCATGCTTGGGAAGGAAAGCATCATCCCAATATTTTTACACCAACCACAGACCGGTGGTCTCCCGCACAACTTCCTACCTGGAAGTGGCCCTACCCTTCACGGAAGGGATAGATATAAGGTACCAATAGGTTAACCATCTGAGTATCTATTGTTGTGTCCTACATAATGTCTCTCGACCATGCAACTATAGATCCTCTCTAACTATGCATGACACTATTAGAGACACTATGCCATCTGGAGCATTGTGGACCGACAATGTATGCAGAGACAGATGCATTACTTTGGCCAAAGATTTACATACATGTACGTTTCACAATGAATGTTGTAGTATGTCTACCACCCTAACTCAACTTAGAAGATGTCATGTCCTACAATATGCTTAATTCAACCTTTCACTCTAGGTCTAGCCCAAGTGGGTCCAGTCCGGTTCATAGTCCAATACTACGACAATTGACTCCCAATTTAGAAGTATATCAAAAATAATGGATTACTTAGTCTTGAGGAACTTGTGACTCCTCACCACTCTATTCCATCTTTCAGTCAAATATTAAAAATCATGAGTATGATACCCTAGGCATACCATGCCTTAACCATTAAGGAGGGTTTTAACATTAGACCATATCCAATACCCATGTGCGTTTTCAATAGCAAACATACTCCTCATGGAGTTCAATCATAATAATGAATAGGGTTTTATTCACATTACCCATATACAAGTATGATTTAAGTATATATATATATATATATATATATATATATATATATATATATATATATATATATATATATATATATATATATATATATATATATATATATATATATATATATATATATATATATATATATATATATATATATATATATATATATATATATATATATTTCTTGACTCTTAATGATTGCTACAACAAGATGAGTAATCTTTCTAATGCCTCAACATGCATGCAAGCTGCCATGCATTAAGACATTAATCATGGTATTATAGTCTATCTTCATCTATCGAGGTAGCACTAAACATAGCCATTGGATATCATAATAACCCATTTATAGAAATCAATTTTTAGTATATGAAAGGTTTCAAGAACGTAGTTTAAAGTGCTATTGGCACAGTCTATAGATAAGGTATGAAAGATTATCACCACAGTTCATGACTCAGGCCGTGGATGCATGCAGGGCGGGCCCATGATACTAAACTCTATATAATGGTTTCACACTCTCCATGAGTGCTATCGACTCATCATATGAGTCATAGTGTCTTTTTATTATTATTAACAATAATGCCATGTCGACACTCGACATGAGGATGCTTTAAGGGTTTCGAGCTCGGCCATACAAGTCTTGAGCTATTAACACAAGAAAGATTCAACTCATATCATCTTATGATGCATATGTTATCATTAGCTCGCTGACCTGCAAATGTTTAGCTTATGAATATGTATGTGTATTCGACCAACGGCCTGGAGATCATTCTCCATAAAGAAATAATGTTACTTACATTATGGCCAATAGTTTTGAAAGAAATACACAGTAAATGTATAAGGAATAGTCAACACAGTCAATGTTTATGTTTATAGGAAAATGTTGTTATAAGCAAATATACAGAGTATAACTCTTTCAGACTTCAGTTCTACCTAAACGAAGTTGTATGGAGTCAACAACTATGATAAATAGCTCACATCATGAACTGTGTATCATCCAGTGCATACTCCAAGGTTGCAATGTCTGTGTTTTCTCATTTTAGGCATGTCTTTCCTTCTCCTTGCACCCAGAGAGTATCCTCTCTCCCCCATCTCACAATAATAATTATAATGATACAAGAAAACTTGCCTTTTCTATTTCATTACATGCCGAACCTGGGGGAACTACCACCCACGCCCATATTGGGGTGGGTGGTTTTCCCCACTCTGCCTCCTCTGATATCAAAGGAGCCTTTCGGTCTCCTTCTTGCCATCTGCAAGAATTTGATGGGTAGCATCTCTCTCTATTGGCCAAACTGTCAACTCATCACTCCACTACGTGGTGATTTCAACCCATAACAAAATTGTTATTATCCATAATAGTGTTACAAGGTATTTTATAATAGGTTTAAAAATAGTCACAACACTAATGTTGTCAACCTCTAAAGAGGTTCCCACAAATATAAATAAATAAATAAATAAATAAATAAATAAATATATATATATATATATATATATATATATATAAAATCACCCTTACTAAATGATAAGGGTTAAATAATATATATATAATATCAAAGGTTATCATTATAAAAATGAAAACAAAAGATGATTCACAACTAGATTAGGGTTGTCGGGGCCGAGTAATACTCCCCCTCTATCGACTATAAACCTTAGTCAAATAACAAGGAATAAAGAATTAATATCCCCATTTGAAAATAGGGTAACGAGAAATTTCTTCATCTCTTAACATGACTATATCTTGACTTGCGACAATGTTCTAGGAATGTCATTTAGTCATTATGACTTGTTGAGATAACACCATCGACAAAACAACTCACAAAGAAAATAATTACTAAGAAGGAAGACATGACTCACGACAAATTACAAAGGGGTTTGAAAGGACATAGAATCTGATACTCAGATGGCTATTTGACCCATTTCCTGACATCTATCTCTTCCTCCCAGATGATACTCTCCTTCCTTCTTCAAAGGATGATGCATTTTGTTCCTGTTCACACTCAGCATTATAAAATCATGATCAATGCATCATCATCTATTTCACAGTTCAAAATAATCAAATATTCATATGATCAAATAGTTTCTTAACTAACTATCATTAATCATTAACCTCATAATCAAAGATTAAATTAGATATTTCCACAATATCAAATTAGTAAACTATGATTAATCCTCCTGATTACCATGCAAAGTTAGGATTAGGTCTAATCATATGTTGGGGATGTAACATATCCCCACCATAAGAATCATCGTCCTTGATGATTAATTGTCTTAAAAGTTAATCAACATAATAAGAAAATGTTTCAAGAGCATAATAAATAAATTTTTCAGAAAAGATGAGGAAATCTAGCATGAAAGTCATCATAGTTTTCCCAAGTGGCATTTTCCTGTGCATATTGGTCCCACTAGACCTTGCACTATGTTATGTCTTTGTTACGTAAGCATAGCTTATGCATTTTGAGCACCTTGATGGGCTCGATCACCACCACCCCTGGGTCCTTCACCTGTATAGCATTCTAATCAAGCATAGGAATTTGATTATCAATAGTATTAAACTTTTTCAAATATGAAACATGAAACACATTATTCATCATGGCAAGGGCTGGCGGTAGAGCAATTATGTATGCTACTGGGTTGACTTCTTCGAGAACTTTGAAAGGACCCACGTATCTTGGTGCCAGTTTAGACATATTTCCAAATTTAATAGAACTCTTCTAAGGTTTTACCCTCAGGAGAACTTTTTCTCCCACTGTGAAATACCTTTCGATGCACTTAGCATCTGCATAACTCTTTTGTCTATCATTGGCTTCCACTAGCCTTCTCTTAATCAGATGGACTTTCTCTTCCATCTCTGACAACATTTTTGGACCAAGGCTATCCCTATCTTCCAGCTTGTCTCAACTTATAGGGGTTCAGTACTTTCATCCATATAATGCCTCAAATGGAGCCATATTAATAGTTGAGAGATAGGAATTATTGTAGGCAAACTCCACCAGAGGAAGATAATCCTCCCACTTGTATTGCTGATCCATGCAATATATCCTCTATAAATCCTCCAGTACTTGGTTTAATCTCTCAGTTTGGCCATCCATGTCAGGATGATAAGCAGAGCTTATATTCAACTGGGTTCCAAGTGAAGAGAATAAGGTTTGCCAAAACCTTGATGTCATTTGTGCATCCCTATCTGAGATGATTTTCTCAGGAATGCCATGTAGTCTGAAAATCTCTTGAACAAATTTTTGAGCAATGATGGGTATCCCATCCATCAAGTTCCCAAGTATAAAATGAGTGGCTTTGGTGAGTCTACCCACCACAACCAAGATAGCATTGTGCCTGTTCCTTGACATAGGAAGCCCTTGCACAAAGTCCATGCTTATAATTTGCCATTTCCACTAAGGAATTTCATGAGGGTATAAGAGTCCTGCTAGGTGATGGTGTTCCACCTTCACCCTCTGGCATTCTATACACATAGCTACAAAATTTGCATCATCCCTCTTCATTACCTTCTAGAAATATAGGGGTTTCACATCAGCAAGTAACTTTGTTACTCCAAGATTCCTAGAATATGGTGCAGAATGAAGCTCTTTCCATACCATATTGCTTAACTCTGCTGAGTTAGGTACATACATCCTTCCTTTAAACCTTAATAACCCATTTGGTTCAAGGTTGAAACCTTCATATCTCAGATTCTGGGGGTTTTCCTCAAGGGCTTGTTTTACCTACTCGTAAAACTCACCTCCCTTAGATTTCTATAACACTTGATTCCTAAAATCAAAATGTATGGAGATCATGGAGGAGGTGTGTCTTCTCCTACTCAAAGTATATGCCACTTGATTTTCCTTTCCTTGTATATATTTAATCTTGAAATCATAATCCGAGATAAATTCCAACCATCTTCTTTGTTGAGCATTAAGATGTGGTTGAGTGAATAGATATTTGAGTCCTCGATGATCTATTTTTAGCTCAAAAGGTTTCCCAAGTAAGTAGTGTCTCCACATTTGAAGTCATGAACGACTGCTGCTAGTTCCAAATCATGTGGGGCATAGTTTTGTCCATAATTTTCTAGTTTACGCGATTCATATGTGATGACTTGTCCATCCTAGACTAGTACACCACCTAAGCCTTCCCCTGAGGCATCGGTAATGACTACAAATTGACCCTTTAGTTAGGTACTTTCAAAATTGGTGTTGAAGTCAATTTTTCCTTCAGTAGGTCAAAGGCCTCCTGGCACTTTTCTGACCACTCAAATTTCTTGCCTTTCTCTGCAAGGAAGTTATAGGATATGCAATTTTAGAAAAGTTTTTCATGAACTTCCTGTAATAACCAACAAGGCCCATGAAACTTCGGACCTCATGAACATTTCTTGGTATCAACCATTCTAGAATAACCTTGATCATAGTTGGGTCCACAGCTATTCCCTTAGCTAAAATTATGTATCCCAAATATCACACTTCCTTTTGAAAGAAAGCTTAGAGATCTTTCCATATAATTTATGCTCTCTCAACCTCTGAAGAACAATTCCCAAATGTTGTAGATGCTCTTCCTCATTCTTAGAATAGATTAGAATGTCATCAAGAAACACTAGCACAAACTTGTCCAAACAGTCCCTAAACACACTGTTCATTAGAGGATGTCCTCATCCTTCAACCTCAATTGGTGATACCCCAACCAAAGATCAATCTTAGAAAACACAGTTGCACCCCTCATTTGATTGAAAAGATCATCAATGGGAGGTAACGGGTACTTATTCTTAATGGTTTCTTTGTTCAACATGCGGTAATCTATGCATAATCGCAAAGTACCATCTTTCTTTTTCACAAAGATGATTGGTGCTCCCTAAGGTGACACACTGGGTCTAATCAACCCTTTCTCTAATTGAGCTTTTAGCTCAATTAGTTATATGGTGGTCATTTTGTAAGGGGCTTAAGAAATGGGTTCTGACCTTGGAATTATATCAACGGAGAAGTCAAAGGCTATTTTAGGAGGTAATCCTGGTAGCTCATCTAGAAATACGTCCTAAAAATCTTTGAGAAAAGGATACCTATCCATATATGATCTTTCCTGACCTATGGACTCCTTCTCCCCAACTTCATTAATTTTCTAAGATTTGTAAAACATTAAGTCATCTTGGAAATAGGTTTCCTTAGTCTCATTTAGTTTTTCCATTTTGACAACAAAAAACTGGCATCCTTTTCTTTGAGCTCTTTTCATTTGCAGGGAAGAAATTTGTCTCAGTTTAACTTCCCTAAGTTTTCCTTGAAGAAAGACTTTATTTCCTAAATCATCTAGACACTCTACTGTTTTGGCATAACAATCCACTTTGGCTTGATGTCTCCGTAGCCAATTTATCCCTAGGATAACATCATACAAGCCTAGTGGGGCTACATAGAGATTTATTTCTATGGAGAAACTCGAAAGTTCAACCCTAGCCTCAAATAGACATTGCTCTACCTGAGCCTTGGTGTGGTTTGCATACTCTATAGACCATGTGTTTGCCATGAATCCAACCTTTCTAGGAATTTTGCTTACAATTTTAGGAGAAACAAAACATTCGGTAGCACCAGTATCAATCAAAACTAAAATTAGAAGTCCAAATAAAATACCTGTTGTCTCAATGGGAGTTATTTGGTATTCAGCTTGCCTATTGTCCAAGGCTGCATGAATGCATTGCTGGAATGCCACTTGTTGAGAGGGTAGAGGGTTTCCTCTTGGTTGTGCTCCCCGTGTCTTGTTAGGACTCTAGTTGGCGTAATGATCTTTGCCACATGTGAAGCACCCTCCCACTAGTTCGTGCCTCTCCTAAGGTTTTCTAGAATTGTCTCCATTCTTCTTGGAGTAGTTATTCCCCTTTTTCTCTCCCTTGGACTCAGTTTGCTAATGCTTGGTCCCTTTATCATTTTTCTTAGAATAATCCTGTTTCTTCCCCTTTTTCTTAGAGGATTGGGACCAATTATATCTCTTTCGGTTCCTTTCTCTATAAGCTGACATAGCTTTAAGTTTCTATTCCTATTTGATGGCCTTTTCATAGACCTGGTCCATTGTAGTAGGACCATGAACATCAACCTCACCCCCAATCTAGGTGTTCAATCCCATTATAAATTTTCAAATACGGAATCTATCATCCTGTTGGTATTGCGGCACATATTTAAGCAAGTAGGTGAATTTTTCCCAGTATTCATTCACAGACAGATCAGCCTATTTTAGATTCTAAAAGTCTATAAGTTTTTGGTCATAGAATAGCTGCGACAACCATCTTTGCCTAAAAAGTTCTACCAACATGTCCCAAGTAAGGCTGGTAGACCTCAAGCCTAGTTCCATCTTTTTATTCATCCACCATGTGGATGCTTCACCTGCCAGTTGGAATAACCCCCATACTGCTTTAGTGACCTCATTATAGTTCCTAATTTTGAAATACTTTTCCATCTCTGTAAGCCATTTTAGGCCCTAAACCCTAAACCCTAAACCCTAAACCATGCCTCTGCGGCATCTCCACTTATAGATCCATCAAATTTAGGAGGCATAACCCTTTTCATGTCTCAGGATAGTTCCATAGCTAGATGACTCCTTCTATCCACTTCTTATCTAGCCTCAGAGTTATTTTCTCTATGCTCACTGTGGGTGGCATCATTATGACATGTCTAATCATAACCCCCATCATAGGCATCCTGCCTGGGTTCTTGCTGACCCCTAACTTCTTGTTTGAGAGTTCCTACTCTTGCCCTTGTATCTTGCAATAAGGCAATGATTCAATCAAGTTTATTTTTAGAGTGCCCTGAAGGTTGCTCTTCATCCTAGCTATCTCCCATTTTGGTTCTAATCTGAACCTTCGTTGGAATCTACTTCTTCTTGAAGTTAGCAGATTAATCATGGATTAGTTTTTCCATGTTATTTAATTCATTCATAATACAAATCTATTCTCATTCATGTAATCTTTAACAAGAAGGGAAAGATTGTCAGAATTTTGCAATTGCATTGTAGTTTTCATTGGATTACATATAATCCACCAAAATTACAAAATTTTGTCTACACCTTGCTATTGCAAGTCATTTATAGTTTGGGATAACTTCCCATATTCATTTCTCAACCTTGAGATTTATCATTTCAGTTTTAGGAGGTGAGGGTACATGTAGGTAGTCCTTCACAGTCTCCTTAGGTACATCATAATCCCTAGGATTATTTCCCACAGCTGGTGCTTTAGGTGCAGAGGATTCTGCTGATGCATCAGTATAGTTAGGGGCAGCCATCCTTTCTACTTTCCTTAACTCCTGCTTGATGCGTTTCATGGCATCAGTGAAGGTTTCCTCATCAGTTAACCATGCTCCTACTAGGAAACTAGTTTGTTCAAGTTTTCTCATCCTTGAGGCTCATTCCTTCAAGGCCTTTTGTTGACGTAGGTAACGTCCATGTTTCGTTACCTTCTTTCAGGGTGTTGTTCTAATCTTTACCATTCTGGCATAGAACATCCAAACATTAGCATCTGTAAATGTTGTATACCAATAATCATCTAGTAGTGAGCTCATAGGTCCATGTATTGAACCTAGTAGCTCTGATACCATATGTAACATCTCATTCCATAATGCTCAAAGATTAACATAAACATTCCTCTTAATCAAGAGATTAGTTAACAACATGATTATCCAAGTCAAAGTTAAACAATAATGATTCATTATCATTTCAACAACTAAGCATGTTATTCTAAACATAATATAACAAAGCTTACAATTACAATAATCAATTACATATCCTTAGTGAATAACTTTCACTACACATGTATAAGTTATGCTCAAGGCACCATGTATCAAATTATACATTACAATTAACCATCAAGTCATAAAATGAAAAGCGCTGTATTTGGAACATATGACATCTGTCATCATAAGCCTCAGCTTGTCTCATGCTTGGGAAGGAGAGCATCATCCTAGTGCTTTTCCACCAACCATAGACCGGCGTTCCCCGGCACAACTTCCTACCTAGTAGTGGCCCTACCCTTCACGAAAGGGATAGATTAAGGTACCAATAGGTTAGCCATCTGAGTATCTAGTGTTGTGTCCTACATAATGTCTCTCATCCATGCAACTATATATCTTCTCTAACTATGCATCACACTACTGGAGACACTATGCCATCTGGAGCACTATGGACCAACAATGCATGCAAAGACAAATGCATTACTTTGGCCAAAGATTTACATGCATGTACTTTTCACAATGAACATTGTCATATGTCCACCCTAACTTGACTTAGAAGCTGTCATGTCCTACAATATGCTTAATTCGACCTTTCACTCTAGGTCTAGCCCAAGTGGGTTCAATCCGGTTCATAGTCCAATACTATGACAATTGACTCTCAATTTAGAAGTATATCAAAAATAATGGATTACTTAGTCTCAAGGAACCTGTGACTCCTCACCACTATGTTCCATCTTTCAGTCAAAGATTAAAAATCACGAGTATGATACCCTAGGCATACCATGCCTTAACCGTTAAGGAGGGTTTTAACATTAGACCATATCCAATACCCATGTGGGTTTTCAATAGCAAACATACTCCCCATGGAGTTCAATCATAATAATGAATAGGGTTTTATTCACATTGCCATATACAAGTATGACTTAAGTTATATATATATATTTCTTGACTCTCAATGATTGCTACATCAAGATGAGTAATCTTTCTAATGTCTCGACATGCATGCAATGTTCCATGCATTAAGACATTAATCATGGTATTATAGTCTATCTTCCTCTATCGAGGGCAGCACTAAACATAGCCATTGGTTATCATAAAAACCCATTTATCGAAATCAATTTTTTAGTATATGAAAGGTTTTAAGAATGTAGTTTAAAGTACTATTGCCATAGTCTACAGATAAGGTATGAAAGATTATCACCACAGTTCATGGCTTGGGCCGCGGCTGCATGCAGGGTGAGCCCATGATACTAAACTCTATATAATGGTTTCATACTCTCCATGAGTGCTATCGACTCATCATATGAGTCACAATGTCTTTTTATTGTTATTAACAATAATTCCATGTCGACACTCGACATGAGGATGCTTTAAGGGTTTCGAGCTCGGCCATACAAACCTTGAGCTATTAACACAAGAAAGATTCAACTCATATCATCTTATGATGCATATGTTATCATTGGCCTGCCGCCCTGCAAATGTTTAGCTTATGAATACATATGCCATATTGAGCCAATGGCCTAGAGATCATTCTCCATAAAGAAACAATGTTACTTACATTATGGCTGATAGTTTCAAGAAATACATAGTAAATGTATAAGGAATAGTCGACACAGTCGATGTTCATTTTTATAAGAAAATGTTGCTATAAGCAAATATACAGAGTATAACTCTTTCAGACTTTAGTTCTACCTGAACGAAGTTGTATGGAGTCGACAACTATGATATAAAATGCACACCATGAATTATGTATCGTCCAATACGTACTTTGAGGTTGCAATGTCTATGTTTTTTGGTTTTATGTTTGTCTTTCCTTCTCCTCATGCCCATAGAGTATCCTGTCTCCCCCATATCACAATAATTATCATAATGATACGAGAAAATTTACCTTTGCTGTTTAATTACATGCTAAACCTGGGGGAACTACCACCCACAGCCATATTGGGGTGGGTGGTTTCCCCCACTTTGCCATTCCTGATATCAAAGGAACCTTTAGGTCTCCTTCTTGCCATCTGCAATAATTCAATGGGTAGCATCTCTCTATTGGCTGAACTACCAACTCATCACTCCACTACGTGGCGATGTCAACCCATAAAAAAATTATTATTATCCATAATAGTGTTACAGGGTATTTTGTAATAGGTTTAAAAATAGTCACAACACTAATGTTGTCAACATCTAAAGAGGTTCCCACAAATATATATAATCACCCTTACTAAATGATAAGGGTTAAATAATATATATAATATCAAAGGTTATCATTATAAAAATAAAAACAAAAGACGATTCACAACTAGATTAGGGTTGTCGGGGTCGAGTAATACTCCCCCTCTATCGACTATAAACCTTAGTCGAATAACAAGGAATAAATAATTAATATCCCATTTGAAAATAGGGTAACGAGAGATTTCTTCATTTCTTAACACGACTATCTCTCAACTTGCGACGATGTTCTAGGAACGTCGTTTAGTTGTTATGACTTGTCAAGATATCACCATCAACAAAATGACTCACAAAGAAAGCAATTACTAAGAAGGAAGACATGACTCATGACAACTTACAAAGGGGTTCGAAAGGAGATAGAATCTGATACTCAGATGGCTATCTGACTCGTTTCCCGATATCTATCTCTTTCTCTTGGATGATACTCTCCTTCCTTCTTCAAAGGATGATGCATTTTCTTCCTGTTCACACTTAGCATCATAAAATCATGATCAGTGCATCATCATCTATTTCACATTTTAAAATAATCAAATATTCATATGATCAAATAGTTTCTTAACTAACTATCATTAATCATTAACCTCATAATCAAAGATTAAATCAGATATTTTCACAATATCAAATCAGTAAACTATGATTAATCCTCTTGATTACCATGCAAAGTTAGGATTAGGTCTAATCATATGTTGGGGATGTAACAAATAAAGACACCTGCAACAATTACTACAGGAATAGAAACAACACTGTGGCATCATAGATTTGGGCACATGAGTGAGAAAGGAATGATGATCCTTCACTCCAGAAAGTTTCTGCTAGGGCTTAAGTAGATTAACTTGAAGTTCTGTGAAAATTGTGTCTATGGAAAATAGAAAAGAGTTTGATTTATCAAAGTTGGTAAAGAAAAGAAGAGTGAGAAGTTAGATCTTGTGCATTAAGACATATGGGGAGTAGCTCAGGTATCATCTCTTGGTGGCTCTTGTTATTATGTTACTTTTATTGATGATGCAACTAGGAAAACATGGGTGTATTTCCTACAAAGAAAATCAAACGTGTTTGAAACATTTAAGAAATGGAAAGATTTGGTTGAGAATGAGACACGAAAAAAGGTGAAGTGTCTCAGATTTGATAATGGAGGTGAGTATTGTAGCAGAGAATTTGAGAACTACTATTCATACAATGTAATCCATAGGTAGAAAACGGTTCCAAGGACCCCACAAGAAAATTGTGTGTCTAAGAGGATGAATAAAACCATCATGGAGCATGCAAAGAGCATGAGGTTGCATGCTAGACTACCCCTATATTTTTGGGTAGATGTTCTACATACTATTGTTTATTTAATCAACAAAGGACCTTCAAATCCTTTGGATGGCGGCATTCTAGAGGAGGCATGGATAGGTAAGAAGGTAAACTATTCTTTTTTGAAAACCTTTAGCTGTGAAGCTTTTGTCCATGTTGACCTTGAAAACATAACCAAGCTTGAGGATAAATCTCTAAAATGTACCTTCATTGGATATGGAATAGATGACTTTGGTTTTAGGTTATGGGATTATCAAAATCAAAAAAATATTAGGAGCATAGATGTTATATTCAATGAGGTCATGTATAAAGAGTAGCTATAGGAAAAGAAGCATGAACAGGCAAGAAAGGAATACGTGGTGCTGGATGAAATTACATAAAATAAATTGCCATTGGTACCTGATGCTTAGCAACAACAAGATATCCCATAGACTCCTGCAAATGTTAGATGTTCTACAAGGTTAAGTAGACCTCCTGAACGATTTTCTCCTTAATTATATTCTATTTTATTAACTGATTCTGGTGAACTGGAAGGATATGAAGAAGAAATGCAGGTAGATTCCAAACAATAGTGGGAGATATGCGTGAAAGAGGAAATGGATTCCTTGTTGCAGAATTGTACTTGGGACTTAGTCCAATTACATGTAGGTAAAAGAGCATTGCCTAATAAGTGGGTTTACAGGTTAAAGGAAGATGATGAAGGAAAGAAAAGGTATAAGGCAGACTCATGGTAAAAGGTTTTGCACAGAAAAAAAAGTATAGATTTTGATGAAATATTTTCTCCAATTATAAAAATGACTTCAATTAGAACTGTTCTAAGTCTTGTGACTACAAAAGACTTGCATCTTGAACAGTTAGATGTGAAAACAACTTTTCTCCATGGGGATTTGGAAGAAGAGATCTATATGCAGCAACCACAAGGATATGAGGTCAAAGGTAAGGAGAACTTAGTGTGCAGGTTAAAGAAGAGTTTGTATGGCCTGAAGCAAGCACCTCGGCAATGGTATTTGAAATTTGATAAGTTTATGGCTGAACAAGGTTATAGCAGATGTCTTTTTGATTATTGTGTTTATTTTAAAAGGTTGGATAATAGTAGTTGTATTATCTCGTTACTCTATGTTGATGACATGCGTGTTGCGGGGTCTAATATGCACCATATTAGTGAGCTTAAGCATAAATTAGAAAAGTCATTTGCTATGAAGGATTTAGGTGTAGCAAAACAAATCCTTGGTATGAGGATCTCACGGGACAGGAAAAACATAAAATTGTTTTTGTCACAAAGTGAGTATATAGAGAAGGTGTTGAAATGGTTTAACATGCAAAATGCAAAAGTAGTTAGTACACCTTTGCATAGTCATTTTAAATTGACTAAGGAGATGTGTCCAAAGACACAAGAGGAGGAAGACAAAATGTCTAAAATACTATATGCATCAGCGGTTGGTAGTTTGATTTATGAAATGGTATGCACAAGGCCAGATATTGCACATGTTGTTAGTGTTGTGAGTAGGTATATGAGCAATCTGAGAATGGAACATTGGACAGTGGTAAAATGGATTCTCAGGTATTTGAGTGGTACTGCTACAAAGCAACTATGTTTTGGAGGAACCAACACTACTCTAAAAGGATATGTTGATTCTAATATGGTGGGTGATATAGACAGTAGGAGGAGCTCTACAGGGTATGTTTCTACTATAGGAGGTACAATAGTCAGTTGGATTTCTAGACTGCAAAAGGTTGTTGCACTTTCAACCACTGAAGATGAGTATGTAGCTGCTACTTAAGCTAGCAAGGAGATGATTTGGCTGCAACATTTTCTAAAGGAATTGGGCCAACAACAAAAAATAGCCCATTATACACTAAAAGCCAGAGTGCCACTCATCTTGCAAAGAATTCTACATTTCACTCAAAGACAAAGCACATTCAGCTTAGGTACCACTTCATTCGGTCAGTTTTGGAGGATGGATAGTTGAATCTTGAGAAGATTCACATAAGTGAAAATCCTACATTAATGTTCATGAAGGCAATCATACAGAAGAAACTGATTTCCTCATCAATTTTCATTGGCCTTCTTGACTGATAATGGTGGAAATGAGGGAATAGCTAGCCCAGGCATGAAATCTAGTGGGAGCTATAGGTGCAACGGTGGTGCTTCAAGATCAGTCTCCAAGTGGGAGATTGTTTGGTGTGGAGCCTGATCAGTTCCCAAGTGGGAGATTGTTAATATGTGGTGACTGGTCATGCTGCAGGGGCTGTGAGTACATGTAGCAAGGTAAATTTTGGTGACCAACCATAGTTTCCCCCCAAGATAATTAATGGGGAAGTGTAGGGGGGCGAAGCCACTCCTGTGGGGTTCGGGGGGCTTATTCCCTAGCCAGGGGTAGCGATCCTAAAGCAAAAATTGCCCTATATTTAATAAAGGTGTTGGGAGTTAGTTTTTTATTAGATGACATCTAAAACACACTTTGTATAACTGCCAAAAGGCTTGATAAATAAGTAGATGGAGAAGGCAAAAAAGTCATTAGTCACAATTTAGATTGTAATGTAGCATAGCAGCAGTATTGAGTTGCAAGGTTGTGAGGTTGTAATCATGAGTTTTGTTGGATAATAATATTGGGTGGCTGTGTTTGTGGATGTAGCCCACATTAGGTGAACCACGCTAAATCTCTATGTTGAATTTGTGTTATTCTTCATTGTTTATTTTCACGCGTATTAAATCTGCATATATATTTCTCCGGTCTACCAATGAAATCCTAAAAAATCTATGCCTTTGATGAGTCCAAAAATAATTGGGCTTGATTTAGATGTTTGAAAATCTCTATCACATTCATTTGAGGTCATTAATGGAATGCCAAGATGTGCAAGGGGTAGATAAGAAACACTTCAAATGGTATAACTTTGAGGTAGACTTGCAATTAGGGTTTGTAAATTACACAAAAGGCTAGGAATTTTGTAATGTGAAACTAGTAAGGATCAGACCTTGGTAAGAAATTTGCAACTTGTAGGGAAGGGCCAAAAGTTGACAGGGAATATGTATGGTGGAACAAAGGAATCAAGAAACAATGATGCAATTTTTAAGAAGGGGTGAAAATTTTGCCAAGACTATTTGTCAGAAAGCAAAACTTGGGATAAAATTTGCATGAGTTGCAAGTTGCATGGAAACTCCAAAGTTCTATAGGGAACAAAAAAGGTGAGAATCAGAACTTGGGAAGCAACTTACAAAAGTTGCAAAGTTGCATGGAAACTTTCAAGTTCCACAAGGAACAAAGGAAGTGGGAAGTAGAGGTTGGGATGCAACTTGAAAGAGTTGTAAAGTTGCACACAGGGTCCAAAGTTTTGAAAGGAACAAAGGAATTAGGAAGAGGAGGTTGGGATACAACTTGCAAGAGTTACAAAGTTACACATGAGGTCTTAAGTTCTATAAGGAACAAAGGAAGAGGGAAGAGAAGGTTAGGAAGTAACTTGTAAAAGTTGCAAAGTTACATTCAAGGTTTGAAGTTCTACAAGGAGTGAAGGAAGTAGGAAGTGCAAGTTGAGATACAACTTGCAAGAGTTGGAAAGTTGCACATGATGTCCAAAATTCCACAAGAAACAAAGGAAGCGAGAAGCAAAGGTCAAGAAGCAACTTGCAAAAATTGCTAAGTTGCATGGAAACTCCAAAGTTTTGCTAGAACAAGTAAACTAAGTGAGAGCACCCAAAACTTAGAATTTTCAATAGATGAGCCCAACACAAAGATTTAGATAGGTGCAAAGTTAAATATTGAACATGAATTGACCAAGGTGGCCCATTTATGACTTTTCAAATTGGTAATCTATGATGGGCTAAAATCAAGGTCTTGGGGAAACACTTGCAAGCATGGAATGCAAAATTTAGGAAGGGTGCCAACATTGGCTTTGGTTGGGGATGTGCAACTCTTGTAGGAATAATGAGAATCCAAAAAAATATCTAGGGTAGACCAAAACAAGCAAGGGGAAGAAGGGAGAGGGGGAGAAACAAAGACACACACACACACATATGTACATGAGACACCAAAACAACACAAGGAATATACACAAAATAAAAATAGGACTTACAAATAATATAAATGAGGGTATAGGTGATGAAGGAGATTTTGTATGGCTACATTTATAAGAGGAAAAGGATGAAATTCAAACCTTGAAAGTGAACTTTATTGTCCTAGGCTATAAAAAAATAGAGAGCACTTACTTCCTCTATGAAAAACAATCTTGGTGAAGGAACTATTCTTCCTTGACCTAAAAATGCACTTGCTTCCCAACTGCAACATGAAGTGCACTACATATTTCAACATGATTGCCCCACCAATTCTAAAACCATGAGAAGAAAACTAAAATATAGAGACAAAAACTCCCAATGTACCATAAAGGATATTGCATGATAGACATGCATCATGAGAGATTATATCAACAAGTTCAAACTCCTTATTGAAGCTTAACTTATGTGACCTAATACCATGTGAAATAGAGCACATATCCTCATATATTGGCAAATGAAAAGTTCATATCCCATGCACTCCAAATTATTTTTCATGCATGCCATTATGGGCACTTTAAGATCAAACTTGAAGGCCTCAAACTCACATACCTCAAAAGTGCATACTTAGTTGTAAGGGATATCATAACATGAACATTCATCAAGTATGAAATCATAAAGGGCTACCTTATACTAGTATTTGTGGTTATTTGAATGAGGAAATACTTTCTTATCCATATCTAAGTCGAGATTCCAACCAAAAGCTTCATAATTAGACATAACATTGTTATCCTTATGTGTAAAGCTCATGCCTTCATAAAAAAAGGCTTCATTTTTAGCATGGCACATGTTATGATTAAAAAATTTGGGGGGCTAGGTATATCACTATCATGGGAGTTTAAATGTTCACACCCACTCAAATCACTTGAGTCATCTATTTTATTGTAATGAAAATCAAGTCCAATATTAGACCATGGTGCATCATGCTTGGCACAAATTGAAACAAGTCCATCCATGGTGTCATAAAACCCATAAACAAGTATAAATATAAAATTGATTAATGTCTACAACATGTTCAACTTCACATTTTGATTTATTTTATCTTCTTATAAAGGCCTCTACAACAACATGCCTAAAGAGATCATGAGGCATGCAACAAACATCACACTATGGAATAGAGTAATGACACAATAAAGTTTAACCTCCACCACCACTATCATCTTTGAGAAATCCTATGGATTGTTTGTCCAAGGGCAATGGTTCAACAACTTTGACATTCTTGGATGACAAACCAACAAACCTAAACAATTGGAGGTTCTCATCAATGCCAATTACCAAGTTGTAAGCATGATGAAGTCTCATAGGGCACTTGTCTCTTAAAAGAAAACCCATCTCATTATCAAAAGACACAAAATATATGATTGAATTGGGTCTCAAATACTTTGGTATATTATTTAGAGCCATAGAAAGTCTCAAATTAAATGTGCAAATAGATTCATTTTGATCTCTATGTATGTTTGTGAATCTATAAATTAGCACATTACCATCTACATTATTGTCAAACAATTCTATGAATGTTGCCTAGAATTCACCCCATGTAGAAATAGAGAGGTCAGACAGATTAACATACCATTCTCTAGCATTACCTTACAGAGTTTGCATAAACAACTTCATCATTTCATTCTTATCTTCCATCTCATAGTCCTCTGTCAAGTTGATGAAGGCTTGAATATGCATGTTATCAAATTCATCACTTCTTCCATAGAACTTTCACAATTCTTTTCTAATTTGGTTAGGAACAAGGTTGAGAAAATTTGGAATAGCATTGAAATTCAAAATCCTATACCTTGCATCTATCCAATGCACTCTCACATGTTGCATAGAAAACTTTATTTTAGTAGAGGATATTCAAATTGTAACAATAGAGTTTACTCTTACTAAGGGGGGAAATGTTGAACACAAGTATAGGGTTCAATCACTAGTAGAGTACACACTAACTAGTTTCCCATGGAATGACCGAACTAAACTTTACCCCCAAGAGAGTCACCATTTATTGGTGCAAGTTGATGGGAGGCCAACACTACCTAATTTCCACTTGAAACATTAGAAAAAACTTAAAACACCAACAATGATCTTCCTAGTAATTGTGCCATTTGTTGGTGCACATTGATAGGAGGCCAACACTACACACAAAGCAAATGACCTGCTACCTAGTCTATAACTTTCAAAGAATTTGAATCATAGGATTTTCAATTAAACATTTAGGTTCTTAATCCCTAGCAATGACACCAATTTTTTGGCTCTCAAAATTGTGAAACCCTAATTCTCTAAAGACAAACTATACCTAAGTGTCACAGATGCTAACTTAAGGTGGATAGCTTGTGGCTTATGATTAGGCAAAGACAACAATTTGACAAGTAATAAGGATGGGTAACTCCTACTTTAGGCTTTGCTAGGCCAGGAGGTGTTCCCCAAGGTCTTCAAAATAAGACACTTAAAAGAAAATGAATGAATAAATTCAAGGTCTTAACAAACATACCTGATGCACTATGAACTCCAAAATATGTCACTAAGTTTCATGTTAGTGTTGGCTACAACTTGACCATTAAGACCTCCAAGTGAGTAGATGAGAACTTTCTTGCATATGCACCCAAAGATAACAACAATACTATTCCCTAGTAAGTGAATCCACTTAGCTTCACATATACATGTGCAAGAAAGACATCATACTTGTAAGATCATTAAAGATTTATTAGTTTTAGGAAAACATGAGATATATTTTGAATTACATTACTAGATCATATGAGAATGGTGGAACCTAACTCCATACCTAATCTAATGAGAACAAGAAATATTATGATGGGAGCATGTTTGGTCTTTCACCTCCTAGATTGGTCTCTATTCCATTGGGCAATAGAGTTAGAATCTACAAGGAAGAAGAGAACACATCTACAAACCATAAATGAAACTAAATTTGCATACACACACAAATAAGAGATAGAAGCATTTATGCAACTAAACATGCTTACTAATCCATCTCAAAGCTCCAATAACCCATATGAAATAAGAGGAGTCCATTACAAAAGGTTCTCAATGTATTAGAATGGTGTCACACATTCATAAATAACTCCTATTAGAATCATGCCAGCAAGTGTGGAAAGAGAGAACACACAACTCGGTTCAAAGATCCCCTAATTTGTTACAATAGATTCTACCATGGAGACTTTTAGTTGTAGACAAACTTCAAGTGATCACCCTGCCTATGATTTGCAAAGCATATTATTATCCCTTATAGACTTGACTTGCATGAATTGATGCCCTAAAACAACTTGAGACACATACAACTAGAAAGTTAGCTCAAATACCAACCTATTAAGCATATTACATCCTTATATATAGCATTTCATTACATTTAGTTCCTTGGGTGGGATCGTAGGGGTCACCTATAGTCAACACATGCAACTCACTAGTACAACTATCTACACAAGAAATCTCCCTTGGATATGTTGATAAGTAAACTGAGTAAAAACCTCCAAAACTTAGAATTTTCAATAGATGAGCCCAACACAAAAAATTAGATATGTGCAAAGCACAACATTGAACACAACTTGACCAATGTGGCCCATTTATAAATTCTCAGATCAGTTTAATCTATGATGGGCCAAAAGCAAGGACCTTGAGCAACACTTACAAGCATGAAACACAAACTTTATGAGGGGCACCAATAGTAGGAAGTGAATGTTGGAAGTGGGTGTGAACAAGGGTATAATAATGAGGGTTAAATGATGAATGTATATGAATAAGTGTAATTGGGAGTAAATAGGTATGTCGATAGGGATTGGAGCACAAGTCAAAACCTAGCACAAGAGTGTGCCACTTGTCAATATGTGATTGCATTTGAGAAATTCCACCAAGGTGGATACAAAACTAAATGGGAAATAGAATGGTTACAATGCAAATTTCACCATTAAAATTTTCCCCCACTTTGATGTGCATGTGAATATATCAGGAGCATGCATTTCAAAGTACATGGACCTTCTCAATCAACATGAAATATAAATATTTAGACACTCATAAAAATGATATAGGATATGTGTAAAGTAACAAATCATTCTTGAATTCTTCTTGTATGCTTCTTAGTATGAACACTCCAAACTTGCAAAACATAAAAAGATATGCAAAGAATAGCTTTTGTGACACAACTAAAATAGGTACAAATAAGAAGTTGCTTTAATTGTCTACATAAAATGAGAAGAAGGAAAATTGAAGGGTTAGGAAATTATGCTTATACAATTTAAGTGATAAGACAATACTTTGGGTGATGTGACAATACAATATGGCACATGTGATATGGCCATGTGATCGATGTCCACATGATATGGGTATGTCATGCATTAAAGGCTCTACATGATACAATTATAAGTCTTGACATGATGTGGCAATATATCTTTACTCATTATGAGCATCTCATGAAATAAAGTTCTATACAATGTGGTAATATATCTCTATGTGATGTGGGTATGCAATGTAATCAAGTTCCATTTAGATATGGTGATGAATCTCTATCTAGTTCAAGTTGCTATTTAGATTCTCAAACCATAAAATGCATTAGTGATAATATATGTCCTTGTTCAATTGGTTGCATACAAAGTATGCAAGGAATTAGAAGAGAGGTGTGTAGTCGTGACCAGGCAACCTAATCACGTAGCTCAACAACACAATAGTAACAATAACTCAAACAAATCTGAAACTATTTTATTAAATTTCACAACACCAGTAATTACAAACATATTGGCCTTCTAGGCCTTAGCCTTAGGCATTACAATGCAATACCCAATCGATTATGTGCTTACAACACCAAATCATCTCCCAATGAATACATAGATCACCCCAATCTACCATCATTCCACCTCTGCTACACAAGGAATAACCACACCCTTATGTGCTAAGTGGAACCCTTAATCTGCAACAATCTCACCTCTTTTCCTCCCCTTCCCCAAGGAATTCCCTTCCCAAGGAATCTCTCTCCTCCCAAATCTGCTCCGAGAAATCTCTCTGAGAAATCTCCCTATGAGAAATCTACCCAAACAAGAATGACAATCACCTTTTTATTCTTCCTGTGTGGAAGTTGAAATGGTTATGGAGTTATTCAGTTATGGAACTAAATATACAAGTATTCAAATAGTCTTTAACATTTCAGATTAAAGATAATACTGTTTGACAAATAAAATAATCACCCCTTAATAAAGTCCCATACATCAACAACGTGGAGCCTTTTCAAACTTTACATCTTGTGGTAAAAACTATCAGAAAATAAACTTTAAAGCCATCGACAAAATAATGATTTCACAAACTAACCAATTTTAGGTGTAATCCTTTTATCATCAAAAAATTATAATTTCCTCAAACCTTGGAATCTCTTATCGGCGAAACCAAACTTTACAAAACTTACACGTTATCGGCAAATATTCAGTTTTCCAAACCTTAGTTATAAATACCTATCGGCAAAAGTTTGCTTTCCCAAACTTTAGCATATTTCTTCGTTATCGACAAAGTGATGATTTCTTGAACCAATTCCTTGTCCATACAATCCCTTTACTCACCATGCCCTCTATCAGCAAAATCTAGCATTCTTGAACCTAGTCGGCAAATCGACAAATTTTGGAAGTCCCAAACTAGTTTGAAAGCATGAAAGTTTACCGACTAAGTGATCCACTCCACATCGGCAAGAATAACTCCTTCTCTTTCTTCATTGGCAATTTCACTTCTCCACGGACCAAATAATTTTGATTTCAACTTGGCAAGGCTTATCAGTGAAATGGACCATTGGCGAACTTATGAGTTTGCGAACTAGGAAAGTTATCGACAAAGTTCTAAAATTTCAAACTTTGTCGATCGAGATTTCCTTCAACACTGGGAGTCAATTGTGAAATCTTTGTATTTGAAAAGAGAGATTCATATAAAGGCCTATCAGCAAAGTCACCCATTGGCGAGCTGAGCCGTTAGTGAGCTTAAGAGTTTGTGAACTCAGGATTTTTTCGATTGGCTATAACAACCAAAATTTGTCCAATTTTCACCAAAATGAAATTGGAGATACCCAATTGGGTCTTCCACATGATGATTCTCTTAACTTGGCTGAATTAACATGAATTTTCCTCCTGAAGCAAAAGACCAAAGCCAACACAAAAATAAGCCAAAGCATAACAAAAATTGAACAAAAATAGAAACTGAAAACCTGATATATTTTTGGGTGAGGCTGATTTCTCGTGGACCCGGATGCTCCTGCATCAAGAGGTAAAATAATATATGATAATTTGATAACAACAATAAAGTAATTGCATTGGTTATAAGCATATACACACATAAATCATGTAATAAATGACATGGATAAGCATCTTGTGATAAGCAAGTAGCAAATATCAAGTAATAGTCATGTAAGCACATACAACATGTAAGATGTATCATCATAGAATTAGAATAAGCATGTAATATAAATTGGCAATAAACACCATTGAGAATAAAATATAGACCCAAGGTCTAGATTAATTATGTTAGAAAGTTAACCCCTAGTTAATACAATAAGAAGAAAAGCAGAATTAGTTGTTGGGAAAGGTGTCTCAACCTTGCATTCCCAATGTTACATATTTATTATTTATTATTTTTGTCCTAACATGAGAAGTGGGGCATCCCACTTTGTGATGGGACTCTTTACCACATGTCCACCATCTTGGACAATGTGTAAAGAGTTATAAGAGCATCTTATGACATTGTAAGATGTGAGAATTACTTGACAAATTCTATGACATGTAAGAGCATGACGATAGAGGTTATATTGGAATCTTGACTAGAATTATGATAGTCTTATGACACATGTCATAAAACATCTTTAAATGGAGTAACATGAAAAATTGGGGTGCCTAAGTTGGAATATTCACTATGATAGGTTATGACAAGTTATGACATCTATAAGGAATATTCTAAAAATAGCTTAGAATTCAAACTTAGTATGGGGCATTAGAATTTGGGCCATGGGATTTGGGTGCCATCCTCTTGCATGTTGGCTTAAATGGTTTTACAAAACCATTGCACAATTTCTTATTTGTGTCTCTTCCACTTATTGGGGTGCCTGGATAGAGTTTTCATAGTGTGTTGTAGGGATGCCATTATGCTATCAAAATTACTCTAGGATATAATGCTTGCAATACTCTTGTAAGGGCATATGCCTGAAGTTGTATGCAATCATAATGTTATTGTAATACAATTGGTTCCATGCTTTAGAGTGTGCAATTTTTCTCCCAAAAGGGTTTTCCCTATGTATACCTCGATGTTATTGTTGTATTGGTTTTGTGAATTTCATTTCTTTGCATGTTACTTGTATGTGTGATTTTCACTAGAAATTGTTAGATTTGAGATTGTACATTTTCTCTCCTCATAGGTTAGAGTAGGAAGCATTTTTACATCTTAGCTTCCTTTCATTTGGTATTAGATCCTCATCAACTTATGTTCTAGGTGGTAGGAAAGAGGTTTTTGGACTAATCTTGTTTTCAGTGGGAGCATGCATAGAGGAGATCTTGTTTCAAGAAAATGGTAACTATATCTAGACTAGATATGGAGAGATTTAATGGAAATAACTTTGAGTCGTGGAATCTGAAGATGGAGGATTTATTCATAGATTGAGATTTATGGGTTGTAGTAACTAGTCCCAGACTTTCTTCAATGAAATATGATGAATGAGCTATGTTGGAATGAAAGGAAAGAAGTCTTATCAAGATTTTCTTGGAAAATTTAGTGTTGCTAAATGTTTGTGAAGAATCCACCTTGAAATCCAGGGTTATCCCACAATAGTGTGTCTCACTTGTGGGACATCCTAATTTTTACCTGAAATCACATATTTTTTAGAAAAAAATAATGATTTAAGCCTATATGTGTTCCATCTAAAGGGGTTTGATTGAAGGTGTTTATATCAAAACCCCTTAGATCAAATCCCCTTGGATAGAACTCCCCTAGGCTTGAATCAAACCCTTGATTGAGTCTCCTCCACACCTATCAAAATGCTAACAAAAACCAATTTTGCTTCACTTTTTAGGGGATAAATTAAAGTCATTTGGAAATATCATTTTGTAATTATGTAGCCCTTAGTATTACCTTTCAAAAAATTATAATATGTAATATGTTTTTTTAATATTATATTTTAAATTTTTTTTTATAATGGATATAGGTCTATTATGAAAAACAATGACCTGCATTCAAGACACTAGGAAAAATAACAAACATTGTTAGAAAAATCTTAGAAAAATACACTGTACTACACATAGATGTCCTTATTTTAATGAAAAAGAAAATTAATTTTAATATATATGTTAAGAGAAATGCATTACGAAATAGAATAGGTCTGAAATTTTTGTTAGTACTAATTCAAAAATTAATAATAAATAAAATATTTGATACCAAATTACCAAAAAATATTCATGCACTAGATAGTGGAGTTAATGGTCTAATTCCAATAAATCACGAAAAAAAATATTTGTAGTGAAGTTTATGCATTATGAAATAATCACTCAATAAAAAATAATAGAAAAATACAAATTGATTAAAAAATAAAAGCAAAAAATGATAGAAATAATTCTTTTAAAAATATAAAAAAATTATAGCTTGAATCTATATAGAAAATTCCACAACTCATTAGTTTACATCATCCTTAAATTCTTGACCATTTGTTCCATATATTTGACACAAATTGAAAAATGTTCAAAATGCTAATTTTGAGCATCACATTTTGGCCATGGGACACACTATTGTGTTTCACCCACCCTCTAAGAGAAGTTGCAAAATCTGTACTAGGCTAAAATCCTTGGTTAATAATCTTTTTATTTAGAAGAAGTTTTACACTCTCAGGATAGGTGATGGTGATTCAGTAGTAGAAAACTTGAATGCATTCAACATAATCATGAGCCAATTATAGTCTATTGATGTGAAAATAGAAGAGGAAGATTGATGCATGACCCTTCTATGTTCTTTGACAAACTTGTGGGATAACTTGGTGATGGCTATTTGAAGCACTATTTCAAAGCTTGTGCTCTATGAGGTAGTGGTTGCTTTACTCTTGGAACAGATGAGGAAGAAAGCTTCCAAATCTACTAAGAAATATTTGACTATTTATGGATGGTTGAAGGACATAGGAAAGAAGAAGGATAAAATCAAATCTAAGTCTCATGGGAGATCTAAGTCGCTTTGTAAAAATTCCAAGGATAAATGTTGGATTTATGACAAGCCAGGTCAGTCATTTAAAAAAGGACTGCAAGGAGGAGAAAAAGAAGAAAAAAGGTGGATCTAATGATGATTTTGGTAAACATTCTCAAGAGGATGTAGGGGATGCCTCTGTCATAACATTGACAAGGCATGCATGTGAGGGTGCATGAATGATTGAATTTGGAGCTTTTTTCCACATGAATCGCATCAAGAGTGGTTTTCAAATTATGAGAAGTATGATGGTGGGAAGGTATATCTTAGTGACAACTTTTATCTTAGTATTGTTAGTTATGGGAGGGTCAAGATTTGATTCTTTGATGGGAGGATCAAAGGTATCTCAGGAGTTTTGCACATCCTTGGTTTGACACAATCTATTATCTGTTAGTAAAATGAATGATACATGAGTGTAGGTTATCTTTAACAATGGAGGATGTAATATGGTTCAAGGACCTATGGTGCTCGTGAATGGGGTTCAAGTTGGTACTCTCTTTCAATTGGATGCATGCACATACATTTAGTGAAATAGTTCTTTTGTACATGCAACAAGACACGTAGAGCAGTTATGGGTCAGTAAAAAGTTTACAACAAGGCCTGTAGAGCAGTTATAGGTTGGTTACAAGTCTATAATAGGGCCTATAAAGTAGTTACAAGTCTTTATCATTAGACTCAGGACCTATAGAGAAGTTGTAAGTTGAGCCTACATATAGGTTAAAAGTTGGTTACAAGTCTTCAACTCTAGTTTTGATGGTCATGCATTTTAGGTACCTACGCACTACTCTTACCTCAAAGAGAAGGTGACTTGCCATGAAGACAATGTTATGCCACCAACATATAGGGCATATAGGTGAGAAAGGTCTATGGTCCTAAAAAATAAAAATCTTGTAGAGGGGATTACAATGTATTCTCTTAAATTTTACTTTTGTGAACATTGCATTTATAGAAAGAAAAGTCATGTTTAGTTTTATTCCAGTTCTCATAAAAATTCTAGGTTATTGGATTTAATTCATTCTGATGTGTTCGGTCCTATAAATGTTCTTTCATTATCTACATCATTGTATTATGCGTCATTTATTAATGATTATTCTAGGACATGTGTGTATTTTCTCCTAAACAAGTCCAAGGTCTTTAATTAGTTTAGGAAGTTTAAGGCTCTCTTGGAAAATCAGTCACGGAGAAAGATCAAGGTGTTGATGACTAATAACAATGATGAGTATTGTGCTATAGAGTTTGACATATTTTGTAAGGAGAATGGTATCGAAAGGCATAAGACAATTCCATAAACCCTTAATTGAATGGAGTTTTAGAACACACAAATAGGATGTTGATGGAGATGGCTAGGAGTGTGCTTAGTGGGGATAGCTTGGAACATAAGTTATGGGTGAAGGCATTTGCTACTATATTTTACTTGATTAATATGTCTCCTATATTAGTTCTTGTTGAGAAAACCCTTATGGAGGTTTGGATGGATAGAAATATCTCACTTTAACATCTTCATGTATTTGGTTACAAGGCATATGCACATGTGCCTAGGGAGAAGTGGTTAAAGTTGGATAACAAGGTAGTAACATGTATCTCCATTGGCTATGATGTCAGTGTGAAGGGGTACAAGATTTAAGGTCTTATGGCTATAAAATTTTGGAACATTTGAAATGTGTTTTTCAAGGAGATTAGGGGTTTTCCTATAGTTGAAAAATCAAAGGAGGATGGGAAGTTAGTTGTGCAACTATAGCCTAAGACTAAGAAGGTTGCACTAGATGTTGAACTTGAGGTTAAGGTTGGACCATATGAGGAGGATAGTTTAAAGAGCTTAGAGTTTTTAGAAGACGACATGTAGAAGCTCTAGCTCAACCTTTAAGGAGGTTCACTCGATAAAGTAGGAAACCAAAAAGGTATAGCCCACCTAATTTTAGATGTATTTTTTCTTTTTTATCTAGCATTGATGAACCTATAATAATTAATGAGGCTATGGAAATGGATGATTGTAAGTCCTAAAGATCCATGGATGAGGAGATGGATGCATTAGAAAAGAATGACACTTGGGACTTGGTTTAGTTGCTTGAAGGACAAAAACTCATTGGATGTAAATGGGTGTTCAAAAATAAGTTTGGATTAGATGATAACATTTTGAAGTACAAAGCACAATTGGTTTCCAAGGTTATTTCTAGGTTGAAGAAATAGATTTTAGTGAGATGCTCTCCCTTGTTGCAAAGTTGATGTCTATCATAATGCTTTTATTTGTGCTATTGCTTTTAATCTTGAGCTTGAGTAGATAGACGTGAAGACAATTTTTTTGTATAGTGATTTAGAGGAGGAGATTTACATGTCATAGCCAGAGCACTATATTGAAAAGGTTAAGGAAACTTTTGTTATTTGGTTGAAAAAATCCCTCTATGGTTTAAAACAATCTCCTAGAATATTGTATAAAAGCTTGATTCATATCTTTTGAATTTGGAGTTTATTGGGTCTAATTCATATCATTGTGTTTACTATAAATAGAGTAGTGATCATTTTATCATTATCACTTTGTATGTTAGAGATATGTTGATATTTGGTAATGATAAGGAAATTATTAGGGGCTTGAAATCTCAAGTTTCGTTACAATTTGAAATGAAAGACATAGGGTCTAGAAATTGGATGGGACAAGGCTAATAAAAAACTTTGGGTTAGATAGAGGAAGTATGTTGAGTTTGTTTTACAACATTTTAGCATGTCTGATAGTAAACTGATCAATATTCCTATTTTTGTGGGAACCAAGCTTTCAATTAAGCAGTGTCCTATAACTCTCATAGAGATGGAGGAGATGATTTCAATACTCTATTCTAGTGTAGTTGGTAGTTTGATTTATGCTATGGTCTACACTAGACTAAACATTGCCCAAACAGTGGGAGTCTTGAGTTGTTTGATGGCTAATATTGGCAGGGATCATTGGGTGGTAGTGAAGGGACTCTTCAAATATTTGCAGGGGACTATAGAGTATTCTATTTTATATCAGGGTGGTACTTCTAGTGACTTGCAACCAACTTGTAGAGGACCTGCAATCAACTTGTAATAGTTCCTTGGGGCACAATTGTGTTGCTGGTACTTGTAAAGGATCTACAAGGGGACCCACAACCAACCTATAGAGGACCTATAGATGACTTGCAACTAACTTGTATAGGTCCTATAGATGACTTGCAACAATCAATGGATATTTAGGAAAATGTGGACTTAGATTGTGTAGGAGATGTTGATAGCATAAGGTCTACTAGTGGCTATGTCTTTACCCTATTTAGTGCTATAGTGAGTTTGATGAGCAATTGATAGGTTGTGGTCACTTTATCCATGATAGAGGTAGATTATATGGTATCTACTCATGCCTATAAGGAGGCCATTTACCTTCTAAGACTATGTTAAGATGTGGGGCTAAGTTAGAGAGCAACCAAAGTTCATTGTGATAGTCAGAGTATGATTAGTTTGGTATAGAACCAACAATTCATGCATGAACAAAGCATATTGATGTCTAGTACCATTTTATTCCAGGTATGGTAGAGGATGGGAGGATAATGCTAGAAAATGTTGACACTTTGAAGAATGTTGTAGATGCATTGACAAAGCTAGTGACCATGTACAAAAGTTTAGGTGGTGTTGTGAGACTATGGGCCTCTCGAATCCTAACAGTTAGATGATAGTGTTGGAGTTCCCATTTTTCTCTTGAAGGGTGTTCGACAAGTGGGAGAATGTTGGGAAAGGTGTCTCAACCTTGCATTCCCAATGTTACATATTTATTAGTTGTATTTATTTATTGTATTTATGTAAGAGTCACCAATGGACTCAAGTGTCCAGGATCACATACAAAACTAGAAATAACTTTCCATAAGAGAGTGGAAAGAGGATGAATTGCTTGATTGTGGTGCAAAATGAAATTATAATATTATGATATGATACATGAGGGACCTTTCTTATATAGGCAAGGAGATAAGATAGGACAACCTAAGATGATAACACATGTCTTAATCATAATGCATGAGACATAGATAAATATCCTAAGTGTGCTCTAAGTAAACTTAAGTAAATTAGTGTGAATAGGACCTAATAGGGAAATCGGTTAGGTAATATACCCCATTCACACCAACACCCCCTTAAGTGCAACTCAGGGATAATGAGAAAGCATGCAAATGATGAAATTATGGATGATGGATGGGTCCTAGCTACATGGCCATGTTAGGTACCCATGTACAAACAATCTCTCACAAACAGAAAAAAAAAAAAAAAAAAAACCCATAGGAAAAAACTCCTCTCCAAAAGAGAGAAAAATAAGAAAGTGAAAGAAGAAAGGAGGACTCAACATGACCCCCCAAAAATTACTTCTGTCACCAATATACAATTAATAACCCCTGATAGAAGAGAGAGTGAGATGATAGATCCCCCCACAAAGAAGTAGCTCCTGTGCTAATGATGAATGCTTGAAGATAGAACACAATCCACTACTTGCAAACAACATTTCTCCCCTTGGGAAGAAACAAATCCAATGGTGGATGTAGAAGCAACTCCCATAATCTGGATGAAAAGGGAATCCAAATCTAAATTCATGTATTAGAATACAACTATGGTGTCTTCATGTTGGAAAAAGATGTCTCCTCCAAATCAAGAATTGAATGTCCAATCAAAGAATTTAAACTAGGAAAGGAAAGATACTAAACTACATTTGAAAACACTAAAGATTGATGACATTACTACTATCAAAGAGGAGAGATAAACCAACAAATGTGTCCTCCAAATCTAAAATGTGACACTCCAAAAACAAGGATGAAATGTCTGATAAATAGGAATCCCAATGTGGTGGATTAGGAAGATTGAAATGATCTTGTTGCAAAGAATCATTGGAATCTCTCAAAGAAGCAACACTGAACCATGAAGTAGTAATAAGTGATATGATGGATTAGTGTTCTTTATAGGAGGAGAAGGAGAAGCGAGATAAGTCTCTATGTCATCACAATGATCAAGACCTCCTAGATATTCAAGCTCCTCTTCTATATCATCATCAAAGGGTAGATTATTTGCATCATCAAAGGGTATAAGACTATCCAAAATAAAATCAACAGAGAATGGAGAGAGGTGTGTCTCCATAGATATCCCAAATTTTGGTCCAAAGAGTGTGTGGGCACTCAATATGTGAGATGGAACATATAGTGTCAACATCAACACTGGAACAAATCAATCCTAGGACATGATCATTTCTAATATCTGATGCATATTTCCTCTGAGGTGTATCTAGTTCAGGTATGAGTCATAAAGATAAGGTAAAAGTTTAAGCCACTTGCAATGTGTCAAGATGCCTTCTTACTAAGACTCATAATTATCCTTATTCAAGGTTACCATAGAAGGATAACAGAAAAACCAATGATATCTCCTCAAATAAATTAGATTAGAGATCAAAACATTCAATACATATCAATGTTGATAAATGAATCCCACCCAAGAAATAGAACCTTTCCAAGTGCTAAAGTGTTTGGGATATCAACTAGAATGTAAATAATTGACAAACTAAATAAAATATACCTAGGGTTGAATCTGGAAAAATTACATAGATGGCTGTGTAAAGCTCCTCAATACCTTTCCAATGCTACATGAATCACAAAAAATGGAGATTATGGAAAAATGTTATGAGCTTAAAGGATAAAATGGATGATTAGACTTAAAACAACAATATACTTCACTTAGCAAAAAAATCTAGAAAAAATACTAGGACCATTGGAAAGTGCTCAGAACTAGCTTTTTGGCTCCTATTCATTTGCAAATTTTTGATACCATATGTGCAAGATATGGATCTTAAAAAAACTAGGTACCTTAGCAATGCTAAATGGAGGCAAGCGACCCTTTAGTGGCAGCTAGGCAGAGTCTAGGAGGCCTTGATGATGCAGGCCAAGTGGCAATGGTAGATCTTATGATTTTTTTCTAGCCAAGCAGTGATGGGAAGGCAAAGTTGCTAGTTTGAGTGTCCAGGTGTTGTACTATTTAAGGTGATGATCTCTAGTTGTAGAAGTAGAATGGTCCACTAAGGGTGGTGGTTTGAGGTGGAAACCTAGATGAGTAGTAGATTGTGTTGCTTTTAAGCTCTCGTAGTTGGCAATGACCTGGGGCCAGTAGTGATATGACTATGGCCTACATTTGGAAACTCCTGCTTGTGCCTTTAACTGCTAAGAATTTCTATTGATTGCCAGTTAGTGACCATTGGTTTAAAAAAACTTGCCAACCCTTGCACAACACTAACAGATGATGATGACAGCTAGGATATTAACCATAAAAAATCAATTGTGACTATTGGATATTTGCAAAGACTACCATATTTTTTTTACTAACTAGCTGATGGTGTAGGATGATGCACACATGCAACCATATGGTATGGATCCATATGGATATGTATGGATTTTGTATGATTTGTATAGAATATTCTATGACCTAAAATTTATAAACCCTAAAACATGGCCAATTTTTAGAAGCCAAAATAATGGTATTTTATATCAAAATTCATCTTTTGGGCTACCTAGAAATGCACCCAACAAAAGCTCATGCTTGATTTTCTCCCAGATTTAAAAAGGGGCCTATAGATCTAAATTTATAATACCATGTAAGAGTCACCAATGGAATCAATCTCCTAGGATCACCTACAAAACCAAAAATAACCTTCCATAAGAGAGTAGAAAGAGGATGAATTGCTTGATTGTGGTGCAAAATAGAATTATGATATTATGATATGATACATGAGGGACCTTGCTTATATAGGTAAGGTGATAAGATAGGACTACATAGGATGATGACAAGTTTCTTAATCATGTTACATGAGACACAAAGAGATAACTATCCTAAGTGTGCCCTAAGTAAACTTAAGTAAACTAGTGTGAATGGGACCTAATAGGGAAACCGATTAAGTAATATACCCCGTTCACACCAACATTAGGCATCCCACTTTGAGATGAAACTCTTTTCCATGTGACTACTATCTTGTCAAGTGTGTAAGGAGTTGTAAGAACATCTAATGTCATTATGATGTAAGAGCATATTGTGACATTATACGATGTGGGAGTTACTTATGACAGATTATATGACACATAAGAGCATGATTATGTGGTTATATTGAAATCTTGATGAACATTATGCTAGTATTATGATGCATGTCATAAAACATCTTTGAATGAAGTAACATGAAAAATTGGGATACCTAAGTTGGAATGTTGACTATGATATGTTATGAAAAGCTATGATTGTTATGAGAAATATTCTAAATATAGCCTAAAATATAAACTTGGTATAGGGAATTAGAATTTGGGTCATAGGATTTGGGCACCATACCTCTTGCATGTTGGCTCATGATTATCCAAATCTGTTTGTTTACTATTTGTGTCTCTTCTATTTATTGGGGTGCTTGGATGGAGTTTTCAGAGTGTGTTATAGGGATGTCATTATGTTATCAAAGTTACTCCAGGATTTAATATGAGTGATACTCTTATAAGGACGTGTGCTAAAAATTGTAAATAATTATATTGTTATTGTAATACATTTGGTTTCATGCCTTAGAGTGTGGGTTTTTCTCTTGAAAGGTTTTTCGACACATATACCTCTATGTTATAGTTGTATTGGTTTTGTGAATTGTATGTCTTTGCATGTCACTTGCATGCCAATGAATGTTATTGCACGTGTGATTTGGTCATTATAAATTTTTATCTCTCCTCATAAATTAGCATAGGAAGAATTTTTGCACCTTAGGTTCCTTTCATTAATGTGGTAGATAACATATAAGTAAAACAAGTATTACATCCACATACACATCATATGGTAGAATCATTCATTTCTTTATTTATATTAATCTTACATATAGTCTTTCATATTGCATGCATAAATATATACATCACATATTCTTGGGTGATATGCTCTTATCTTTCTAATTCATATTATCTTTTCTTCTCATTCTATATCCATCCTACATAGTTGCAGTACACTATGTTACTAATATAGCTTATCTATATGTAGGGACATGTCCCTAAACTTATCTCTATATATCTTCCACCATTAGGATGTACCACACATCATCTAAATATTGTTTCAATATGCTTTTTAGAATTTGTAGTAAATTATAGTTTGTCTTGTTCTATGAAGTGTTGAGCTCATAAGACATATCTTTCGATGGCCTCTCAAGTTTTCACCATCAACCTCCATTAGGTTAGCCTTTCATGTTTCCAACCTACTGGGAATAGATTCAGCCATCCTTTCAAGTTTTCAATTGAATCCATTGTGTCTTAATGTCAGTTTTGTGACTTGCCAGCATCTTTCCAAGGCCTAAAGTATTATCCTGTCCTCATGACAACCTAACACTAAAATGATCAAAAAGTCAATTGGTGATGGCCCAAATCTTATATGAGAACTTTGAAAATCTTATAGTAGTCGATGCATTTAACTACAAAATTCTTAGTTGTATCTCCTTGGCAACCAAAACTTAACAAAATATTGGTATCTCCATCATGAAGTCAAAAGATGATTATATATATTCTTAATTTGATTATAGGCAATATCCCATTGTAGAATAGTTTATTGAAGGCACTACGTGCATACTATGATGTCAATATAAGATTTTTCTACACTTGTCCAAGTAGAAGGTTCAACTAGAGTAGGGATCATCTGCTTAACTTCCAGGGGAGAACTTGATAACAAAGATAAATGGATGTTTACTTCTAAACTTAACTCCATTTGTGCAATTAGTTTCATTCTTTGTTTGTTCATTTAACTATGTTGAGATTGGAGGGTTCTAAGTTATCGTTGTTGTGATCCATATAGGTCATGCATTATATCATAACTCCCTAAAAGTTAAATAATTTGGTTCTCCACCATATCTCTCTGAACCTTTTGTTGCATGGTTATTTGTGTCCAATTTTCACAATACTGATAAAGTGTGGATGCATCATTGCAAATATTATCTAACTTCTTTAACTATTTGTTCAATTCTTTTTGACCATTTCATCGTTTGATCTTTTAGTTTCTTCTTTTCTTGGTCCCAATTGCCAATTTGTCCAAGTAAATTTTGTACTACATCCTCCAATTGCTTTTTTATTTTAGTTAAGGAATCAAATTGAATTTGTGGTTGCTTCTGCTATATTGTTTTAAGCAAATTGTCCATGCTTTCCTCTATGGATACATATTTCTATATCAAGTATTGTTTAACACTACTTGTAAACACTTCACTAATATTCAATTTATGAAGTGGGAAAATTTTAGTGAAGTCCACTTGTGGCCCTGTTGGTGTGTTGGTGAACAAATTGAGTCTCATAGTAACTACTAGAGATATCTAATTTTGTTTTTCCATGCATTCCCTTATCTTGGCTATTGGGTCATTGGTTGGTTGTCTTCCTATAGTTATTAGTATTTATTTAGTTTTTTCTTCTTTTGCTTACTCTGGCTTCTCTCCCCCTTCTTAACTTGAGAATTTCCCTTGATCTCATCTTTTGTTAATTTCTCTTCCTTGAACTACTTTGTGCTCATCGCTTGGCCTATTTTTTCCACATCTATATCATCTCTAAGTTCTAGTTCCTTCTCTTCTTCTATTGGAACTTGTTCTCCTTGTATATCTTCTATATGTAGTTGAGGTTGTTCTATATGTGATGAAGTGGTAGCTTGAGTTTTACGCTTGTCCTATTTCTCCTTAAGTACTATTTGATTGGCCTTCTTAGTTATAGAAACCACCTCCTCATATAATTTCTTTTCTAGTTTTTCATTCTACAAGTTGTTCATCAAAATATCTACTAAATGTTTGGTTCATAGTTCCTAAACTTGAAGGGATTATACCTAATAGAACATTTTAGGTGATAGATTTAGCTTAGTGACTATCTTCTCCATACCTTGACTCTTAAGAGAAATATCAATTTTGTAGGCTTCTTCTCTTTTTGTAGTTATTTCCTTTTGTAGTATGTTCACCATTTCTATCAGAAACTCCTTAGTGATTTGTTTGAATGTATAGGGGTTTGTAGAGAAAAAAAACAAGGCTTCTTTTATAATCTATTTGTTGGGTGTAATGGTTCAAGATGTTGCTACTTCCAAGTGTTTGCCTTTTGTGGATAGAGATCTGAGTAGATTTTTCCCATCTAATACTTGGTATGTTGTCTTAGTTCTTACCTTCTCTTCTACCACCTTGCTTTGTGTGACCTTTTTCTACATGGTGAAGTTATTTTTGTATCTTCCTTTTATATTATTTCTCTTCTTTTGAGGAATTTTATCCTATTGCCCAAGTCCTTTATGCGCCTTCTATTTTTGTCATTTTGTCTTAAATTTTGGTTGCTTTTCTATCTTCCTTTTTGTGAAATCATTTATAAGAGAGTTTGTGGTTTCTTCTAGTGGCATTTTGTGTGGTGAGGGGGTTGCTTCTATATCAATACATTCTTCGACCAACTCCTTCCTTTTGTTACCTTTCCTTTCATATTGTTGTTTTCTTTTTCTAATTATTCCCTGACCAACTATTTCCATGTTTTGGAATCTTTCACAACAAGATTTTCTTTTTGTAGTTGTGTAGCTCTGCTCAAATATCCTAAGTGTTATGGTATTACAATGCCCCAACCTTATGCTTAGGACATTAATGGACAAAAACCGGGCAAATAATTTTTTTGTGATACAAAAGTGGTATTAAGCAACCCACACAACACTACTACTTGCCCGAGGTGTCATAACAACATGTAATGACACACTTAGCATGCAAACTAATGCATGATGCAAGGTAACACAAGTAGAAGACTTTAAAAAACCATAGTTGGTACAAAAAATGAGATAAGGAGGAGAGTTAGGATTCCCAAGGTCATTGAAAAATCCTTATAACAATATCCCTGCTAGACCACCCCTTAGCTATCTCAGAGCTATAGAAAGAAAAAGGTCAAAGCTTCCACAATTTAGTCTTCAAGGAAGATTTGCAATAGTTTGGACTTTTTTCCAACCTTGCAACTCAACTTAGCAATTTAGACTTGCATTTCAGGTTTCTTTCCCATGTTACAACTAAGCCTAACACTACCTTAGACTTCAATATCAGGCTACAATTCGTGACCTGCAACATCTTCTTGTGTTTCAAAAAATAGTTATGGTTTGCACACTACAAGGTGTGAAGAGACTTTGATCCTTAGGGCTTAGGTTGACTTCAGACTTTGGGGTCTAACTGCAACATGCACTTCAGGCTCCAATCTTGAAAAGCAACTTACAATATGCAAAAACCCAATGAAAGTTTGGAATAGGACATCTTTGAGGGTTTAGGTTTTGGGGTCTCATTTACAAAAGCAACTTGTAAAGTGTCAGGTCATCTTTGAACCCTGATCCCCTAGATAACTCTAACTCTAGAGACTGGTTGTAACTTGCACCTTGCAATGTGCAACAGAACTCTAAACTTTTAACCTCTTTCTCTCTTGAGTTTGGAGACCGATTGCAACTTGCAATGATAGAACTCTCACCCATGCAATGATAGAACTCTCACCCATTATGTGGGCACAATACAATCCAACATATAATCATATCATTGAGTAAGAGCATCAAATGCAAAAGAGGACTCCAATGTCCCAATTTAACCATATCTACACATAGTATAAATTCCATGACATGATAATTTCCATCCAACATAAGGATCAAATTTCAACCACATGAGATCATAACATAATTACAAGTTAGAGGCTTCTTCCCAAACATGGAAGGATCACACTCTAATACATTGATACAAAGAATATTATTACATCAATAATGAACTACCTCCAAGGTGCTCCAATAATCACAAAGCATAGCATGAATACCACAAGAATGTTGAACAAGGAACTCTTCCATCTCCCAAGAGATCTTCAAGAATGGACCAATGGGGAATGTTACCCACCTCACAACCATATTAGAATCGTCAAGCACAATAGATGTCTATGTCACTCTAGGCAACCCCCATCTATGGAGAAGAAGATCATGGATACACCACTATCAAGGCCAAGGCTCGCACACATACAAAGAGTCTCAATAAAGGCACCAACACTTAGACAAGAGTCATACAAATTTGGCATCACACACACATCACTTAGCATAATGAAATATATCTCATCCACACAAATACACTAACATGCAACAATCACATAAACATATACATATGCATGATCACAATCACTTTGAATGTAAAATCCAATTGAGGAGAAGGATGATAATTCTAGGAAAAGGACAAGGAGTATCATCACACATAGCATGATGGTTATGGAGAATTACAACATTCACCAAATCTTAGAGTTATGACATGCCCTTCACACTATGACCAAATCTTTGTAGACATTCACATCATAGGAGAGGTGTATCACATTTTCACTCGATTAAAAACTCTCCACCTATTTGTTCTGTCGATCCCTTTGTATCGTGACAACATGGGTGAGAACCACTCCTTTCCAATCCTATACCTCAATCCTAAAAATCCAATGTTCCAAATTTATAGTTTCAACATGACACGAAAATCAATACAAAAAAAATATGATACATTGCCAAAAGATGCATAATTCTCAAATATCAAGGAGACAATTCATTTCACAAAATAATTCATTCATTTTAGGTCTAAAATGTGAATTTCATGTATTTTTATGAAAACCAAAAACCATAAAATATCCCAAGGTCTCCATTAATGGAGTCAGGATGCAACCTTCAAAATTTCCAAAAAATTCTAACTTTAAAATTAAGAAAATTTTCCAAATTTCAAGAGCACCCTTTTGATCCAAAAATGCACACCAACCTATTTCTTCAATTAAATTTTCTAAATTTCAACAAACATGGATTTTAGAAAATTTGCCATAACTTGGCCTCAAAATACCCATTTAAAAAAAATTAAAATAGAAAATCAAACTACAAATTGTAATCCTAATCATTCCTATAGAATGATGCCATATGACTACCTAATATGGGCATGGCAAAAGGAAGAAACTTTATTTAAAATGCAAATTTAAATTAAGAAAAATACCTTCCTTCTCAAGTTCAAACAATGGAGGAGAGCCCTTTTCATGAACACACTCCAAGTAATCTTTTCCTTTCACAAGCAATCACCAAGCTCCACCAAAATCACTCCAATCAATCTAAGATTTTCCTCCAAATCTATTTTTTTTAAAAAGGGAAGATAGAGAGAGAGAGTGTTTGAGCAAGAAAATGCAAAAATGCAAAGTGAGTAAAAAGTTCTCCTTTTTCCTTTTATAGTTTTCCTTCTATTTATTTTTCCCTTTTCTCATTTTCTATTTGCAATATATTTCCAAAATTCCTTTTTTTTTTGAAAGAATAGATATTTTAAATAAAACATGGATTTCCTTTTTCAACATTCACCTTCCAAAACTCATATTTCCAATAATAAATAAATCAATAAATTGATTAAATAACTATACACTAATTTAATTCTTATTGATTTTTTTCCAACAACAAGGAAATTAAACCAATTAAAATAAATTGTGTTAACTAGAATTATTTCACTAAGCCAAATATCTCATTTTGAAGACTAATTAAATCTTTTGCACTATTAAACAAATACATAAACGATAATTAAGATCACCCAACAAGACACATTCATAGGTCTAACACAAGGGGATCTAGAATCATAGTCGATTCAGATATGGTTTCATAGATTTTGACATCATAAGGGCTACAAAGGGTGAGATGGCTAAGTGTAATCCATTTCAACATTCTCCACATCCAACCATTGGTCTAACACTTGTAAATTGCCTGCACACTCAGGTCAAACATCATGCATACTTGCTCCACATAATAATAGTTGAAGCAACATAATCCATCCAACATGGTATAAATCATAACATGATATGAAATTATAACATCTAATTGTAAATCGTCTATGACTAGCATGATTCAGGAATAAGATGCATAATCAACCATAATCCATAGTGTTGAACAATACAATAATCACAATTATATCGAATATAGTAAAAATAATGAGGTTGAAACACCGAAATGATCTAACATACAAAGGCACAACATATGCATCCCATAATACATAGTTAGAAAGCAACACCAATGCATAACCTTATTAGAAATACCTTGATGGTAATACAAATCATCTCCACAAAAGTATCTAGAATACACCATCTGATGGCACACCAGACCTCATCAACAAGTTTGGTGTAATGGATCGTAACACAAGAATCACATAATACATTAATGAAACACTCAATATGACATATATCATATGAATCGAAAGCACACAAGACATACATAAGAGTGGGCATTATATGTATTCTTTTGTAGTGCTCCTTCCCCTTCTCTATTCCTTGTTGCTCCTCTAGTTTAGTTATGCCACTAATAGTGGGGAGGAGGATCTTGTATTTTCTTGGATTTTTTCATTTCCTTCTCCTTTTTCTTATTAGATTTTTATTTTACACCTTTCTTGGCTTTCTTATCCATATATTCTCTCCATGTTCAAAATCTCTTTATGGTTGGGTCTTTAGGCTGGGCAAGGAAGTTTTAGGATACATTTTCTAGAAATTGGTCACTTGCCTCATAGGTGAGCTCTAGAACCATAAAATTCCTTGGTTTAACAACCTCTAAATGGGTGTAGTCCTTATTTACTACAATAACATCATTTTCCAATTTCTTTACAATCTTGTAACTTAGTCTTTCCCTTTGTTGCATCCTTGTTTTGGAATTTTATAAAAATATGTTGTATCAATATTTACAAAGTTTGTTATTAGGGAAATTATTTATGTACATTCTAAAATTTGTGTACCTACTGATGTGTAAGTTCTCTGTATGTATCTTCCAACACTAGATAACTCACTCATGGAGTAAAATATAGACAAATTATTAGTGACCCATTTGTGAAATCATGGTGATCATTCTTTGTTTTGTCTAAATTATCCATGAGATGCTCCCTTAGGGTTTTAAAAAGGTTGTATTATTTCCTATTGGTGACCATTTCATGTGTAGTGTGGATACATGTAACTAGAGAGGAATCATATCTATTGGTATGCAAAATCTTATAAGTTATGAATTTGGTATCTTATTTGACTTTAGGGTCATAGATTTTATTTACCACGAAGAATATGCCATTAGACATTTCCCCCGTTAATGCAGTCACATATTTATTTTCCACCTTCTTAAGTTTTTCTCCTTTATCTCGTAGTCCCCTATATACCTTAATTTATTCCTTTGTTATTAGGAATGGTTAGTCTAGGTACATAAAGTCCCCATGCATCTAGCTCAACACTAGCCTTATCCATTTGTGCCCATCCTTGAAATTTGGAAAGTTTTCCCAGATATCTAGCTTGAGTTTTCTAATGTTACTATTTCTATTGAAGTACTCCTGCATCAGGGGATATTTCAATCTTTGGATCTCATATTTAAAGTTTGAATGGTCAACCTCTATTAATTTGATGTGAATGTACTTGCATAGATCTTCAACATATATAACTCTCAAAGGAACATTCAAGAATGTCCCTTTTGGATCAATCTCACTTTCCTTCCATGGAAAGGGCTTATAGATGGGTTTCTTTAGATCCTTTATTTCAACAAGCTATGGAGATGATGTGCTCACCATTGATTTCCTTAATTTTTCTTTGTTTCACTATTCTCTAATCATGCCCTCACTTGGAACCATTGTTCTTACCTTGGATTGGAAACCCTTGTACTTAATTCGCTCAGTGCTCATGCTACCTGATTCACACTTTATTTTTTAGCGATTCTCACTCTATCCCTCAACTCCTTTTTATATCTTTTTTAGTCACTTTGCTAAGATAATTGCTAAGCTCATTAGTTCTTTTGTTTATTTTTATATTACTTTTTCCCTTTATGCTTTTTTAGCTAAACTTTCTTATGTGATGAATAGTTATCAACTCTTATAATACAACTATGGTACATATGATATATGAAAAATCCTTCCATACTTATTTTCTTAGTTTATCTTCAATCTCATACATAGTAAGGTTTTAGTTGGGTGCCATTTATATAGTTGTTTAGTAGCTCACTAGTTAATGTCCTTAGCTTGACAACCCCTCTTCCTTGTATATGGTCTATGTAGTATGAACCAAGCTAATGCATGTTTTAGTTCATTGGTTTCCTAAATTTACTATCATATAACAATACTATATCTCCCTATCTCAGTTGTTTGTTATTGATATTTTGGTCATGCCATACTTTTTATTTTCTCTTTTCTTGAGTTTGGTTATAGGATGCAATAAATTGATTTTCACTTAGCTTCTCCAACTCTACGATTCTTTCTTTGATGGATTCTTCTTCACTTCAATATTGTAGATACTTCAAACTATGTATTGCATTGGGAATGCCACATCTAACTTGTACAGTAGTTGAGATGGATAGAATTTTATCAATCTTTTATATGTTGTGCAATATATCCATAGTACTATAGGTATCTTTTGATCCCAATATGATGGATTTCCATCACATACCTTTGTTAGTACATTACCCAAAATCTTGTTAAATGCCTCACTTGCTTTGTTTTCTTGTGGATGGTATGGTGTATGATGGGCTTATTATTTGTCCTATTTATTTCACCATTCCTTATAATTATATCCATGTTCATGATGTTATAGTATCATTCCTAAGATATTTATGAACTTTACTTTGATTTCCTGAAGCATTAACTATGATTAATGATGATTTATAAACGTTTGTATGTTTTAGTTAGTTGATGCTAAATTATGATGAATGATAATTATTAAATGAAAAGTATTTGTAGAAGGATTAAAATATCATTTGTGGAAGGAACGAGTCATTCCTGCAGCTAAAAAGAAGAGAAAGAAGTTGACAGTTGTCAACATGTAGTTGTTGCTAGAAAAGTGGCGTGCAAAAAAAGTCAAAAAGATAGTTTCAGTAAAACATGTATATCTTCCTTGTTTCTTAATGAAATTCAGATTTTCAAAATGATTTGGAAAGATGAAAAGTAGGAGCACGAAACCCAAAAAGCGTTTGAAGAGATATGCAATAATAAAGGAGAAAGAAATGATGAAAGTTGTCTGAGTAAAAAGTGGCGACTGAGAAGACAGAGATTTAGTCCAACTTCCACCATTTGTTATACTCCGAGTTTTAGCTTGAAATAAAGTTGGATATGGATTGCCATGTATTTATACACATCATAAAATCTCTAAAAAATTAGTTTGATCATAAAAGAGTTCAAATAAACTCTTTTCCAATTAGCCAGATGAAAAATTGTAATAGGACTCTATTGTCCAGTCATTGTATTTGTGTCATTTGAGGAATAATCATTTTCCTTGTTTTAAGGAATGATGGGACACCTATTAGATGTTTGTTAGCCTATATATTTGAGTATGTAATCAAGAAAAGAATATGGAATATAATATGGAAGGAGAGAATTTAGTTTATTACTTTTAGTTAATAGTTTAGTAGTCACCTACAGCCATTGCTGAAGGTACCCGCAACAACTCCTGTGCAAAAAGGTTTCTTTTCAGTATTAACTGTGTTTTGTTTAAAGTTATTGAATTTTAGTTATTCTTTCACACAATGATGATAGATTAGGAGTCTCTCATGGTGCATATACAGTGCAGACCCATCATAAGCTTATGCTCCTTGGTTGATAATTTAATGTGGGAGTACAATGTCAAGTGGACTATTCAGATGGGTTTACCCCTGAATTATGTTAAGTCTACAATGAATTAGTTTTCCTCTACATTTTTGGCGCTGTTGCCGAGGATGGTGTCAAGCCATGAGAATCTCTAGGTTTCTTAAAAGTTCTTCCTTGTTTTTGTAGAATCATAATTTCTATTCAAAGCATTTAGGATTATTAAGCGTTTTGAAAGTTACCGCAATTAGATTTAGCAACAGAAAAATGGATCAGATTGATATGCTTGAAAAGAGTAAATTGGAAATCAATGAAGACATATTCTCTAACATCATAGAAGAATTTTGTTCAAGAATTGATGCTAAAGAGGACAACCTTGTTTTGCAAAATGAAGAAGTTATTATACATAAGGTTGCTGGTCAAGATGAACGTGATATCAAATCAGAACTCCTACTTGAAGAAGAGACCTGCTATAAAGTCAAAACTAGTATTCTCATGCAGAAAAGTAAAGAAGAGAATGAAGAAGACCAATTTTGGGATTACTTAGAGGTGTTTTGCTCAACTTTAGATGCAACACCAAAATCTTTTGTAGAGCAAAAATATGAGTAGCATGAGCATCCTACAAAAAATTCTATGCTTCTATCAAAAGAAGCAACCCATCAACATGAAACCAACAAGGAGGGTTCAAAATTTGTTCTTTCATGTGGATGTCCTATCAAACATCTAGCTAAAATAGAGGCCACAAAAGTATGACAAATCATGCTTGCATTCAAGCATGAAGTTACAACTGCAGATGAAGCTAAATACATAGTTGCAGTTAAAGAAGAATGGTCTTCACTTAGTTATTTCCTTCAAAACAAAAGTATGTATTGTCAAAATGAAGTAGTAAGTGAGTTTGTTTATGTATGCCAAAAATTATTGCAGTTGTTTATTAAGTTTCTACTTATGCTGCACCTCTTTTTGGTTGCTCACAAGTATGTGAAGCATTGTAAGTTGCTAAGGAAAGACAACTATTTCACAGAACTAGTCAATGGTTTTGTTTGATCAAAGTTTTATTTGTTGGTTAATGTAGGTTAGGATAGTTTTTTCATTCAATAAGTATTGTTGCACAATGTCTTAGATGTCTTCTTCTCCAAATATTGAAGCATAGTTAGTTGGGTGTTGTCCGATGTAGTTTGTTTCCTCATTTCTTCTTGTTTAGATGACTATTTCAAAGGTATTCATAGTTGGTTGTTTGGTCATATTCCAAAGTCATTTTCTTTTTCAAGGTTGTGATTCATGTTTGTCGAAAAAAGTTTCCATTAGGTGGTTGGGTCTTCATGGGATCAAGAATGTCTATTCAATTGGTGTTGTTCAATTGGTCTAATCATATTTTATTCAATGGTAATGGACTACATCTAAAAGTTACATTAGAAGTTATTGGATGGATAGACATTTTCTGCAGTGAGCAGCTAGGAAACCTACAACAACTATTGATGATAAATATGTAGCCACTCTTAGAGCGACCTGTACATTCAACTATTTAGGAACCTATACTTTCAGCTATTCACCAAGTTTTCACTAAATCATAGAAGGTACTTACATTTATGATTCTCATTCATTAGTAATATTTATCATTTTTAGTTAATTAACTACCTATGCATTACAATATGTTCATCAATTATCATTGTTCTAATTACATGCTTCATAACTGATTTAATCCGCTACCTACATTCATACATTGGCATTTGAGGACAAATGACCTTTCAGCTGGGGGGAAACGTGCATGCCTTGTATTGTTGTCCTAGACCATAGGAGGATGACCTTGCTTGTATATTTTCATACCTACCTCCTACATTCATGACTATGTTTGCTTTAATTGACATATTGTTCTATTGATTTCCCTTTGCCATTATTGCCTCAAAGTGACAAAAGGAAAAAGTATTTAGGGGTAGCTATAGAAGATGTTATTCATGTTAACTCAAGAATGAATTAAAGAGAGAAGATGTTAAGAGAATATAGAGAGACATCCATACAACAGTAGTTCTATCTTGATGAAAAAGAAGGCAATCATGCTGGTAGTTTTCATGTCTAACCAATGTCCATCTCCCGCTTGAGGACAAGCAGAACTTCAGCTGGGGGGAATGATGAGCTTATTATTTGTCCTATTTATTTCACCATTCCTTATGATTTAATCCATGTTCATGATGTTATAGTATCATTCCTAAGATATTTATGAACTTTACCTTGATTCCCTGAAGCATTAACTATGAGTAATGATGATTTATAAACGTTTGTATGTTTTAGTTAGTTGATGCTAAATTATGATGAATGATAATTATTAAATGTAAAGTATTTGTAGAAGGATTAAAATATCATTTTTGGAAGGAATGAGTCATTCATGCTGCTGAAAATAAGAGAAATAAGTTGACAGTTGTTAACATGTAGTTGTTGCTGGAAAAGTGGCGTGTAGAAAAAGTTAAAAAGGTAGTTTCAGTAAAACAAACATATCTTCCTTGTTTCTTAATGAAATTCAGATTTTCAAAATGATTTGGAAATCTGAAAAGTAGGAGCACGAAACCTAGAAAGTATTTAAAGAGATACACAATAATAAAGGAGCAGGAAATGATAGAAGTTGACTGAGTAAAAAGTGATGACTGAGAAGGTAGAGATTTAGTCCAACCTCCACCATTTGTTATACTCCGAGTTTTAACTTGAAATAAAGTTGGATATGGATTGCCATGTATTTATACACATCATAAAATCTCCAAAAAATCAGTTTTATCATAAAAGAGTTCAAACAAACTCTTTTCCAATTAGGCAGATGAAAAGTTGTAATAGGACTCTATTGTCCAGTCATTGTATTTGTGTCATTTGAGGAATAATCATTTTCCTTGTTTGAAGGAATGATGGGACACCTATTAGATGTTTGTTAGCCTATATATTTGAGTATGTAATCAAGAAAAATATATGGAAGATAATATAGAAGGAGAGAATTCAGTTTATTACTTTTAGTTAATAGTTTAGTAGTCACCTACAACGATTGTTGAAGGTACTCGCAACAACTACTGTGCAAAAAGGTTTCTTTTCAGCATTAACTTTGTTTTGTTTAAAGTTATTGAATTTTAGTTATTCTTTCACACAATGATGATAGATTAGGAGTCTCTCATGGTGCATATACAGTGCAGACCCATCATAAGCTTACGCTCCTTGGTTGATAATTTAATGTGGGAGTACAATGTCAAGTAGACTGTTCAGATAGGTTTACCCGTGAATTATGTTAAGTCTACAATGCATTAGTTTTCCTCTACAGTGTACTTTTACTATGGTGAACCATGAAGGTCTCTAAGATTTCCCTAATTGTCTCCTTTACAAAGTGCTTTACTTGATCACTTATGATGCTTAGTGGATAACCAAACCATGTGATAGTGTTACCATATATGAACTTAGTTGCAGTCTATGCCATACAATCCTTGGTTAGTTTTTCTTTTGCTCACTTGGCCAGGTATTCAATTCTAGTTATAATAAATGTGTGTGGGTCTTTTGAGCAGAGAGATTGATTAGGCCAATGAAGTTAACAACCCATTTTTTGAATGGCACCATAGTCAACACAAGTCATAATGGCATTTCATTCCTTGTAGTTGGTTTTCAAACTCTTTGATATGCATCACATTCGTAGACATACTTATTAACATCTTTGAACAAATTGAGCCACGAAAGTCCTACCAGTAATACTTTTCTAGAGCCTATGCCATCACCTAAATTATGTTCTGAAATCCCTTCATGAGGTTCTCCTATAATGTTTTCTCTCTCATGTTTAATAACCACATATCTTAATATTTCATCTCTACCTAGAATATATAATTCTCCACTAATTATTGTAGATGGAAGTGCTTGTGTGGTAAACTGTTGGAATAAGGTGCCATTAACCTTGTAAATTCCAATATTGTATTTTATTTCATTTATTATTTCTTATTTGTAACTACCCATAAGGGAACGAGGTAGTCTGATTGACAGTTGTAATTTCAAAGTTACCGACGGTAGTTATGGAGTGACATTTATGGTTGGCAAATGTAAAAACTCAAAGTAAATGAGGGTAGGCATGCTCCCTTGAGGAATCTACTATTGTTGGCATGTATGACAACTGTCATAATGTTTGGTAAGCAAATCTATGACAGCTGCAAGTTGTCATAAGATTCTGAGATTCTATGACACATATGACGGATATGTTAGTTGTATATTTGCTATATTTAGCCCAAGGTTCCTATCTTGAAAGGATACTCTTTTGTGGAATCTATGATAGTTATGACGTGTCATAAGATGCTGTAAGAGGCCGAATTTAGTCTTGGACCCCCAACCTTTGCATGGCTATTTTTGGACAAATGTAAGATGCTTGTAAGATGATAATTAATGTTTATAGGTTGGAGAATCTTAGGAGAGAGAAGGTGAACGCCTAGGATAAGTTGGAAAATATTTCTATAAGTATTTACCATGTATTTGTTGCTGCAATATAGATTTTAGGTACTCAGGTCCTGTAGGAATGCTGTCGGATTGAAGACTTGTGTAGTTGATGTATTGTACAATCTTGTTGAGATTAATACAAACTTGTGCCTCTTTCCTGGTGGAGTTTTTTACCCACAAGGGTTTTCTCCACATAAACATTGTGTCATTGTGTTGAGTTCTTTATGTTTGACATCTTTTCTGTAGTGGGGTTTATGTTTTTTTTACAATCTCCATTGTTAATGCACACTTAAGATTGCTGAAATTTATCTTGAATCAGATTTCCATTGAAGTAGTGTTGCTTTCATTTCTAACATTTGGTATCAGAGCCTGGCCAGTTTTGACTCTTGGGTGGTAGTGTGGAAGCTGTAGCTACAGTGGAAGATTTGGTTGTGTTTGTTTTGTAGATCTTGTGTTGTTATTATGGCTGCATCCACCTTTGCATCAACCTCTCGATTGGACATTGAGAAGTTCAACGGAATGGGGTATGAGTTGTGGAAGCTAAAAATAGAAGATTTGTTGGAAGAAAGAAACCAATGGTTAGCAGTTCAAAAAGAGAAGAAACCTGATGATGTCTCTCAAGATGAGTGGGATAGATTGGATAAAAAGGCACGGGGAACCATCCGGTTGTGTCTTTCAGACTCTGTCTTGTTGAATGTCGCAAAGGAGGAGACCGCACACAAGTTGTGGAATCGGTTAGGTTAGATCTATCAAGCCAAGAGTATGGTAAATAAACTTTATTTAAAAATAAAATTGTTTTCCATGAAAATGCGAGAAGGTGAATCAGTTGCAGAATATTTAAATTCTTTTAATTTGTTATTGAGTTAGCTTGATTCAATAGATGTTGAGGTTAGTGAGGAAGGTAAATGTATCTTACTTCTTTGTTCTTTACCTGAGTCTTGGGAGAATGTTATCCTTGCTATCACTGCTAACCTTGTGGATCCAAAGTTGGATGCTCTTGTTTCAGTGCTACTGTCACAGGAATTGAGGAAGAAGAGTTTAGATAGTTCAAGGGATGCTCTCAGTTTCAGGGGAAGGTCTAAGGAAAGGGGACCTAAAGGAGATCAGAAAGGGGCTAAGGAAAAGTTCAAGGGCCGGTCAAAGACTCCTGGTAAAAAGAACAAAGTTAAGTGTTGGAACTGTGGTAAAAGGGGACATGTGAAGAAGGAGTGTAGAAATCCCAAGAAATAGTGGGAGAGTGCTTCAGATAAGTCCTCAAATGTAGGTGAAGATGTTTTACTTTCTGCATGTAATGTTGTTTCTAATGATCATTGGTTAGTTGACTCAGGATGCTTGTTTCATATGGCCTCGCATAAGGAATGGTTCTCCACATATGAAGAATATGATAGAGGTAATATCTACCTTGGTGACAACTCTTCATATCCAATTTTTGGAAAAGGAAAGGTATTGTTGTGTTTCAGTGATGGGAGAATTAAAAACCTCCCTAGTTTTTTGCATGTTCCTGGATTAGCTAGAAATCTGATTCAGTTTCAAAGTTGAATGATTTGGGAATGCATGTGACATTTGAAAAGCATGGCTGCAAATTGGTGAGAGGGAACTTGGTGGAAGCGAAAGGGAAGAGATTCGAGAACTTGTTTAAGCTTGAAGCCACTACAGTTTGTAATGCCTCTTATGTTTATGAGGCTTCTAAAAATACTTGTATGTTGTGGCACCACAGATTGGGCCACACAAGTAATAATGTATTAAAAACTATTAAAAATAAATAATTGTTGGACGGTTTCTCTTATTCTGATGAGCACTTTGATTTCTATGAGCATTGTGTGTTTGGTAAACAAAATAGAAAATCATTTCCTTCAGGAAGCAATAGAACAAAAGAGAAATTAGAAATTATTCATACAGATGTGTTTGGAACCGTGGATAATGAATTTATCAAAAAATATCGTTATTTTGTAACCTTCATTGATGATGTATCCAGATATACATGGATTTATTTTATAAAACATAAATCTGAAATTTTCTCTAAGTTTAAGGAATTCAAAGTCTTAGTAGAAAACCAATCAGGTTTAAAGATAAAAATATTAAGATCTGACAATGGAGGGGAATATTGCTCTAAGGAATTTGATGAGTTTTGCAAGCATGTAGGTATAATCAAACAAAAGACAATTCCATATACACCACAGCAGAATGGCGTTGCAGAAAGGATGAACTGAACACTTATGGAAAGGCTAGAAGTATGCGTAGTGATCCACAGTTGGATAAATGCTTTTGGGCAGAGGCTGTGTGTACTACTTGCTACTTGATAAACATATCTCCTTGTAAGGCTCTTGATTCGTCACCTTATGAAGTGTGGATAGGTAAGAAACCTTCTTTTTCACATTTAAGGGTTTTTAGTTTTGAGGCTTTTGTTCATTTGCCTAAGGAAAAGCAATCTAAGTTAGATCCAAAGGCTGAAAAGTGTACATTCATTGGATATGGTGATAATGTCAAAGGTTATAAGTTTTGGAATCCACTAACCCGCAAGATTATCTTTTCTAGAGATGTTATTTTCAGGGAACTTAGAGCTATTTCTGAACCTGAGCAGCCAAAAGAAAAAGAAGAAAAGGTAAAGAAGGTGCTCTTTGATTTAGAGTAGCAAGATGCACCTCAGGAAGAACATAATGATGGATTGGGGGGTGAAGAAGAAGAAGATTCAAGTAGTTCTGATGAAGATGAATTTGTTGTGATAGAAGAAGTTAGTGCTGATGATCATGCAGAAGAACGAGTAGAGTCTCTTACTCCACCCTTGAGGAGATCCACAAGACAACATAATCTAGTTGATAGGTATAGCCCACCAGATTTCCATTGTGTATATGCTTTATTAAGTACTAACGATGAACCTAGATCCTACAGGGAAGCTATTTTTGCAGATGATAGTGAGTCTTGGTAGTTAGCCATGTAGGAGGAGATGATGGCTTTATACTCTTGTAACACTTGGGATCTTGTTCATTTGCCCAAAGGAAGAAAGGTCATAGGTTTTAAATGGGTCTTCGAGAAGAAATTTGGAGAGATAGGTCCTTGGAAAAGTACAAGGCTAGACTAGTAGCCAAGGGCTACTCCTAGAGAGAGGGAGTTGATTTTGGTGAGATATTCTCTCCTGTTGCTAAATTGACTTCTATTAGATTTCTCTTATCCATTGCTGCAACTTATGATTGGGAGATTGAGCAAATGGATGTTAAGACTACATTCTTGCACAAAGATCTTGAAGAAGAAATTTATATGCAACAACCTATAGGTTTTGAGGTAAAAGGAAAAGAACATTGGGTTTGCAGGTTAAAGATGTCTCTTTATAGTCTGAAATAGTCCCCCAAAATGTGGTATCAAAAGTTTGACTCATTTGTTTTGAAATTGGGTTTTGTTAGAAGCGAGGAGGATCACTGTGTTTACATTCATTGTGTTGATGATTCTATACTGGTTATTTCTTTGTATGTTGATGACATGTTATTTTTCAGCAATACTAAGGGTATGATCAGTGAGCTTAAAGCCCAACTTTCAGGTGCATTTGACATGAAGGATCTTGGAGCTGCCAGGTGTATTTTGGGAATGGAGATTAGAAGGGACAAAGTTAACAAAAAGCTTTGGTTGTCACAAAGTAAGTAAGTGAATACTACTTTGTAGAGGTTTAGTTTGCAGGACTGTAACCCAGTTAGAGTTCCTTTACCCATTGGTACTAAGCTTTCATTAGATATGTGTCCAAAGATTGAGGATGATTTTGAGGATATGTCTAATGTGCCATATGCTACTGCTATAGGGAGTTTGATGTATGCAATGGTTTGCACTAGACTAGATATTGCCCAAGCAGTGAGAGTTTTGAGCAGATTTATGTCTAACCCTGGTAGATAGCATTGGAACTATGCGAAGATGGTGTTTAAATATCTTGCAGGTACTCTTGATCATTGTTTGGTTTATTCTGGTACTAATAGTGTTGATAAATCTTTGGACATACAGGGTTTTGTTGATGTAGATTGGGCAAGTGACTTGGATAGTCGAAGGTCCACTAGTGGCTATGTGTTTACTCTGTTTGGAGGTGCAGTGAGTTGGATGAGTAAGAGGCAACCCACAGTTGCTTTGTCCACCACAAAAGCAAAGTATATGGCTGCTACTCATGTATCTAAGGAGGCAGTTTGGTTGAGGAGACTATGTACAGGTATTGGTTTTGATTGCAAGATCATTCAAATAGGTTGTGATAGTCAGAGTGCTATCTGTTGGCCAAGAATCCCATGTATCATGCTCAGACTAAGCATGTTGATGTTCAATATCACTTTTTTTGAGAGTTGGTTCCAAATGGAGAGATTGAGATGAAGAAGATAGACACTCAGGAGAATGTTGCAGATTCATTGACCAAGCCTGTGAGCACATAGAAGTTTGTATGATGTAGAGAGGCCATGGGCCTTGTTTCTTGTGCCTGATTATTTCATTTGATTTCCTATGGGTTGATTTACAATGTATAATGTCAAGTGGGAGAATGTTGGAATAAGGTGCCACTAACCTTGTAAATTCCAATATTGTATTTTATTCCATTTATTATTTGTTATTTGCAATTACCCATAAGGGAATGAAGTAGTCTCATTGACAGTTGTAATTTCAGAGTTACTGGCGGTAGTTATGGAGTGACATTTACGGTTGGCAAATGTAAAAACTCAAATTAAATGAGGGTAGGCGTGCTCCCTTGATGAATCTACTATTTTTGGCATGTATGACAACTGTCATACTTTTTGGTAAGCGAATCTATGACAACTGCAAGTTGTCATAAGATTCTGAGATTCTATGACGCATATGACGGATATGTTAGTTGTATATTTGCTATATTTAGCCCAAGGTTCCTATCTTGGAAAGATACTCTTTTGTGGAATCTATGACAGTTATGACGCATCATAAGATGCTATAAGAGACTAGATTTAGTCTTGGGCCCCCAACCTTTGCATGATTATTTTTGGACAAGTGTAAGATGCTTGTAAGATGGTAATTAATGTTTACAGGTTGGAGAATCTTAGGAGAAAGAAGGTGAATGCATAGGATGAGTTGGAAAATATTTCTATAAGTATTTGCCATGTATTTGTTGCTGCAATACAGATTTTAGGTACTCAGGTGTTGCAGGAATGCTGTCAGATTGAAGATTTGTGGAGAGAGTTGTGTAGTTGATGTATTGTACAATCTTGTTGAGATTAATACAAACTTGTGCCTCTTTCCTAGTGGAGTTTTTTACCTGCAAGGGTTTTCTCCATGTAAACACTATGTCCTTGTGTTGAGTTCTTCATGTTTGACATCTTTTTTGTAGGGGGTTTTATGTTTTGTTACAATCTCCATTGTTAATGCACACTTAAGATTGCTGGATTTTATCTTGAATCAGATTTCCATTGAAGGAGTGTTGCTTTCATTTCTAACATAAGCCTCCTTTTTTCTTCTTTACTGTAACTATTTAGGAAATCACCAGTAGATAGTAATTCAACAATCTTCTCCAACTCAATTGATATTGCATTCACCTTGGAAAATTATCCTTAATGAGACCCCCCCTTCTTCATTCTCCATTCTAGATAAATAATCTTGTCTTTGATTTGCTTTGCCCTATTTTACCATTATTTTAATATCAAACTCTTGGAATGACATTAGCCATTGACATATGCAACTATGTATGATTGGTCTATTCATTAGATACTTCAATGGTTTGTGATAAGTGTAGAAGATAAATTATGTTGCCAATAGATAGTGTCTAACTTTTTGTAGACCAAATACTATTGCTAATGCTTCCCTATAAATTTTGGTATAATTTTTATTAGCCACCACAAGCTTTTGACTTGCGAATGCAATAGGATGGTCTTTTTTCCTCTTTGTTGTGTGAGTATTGCAGTAATTGTTGTACTAGATGTATCCACATGCACATGAAACAATGGTGCCCAATCAAGAAATATTAAAATAAGGGCTTTTGCTATCTTGTTTTTTAATATATCAAATGTGTTTTAGCATTTTCTATCCATTCAAATTTATTTTTATTCTTCTTCTTTAAGAGTTCTTCTATTGGGCCTAAAATAACTACATAGTTTCTAATACATTTATGGTGGTAACCAATATATCCCCAAAAAATTTAGTCTCAGATACATTTTTTGGAGGGGTTAGGTTCAAAATGATAGCAATCTTCATGGGATGTACTATCATCCCTTCCTTGTAAATCATGTATCCCAATAAAGAACCAAAACATGTAGCAAATATGCACTTCTTTAGATTTAATTCAATCATGGATAAAATCTTTGAATGTGTCTACTATAATCCTATTGATTACTGTAGGTGCATTCTCTAGTCCAAATAACATCATCATATACATGAAAGATCCCCATTCAGTGATAAAAGTGTCTTTAAAATGATATTCTTCTCATATATTTACCAGGTGATAACTCAAGAATACATTAGTAAATGAATATACTTGTCTATTGGAAATGGTTTCCAACACTTCCTCTATGAAAGGAGTTGGGAATGGATCATGGATGCATTCTTTGTTCAATTCCTCGAAATCTACACCTATTCTTATCTCCCATATTTTCTTATTATGTACTGCCATGGCACTGATCCACTCTGCATTCTCAATTGGTTTGATGATTCCTCTAGCAAGCATTCTATTTATTTCACTTTTTAACTTTACCTTAACATTTGGGTTTAGCTAGTAGGATCTCTACTTCTAAGGTTTAGCACCATCGTTTAATTAGATCCTCATCATTTTGACTTCATCCTTTATACCTTTTAGCTCTATAAAAGTTCTAAGGAACATATGTTCACATTCCTTTATTATTTTTGCTATCTTCAATACTTTTTCATCACTCGAGTAATCTGCAATCTTGGCTATCTTTGGTTCCCCTTCTTTTGCTAAATTTTCTTCTCCTAGTTTTAAAGGTTATTAAAAATATTGGTTTTTATCTTCATTCTTGTCTACTACATCCCTTTCATCTTCTCCTATATGTACTTCTGAGTTCTTAGGGTCCTCTTCTCCTTCCACGGTATCTTTTCCTCCTTTATTTACCAAACAACATGCTTTCGATGGTACCCCATTTTCTTGTCCCCTCTATTCAATCATTTTCTAGATACCTTCTTCCTTATGGGTTACCACTAATGCTTCTTTACTTTAAAATTTTCTTCTTGCCTCATCTATTAATAAGGTTACTATTTCTTTAATTTTTCTCAATACTTTATTTAGAGTTTAGTTTGGATCAAAAAAATTAAAAGTTTTATAGAAATCCATTGTGATCATAAACTAACTCTTAGTTTTTTTCCCTTTGCTCTTGATAAATATACTAGGTTTTTGCAATACCTGGGCTAATGTCCAATGAAATATTTGTATCCTTAATATTTCACCCATTACTCCTAGTCCATCCCATACTTCTTTACATTCTTTGAGGTGACATTAGGGATTTGTAGTTCCATCATATTCTTCTACTACAGACATATTTCCTTCTGCTTGTAAGTACCTATTATAATTAAAATTGTTAATGCCTTCTAGTTTGGTATATTTGGCCAATGTGTGTTCCACCATCTTGTGGCACTTAATACCAATGTATCATCTAAGGCTTCTATTTGTAGATCCTCCTTTTTGAATATTTTCTCCATCGCTTGAAGATATCCCAATAGGTCTCCTGCTCTTGAGTAATGTAGTAGCTTTATATGTAAAATCCTCCTTTGTATATAATATCCTCTTTTACTCTATAGTAGTGATTTTTTTTCTATAGCGTCTTTTTGTACATCTCTAGATATTCTCCTAACCGTATAAGATTCTCTTACTCATAATATCTTCCTTATTGGTGTAGACAGGATATGGGTGTCTCATTAGACCACCAAATTAAGCAACAAACATCAATTTCAACAACTGAATATAATTTTAGAAACACCAATTATACAAACATTAACTTCTTCATCCATATCATTCAAACATTCATCAATGATTTGGGAAAGTTTATGCTTGATCAATTTGTCAAAGAATTACTAGTTGTTTTATTGGCCAATATGTATACATGAATTCCTTTAATTCTCCTCAATTTGTGTGATTTTCCTCAAGTTTTATTCTTTCTGGACTAAAATTTGATGTAGAAACAACACTATCTATGCATGTTGGCTGTCTTGTGCTTTTATTCTATCTTCTATCTAAATTGTTAACCCTCTTCTCTACACTGGAGATAGGTTCATATCCTATCATCTTCAAAACCTAGACTCTATATCTTATTCCTTATTAAATCAATCTTTTGTCTCTTTCTATCACCCTATTCATTTGTCTTCTGTTTCATATTGACCATTTCTCTCTTCTTTTTCTCTGTATTTACTCCTACTACCCACAACCTCTCTTTTTCTTTTTCTCTTATGCTCTCCTCTCAATTTGCCTCACCCCTCTATTTTCTATTTTCTTTCTTTTATTTTCTCTCCTTTTCTTTGTATCTTCTTCCCAATCTATCACGCTACCGATGCTTTCTTTTGTATTCTTCTTTTTCTTACCTTAGTTTGCCACGCCTATTCTAGTTTTCTTTTTTCTTTTTTTAATTTTTTGTTTTAACTTCTTATCTTCCCATGCGTCCTTCACTTCCTCTTATTTTCTATACATTCTTTTTCTCCTATCCACAACCTCCTCTCACATTTCTTTTTATTTTGTTTTTTTTTAAAGGAAAGAAATTTTTCTTAAAACTCCCCATGCACCCTCCTTTTCTCTCTTTTTTTTTGGTATCTCTCTTCATTCTTATTTTTATATCTCCTTACTTTTCATATGCCCCCTTCTCCTCTTTTTTACTTTGTTTTCATTCTCCTTTTGAGCTGTGACCTACTCTTCTTTTTAATTTTGTCTTTTATTTATATTTCTTCTCAATTTGCCCATGCCTTTTTGTATTCTCCTTCTACTTATTTTCCTATCATTTCCATGACCCATTTATTATTCTTTTTTAATTTTCATCCAAAAGAAATCTTTCTTAAAATACCACACCATCATTCTATTCAAGTTGACTCATAACCATGTGTTTTTATTTTGTTTTGCATTTCAAAAAACTAGTGAAAGAGTTTGAAGGTTGGCCTTATCAACACAACTTCTACAAATGTCAAATTGCCCAGATAAAGAGATTTTAAACTCCAGACAACTGGCAATAGGACTCCAACAATGAATTAAATTCAATAATGAAACAAAAATGACCACACCCTTATTAAAAACTAGAATCTCATTCACTGTCCAAACTCTAGATTTGACAAATCAATTGATGTTGCCATAGGCATATAGATATTTATCAACATTTAAATCCAAAAGAAACAAACATTCTCCCCATTATTGACTATGGAACTAAAATATAACTAAACCAAAACTTGTGAAGATTTTTTTTTATGTGCAGGATTGCTCTTACACCCAAATGCTTCTGCACCACTTATTCTCTTTTTTGGATCATTTCACTCCCAAGCCTCTACCACATCATCTATATTAGTCAAGGATTTGCCACTTTATACAATTATTTCTCTTGTAATAGGTTCCCCATCAAATTCCTATCTTGGTACTTTCCCAATTGTATATAATCCTTTCCTTCTCTCATCTTCCTCTTCATCTTCATATGTAGTATGTATTTCTTCTATATATGCTCCTGACATTTCTTCATTGAATGATGTACTTATTTCCCATTTCCTTGTATTGTCAATTCTTCTTTATTAGAATTGAATATACCATTATTATCGACAAACCACTCTATATCCAAAATAATGTTAAATATGTTAGGAGTTCCTTTATGCATATCTATGACTTCAAAGTCTACTTTTGTTTTGAACCCCATAAATCCAAATCTACATTTCTCCATGTTCCTAAAGGAAATTTGGGACTTCCATTGGTTAGAGCTATGTTGTAAGTTGTCTCATGTAGTTATAGCTCTTCAAATTCTTCCCAAACATTCTATGGGATGATGTTGATATCATCTCCCAAATCTAATAAGGCTTGTCTAACCATTCTTCCATTAAGTTTAACATCTAACATCACTGATTATTTTTTCCATTTCTTTTGTGTCTTTTCCATACTTCTAACCTCAGGACTTTTCCTTTGTTCTAAGCTTTGTTTATTCCAATACTTTGAGAATTGTTTGATTTTTCAAATAAATCTTCTTCTTTTGCTAAGTTCACTAGTTCTTTTAAATTTTGTGCTTCTTTTGAGAAACAACTCTTTCCATTTTCCTCTTCTTTTTGTACTTCTCAATTAAATTTTTAGAATTCCTCACCACCAAGTCATCTTTCTCTCTATCCAGGTATCTTTATTTTTCTTCATTTTCCTTTTATTATTATAGAATTAATTCTTTCTACTAGTATCATTCCCTCCTTGGGTGATCATTACTCTATTTTTCTTTTTCTTCAACTCCTCAATAGCCTTCCTTCTCAATTTTTTTTTTCTCTATTTTTTCTAAATATTCTTCCTTGGTCATTGAGGGTTATTTAATCTCTCATATGCTCTCCATATCTATTTTCTTGCATTGAATAATATTCTGTCCTTCTTCCTTTGGTACTTTCATTAGTACTTTAACAATATGTAGTGCGTTAGGAATTGTTAATTCTTCATTCAAGTCCTGGCATTGGTCAATTATTATATAACTATTTGTCTTTAGGACAACTAAATTCATTGTGTAGTATCACTGTAAAATCCACATCTAGACTTTTTCTCTTCCCTACTCTTGCACTCATTAGCATAGTGCCCTAGTTTAGGACAATGATAGCATGTTGGCCTTGATTTATTCCTCTTCCCTAGCCACCTCTATTGTTGTTGTGGTAGTCTCTCCTACAACCTACTTGAGAATAGTCATCATGGTGTTTTGTGGAGGGTTCCACATCTTTAATTTGTAGTACCATGTGGTTTATGTTATTGACCTATCTTTGATTTCTTCTCCACTATAGTTCCCAATAGCCATGTGTTCGGTATCCATTTAATGCTCCTTCATCCAATTCTTGTGCTCTAGCCATACCTTTATCCATGAAACAAGCATCCCTAGTATTCCTAGGACACCATGGTTCATATTCTTCATCACCAAGTAGAATTAGATAGTTATCAGTCTCATGTTTATCCCACTACTTGCATATCTTGTAGTATACACTTACTATTTTTGTTGGGGCCCTCTCAAAATCTACTCTTAATGGGTGCACTAAATTTTATTCCTTCTGGCTAGGGGAGAAGTCTCACTCTTCTCACCTTTTTCCATAATTATTGCTTGAGCTTTAATTATTCTAATACCAATTTCAACTTTTATGTTTCATTTTTTCTGATGTTTCTCACTCTCATCTCCATGAATAAGATTCTATTTTGGTGGCTAATTCCATCACATCCTTATATGTAGAGAAAATTTTCCCATCAATTGCCATGCTAATGTAGGTGGTCAACCCTGATATGAACCATTCAATTCTTTATTTATCTAACAAGGGCTCCTCCAAATTTTAGACCACACTTTCAAAACTTTGGTCATAGTCCTCCACTAATTCATTCTTATCCCATGTCATCTCCCAAAATTTGCTTACACTATTGGAGCATTAGGAGAATAAAAAATTGTTAAGAAAAAATTACTCAATTTATCCCATGTTTTGTCATGTTTGAGGCATTCTTTCATATACCATTTTAATGCATCATCCTAGAGTGTACCTACAAAATCAAATAATTTAGTCTGATCATCATTAATCCTATACTATCTCTAGTGAGGTTACAAGATGAATAGGTGTTCTATGGCCTCTTTGGTATCTTTTCAAAAAATAACGAGTTTAGTCATGTTTGTAACTATAAATGTAGGAAGTGAAGGTTTTTTTAATTTGTTTGCTATAACCCTTGGATAAAGCCAATCAAGAATCTCATTGATAGTTGATATTGGGGTTAGATGTACATCATCTTAGGCCAAGCCTTAGTGCTTCAAGGCCTCCCCCCAACAACTACATCTATATTATCTCTAAAAATGGGGTTGAAGTACTTAGAGTTTATTGATGTCTCATATCCTTTCAATTGCCCTATCATTCTAGTTAGATTTTTCCTTACAGTTCTAACTTGTGTTATTTACCACTCTAGTTCTGTATTTGTGAGAAACACGTCCATTGAGTATTCACCTTCCTTATTACTAAGGTTTTTATTAGTCGTATCCCTCCTGGAACACTCTCTTGATGCCTTATATCACACCTTGTATATCCTTTTTGGGTATATGTCCTCTCTTTCCTAGGTGTATTTTGCCCAAGTTTCTCTTCCTTTTTCTTTTTCTTAGCTATAATCAACTTTTGATTCTCTTTCAAACCCATCTTGATCTCAGTAATAAGTTCTCTTTTTCTCTTGTTATCACCCTTTTTCATAAAAAAATAATTGATTTTTATCAAATTTTAATCCCTTTTTATTCATAGCCAAGAGTTGGACTAGATTTGTCTCAATAGTTACATCTTTTCATGATCTCCCCCTTTTCATTATCACCCCATAGGTGCCTAACCCCTCTGAAGGTTTGTCCCTAGCATGTGCTACCACAAATTTCAATCACTACCATAAGTACCATTAATACTCATTTTCCTTGAAGTATTCTTTATTGTAAACTTCTTTCAGTAACTCTACGGTTTTCTTCTTTTGCAACAGCAAATTGGGGTCCTCACAATGGAACTAAATGTTGATGATAAAATATAGACCCAAGGTCTGGATTAATTATGTCAGAAAGTTAACCCCAGGGTGATGCAATAAGAGGGAAACAAAAATTAGTCCAGTAGATAACATATAAGCAAATGCGATATTACATCCATATACACATCATAAGATAAAATTATTCATTCATTTATTTATATCATTAATCTTACATACAATCTTTCATACCACAAGCATAGATATATAAATCACATGTGCTTGGGTGATATATTCTTTTCTTTCTAATACATATTCTATTTTCTTCTCATTCTATATCCATCCTACATAGTTGCAATACATTATGGTACTGGGTGATCCCACAATAGTGTGTCCCACTTTTTGGCCAAAGTGGGATATTGAAATCAACCTTTTAAACCCAAAATTTACTTTTTGTCACCTATAATAACTAAACCATTAAGAGTTTGAAGATGATGTGAACTAGTGGTTTTTGAGATTTTCTGTAGATTCTAAACATCTCTACAAAAAACTAAAAATAATTTGTGAAAGTTTTTACATAACTTTCAATAACTTGTTTTTATAGTTAACAATATTTTTAAAAAGTGATGTTTATTCCATATCACATAACTTTTTTTTATAGAAAGGATAATATTATAAATTTTTAAACATAGATTTGTAACACTAATATCTAGTGTGTAGATATTTTTTTGTTGCATATTTTATTTTTTATTAATTTTTGAAGTGAGATTAATTATAATTTAGACATAGGTATATTCCATATCACATAACTTTTTCTATATATATCCAAATTAACTTTTTTTTTTGTTGAAACAAGGACATCAATACCTAGTGCACATATATTTTTTAGAATTTTTTTCTCTATTTTACTATTTCTCCATGTATGTGGAACACAGACCTTGGATTTCGGTGAAAAAATTATGTTCACTAGAAAATAGAAAATAAATATAATAATCAAATCAAATATATTCAAAATTATACTTTTTGGAATGTTTACTCCAAGGGCTATGATCCTACAAATTATCCTATCATGTTGATTCCATCTGCTAGTCCAACCAAAGGTTTGAAACAAAAAAAAATTGAGGAAAATTTGAGGACAAAGGTGGAAGGACCTTCGAATGAAGGTACCTTTGTTTGAAGGTATCCAAGGACCTTAAATGAAGGTCCACAATAAAAAAAATCCTTTGAATGAAGGTCATTTCCATAAAAGGAATAAAAGGGACCTTCATTCATGTCCTTTTCATGAAAACCTTCAAACAAAGGTTCACCTTCATTCAAAGTTGATTTTTTGACTCACCTTCGAATGAAGGTGTTTGGTAATTTTTTTCTCACCCTATGCCAAATTCTAATGTCTCACAAATGGGACACACTATTGTGGGTGTACCCTACTAATATAGTTTATCTATATGTAGGGATGAGTCCCTAAACTCATCTCTATAAATCTTCCACCATTAGGAGGTACCACACATCATTTGATATTGTTGCAACTAATTTTTGGAATATGCAGTAACCTTTAGTCTATCTTGTTTTGTAGAGTGTTGATCTTGTAAGACTTAGCTTTTGGCTCCCTTTCCGGTTTTCACCATTAGCCGCTATTACTCCACCCTTTTAGGTTTTCAATTGAATCCATTAAGTCCTAATGTTAGTTTTGTGACCTACCAACAAGCATATAGGCATATAGTTGCCCCCAATATAAGAACATCATGAAGGATGACACTAAAGGCTAGATAAGGATTATGTAATCATGTTGAAGGTGTGATTGAATGAATAGATAAGCATGTAAGCATATAAAATTAGGGGTGAAAAGATGTCCCCAATGTGGCCCTTAAAGCAATAATCATGTCCTATAATAAATGTTATAAGTATTTCTATGTCACATGGCATAAAGGTGAAGCATTTGAAAATCTAAACATGCATAATTAATAAATGTCCTCAAATTGATAAATAGTCATCTTGGATCAATTTAATATCAATAGGTTTCATATGATTATAGGTGTGTCAAAACTATCGTGTTAGTAAAATAATGATGATAATTGCGTCACAATGAAAATACCTAAAAAAAATGATTTTGCCACTCATCATATAGCCAAAAACATGTGTTATCATAAGTAAAATCATTGGCCTCAAGAATAGGGAATCTAGGGTTCATAGGGTGACCAAACTAAAAAGGTACCTCAAGTTATAAATAGTAAGGTGAATATTAAAAAGTTACTTTCATTTTACTTCCAACCTTGTGAGATTAAACCTCTACAATCTTCAGTCTTATTGTGATTTGATTATTGAAGGGCTGAATTGTTCCATCTATTGAACTAGGGAACGTAGTCTTGTGATGATGTCATGGCAAAGAATATGCAACTAGAGCCATGGGTACTTGAACTGAGCGTAGCTACAATGAAAGAACACTAATTCAAGGAGTAAAATTAAACCACACTTATTGAAATGCAATCAAAACAAAATTACTAAAATGAAAGTGCTAAAATGAAACTAAACTAATCCCAAGATATCTACCACACCACAACCAAAATAAATCTGATATTATATTATAAACCACCAATCAACAATAATCATTCACATATTAAAATACAAATAACAAAACTAAATATATAGAAATAATAAAGAAATAAACATGTAATTACAAACTAGGCATCTATCAATCCTTGAAGGAAGCCTTCAACAACCAATCTTCCTAGAAAGATTCTTCTCAAGAGGATTGGGGTGTGTCACCCCCTCTATGCCCAAGATTATCCAAGAATCAAAAGCAAAGTGTAGTTGATAAACTAATTTTATTGAATTGATGTGCAACCATTCTCCTTTACAAGTCAAAATAAAGGAGAATATGTAGATAAAATGTTCCTAACAAATTATCTAAATTAGTGGGATTGACAACAATCTTATCCCAATAATATCTCTTGTGGATAACAATCTTATCCCACCATTATCTCTTCTAATCCCAACAATTTCCCAAGAGAAGTGTTACATATCCATATGGTATGGTTTTAATACTCAACCAACCAATTTTTTTCAAATCTAAATAATATTTGGTATGATTATAATATCCATACAACCACACCATATTACAACCATACAATTATTTATTGTAATGTAGCATGTTATAAAATGACTTTACTATTTGTAGCAAGTTACAATTACAATCACAAGCTGCAAGTTATAATTATGGTGCCATTTAACAAAGCTAAAATTGGACCTCCTTATTATAGATGCTAGAACTTGCTGTATAATCACCTTTGCCATGGCAACTAAACAAAAATTCTTCAAGCAAATTATTATTTATGGGAACACTTAACAAGTAGTCTTTAACTTCTTATTTATTCCTATCAAAGGTTATTAAATCATATCAATAATTCTTAGAAATAAAACTATCATAGAATAACCATTATGGCATACAAATGGAAGGATGGATAGTGAAATAATGTGAAAGGATGGAGGAAAACATTGTAAAAGTATGCTATAAATGTGTTCATTTGAGGACTTGTAATCACCTCCAACTTAACATATTGCATGCCCTCATGTAGTCTTTAATCATTCTATTTTCATTTGGAACCATGTTTCATCTTCCTACAATAGCCTTATAATATTTCAACATGAGAGCTTCATTAATTATGGGTAGAGATCATGGATTAGGGTGATGAATTGTTGTTATATACTGTTGTGAGATAGAGTTGAAGTGATTCCACTATACAAGATGTAGAATAACACATCGAGTACTTCCAATGCTATGGGGCCACCTATGTACTTCATCCTTTCACAAAAGGTTATTTTTCTTTTTGTTTCTTTTCTATCTTCTTTCTTTTAAAGAGTTTTTCTTGTGTAAAAGCTCTACATTTGTGATGTTACTTCTTGTATACATGACACTATTACTTCCGCCTAAATTAAAGACAACTTTACGAGATGGTATGTAGAGGTTTTGTATAGCAACTTGGAGGAAATATTATGGAGATGGTTTGGATATTAACTTTTGAAGAATGGTATGCATATGGAATAAAAATTATGGAGTAGATAAGGTATTCTATATTGTTTAATTCTTAGAAATTTGATTCAAGAATCAAAATAATTCTTTGAATATAAATTAACCAAAAAATGTGTACTACATTAGTTTACCAACAAATAATGGTGTAGCTCTAAATGTGAAGCAAAGGGGCTACAAGTTGAATTGAATTGTAGATCAAAGAGTGTTGCAAGTTGAAATGTGGACAAACATCTTGCAACACAATTTTTTTAGCATGAGCAATTCTTACATCTTAAAGAGGTCGCTACATGAGGCCAATTGAAATGACAGGTGCAATAATCTATTATTAAATTATTTATTTTTTTTCATTTTTCAACAAGCTTCCAACAACAAGCTAGTTTTCAAACCACCTATTGCTTAGTAGTGCCCAAAGGTTTTCATTACTAGGATTTATTTTTTATTTTTATTTTTCAATAGGGGTCTGCTAGCAAGCTAGTTTTCACATCACTTGTTGTCTAGTGGTGCTTGAATGTTTTCACTTCTAGGAAGTTTTATTGATAAAATAATTTTATTGAATCGATGTACAACTATTCTCCTTTGCAAGTGAAAATGAAGGAAAACATATAGATACAATATTATTAACAAATTATCTAAATTAGAAGTTATCTTGACAACATCTCTTGTGGATACCAACCTTATCCCACCGATATCTCTTCTAGTTCTAAGAATATCTCCCAAGAAAAGTGTTACATATCCATATGGTATGGTTGTAGTGATCAACCAACCAAATATTTTTCAAATCTAACTAATATTTTGTATGGTTATAATTTCCATTCAACTAAACCAGAGTAATCTCTACCTATTATTTGATAATATTAAATATTACTTATTTTCGACTTTAAATAATATTTTGTATGATTTTAATTTCATACAACCACACCATATTACAACCATAAAATTATTTATTGTAATGTAGCATGTTATAAAATAAATTTGATACTTGTAACATGTTACAATTACAATCACAAGCTACAAGCTACAAGTTACAATTATAGTGCCATACAAAGCTCAAACTAAACCTTCTTATTCTAGATGTTGGAACTTGCCTTATGATCACCTTTGCTATAGCAATTGAAAAAACAATTCTTTAAACAAATAATTATTTATGGAAACACTTAGCAAGTAGCCTTTAACTTCTTATTAATTCCTATCAAATCTTATTAAATCCTATCAATAATTCTTAGAAATAAAAGACAGCAAAACCATTATGGCATACATATGGAAGGATGGATGGTGAAATAAGGTGAAAGGATGGAGGAAAACATAGTAAAGTATGTTATATATGTGTTCATTTAAAGACTCATCAATTATCATGGTGCATAGGTGAGGACACATTCTAAGATGAGTAGATAGAGTACATGCACGTACCGAGCTAGGTGAGCATTCAAAGGCAGTATGTTTAATTTTTGACCCAAAATTTTTACTTTTTTGTAAAAAAAATTAATCTTGTAAAATGATGAATTTTGTGAAAATAGCATAGGATTATTTTTCACATGTCATGACCCATGGGATTGAACCATTGTACATGGGATTGATGACTTATAGACATATTGTTAGGTCTTGTTTGAAGGTGTTGACTTACTAGGTTTGAGAAATTTTAAAGTCGGGGTTTTCTTCCCTCCTACAGTGTTCCAATCTTCATCTTTAAAAAATAACATCAGGGCCTCAATAATAGGCTTAGAGGTCAGACGTGGCATAACAAGAGAATCTCTAATCTTTTTATTAGTGGTTAACACAAAAAGTATTAGGAAGATTAATCTAAGTCACCTTCTATGAAAATCAAAGAGGCCCAACTTGGATCATGCTTGAATCTCCACTAACTCATTAAGGTTAGTGGTGAGGTCCACTTTGATATAAACCCTTTTGTGGTGATGGTAAAAGAACAAAAATTATCCCCCCACTAAGTGTTTAACCTATACATAGTTTAATTCACTTTCTTTTGTACTTGCTAAGCATAATAAGTTTTAGAACATGGAAGTACATAACATAAAATATTATTTATTGAATCTAAACTGACAAGTATGGGAGCAAGGACGCACTAAATGTAAACTTGTTAAGCTACATCAAAGAAATGGAAAAACAGAGTAGGTGCACCTAGAATTTGTAAAATCTATTTCTATAAATGGACTCAAGTGGAAGAGAATATGGTGTGGGATTTTCAAGTCAAATGGAGAACTTTGATTTATGTGTGTTGCTACAAGGTGGTACTGGGCATTGCTACAAGTTAGGGGTGCTAGTGACCCTCTTAGGCATTGGTTTCAATATCACCGATCCTCATGGGTGTTGGTGTCCTAATGTCTAAAATTATTTAATTTTTTGAGAATCGTTGCCTTAATTTTTTATTGCCCTCTTACTTGCAAAATCTTCATGTCTAACTTTAGATCTCATATATCTTGGGCTAAATTTTGGGAAGAGGGAAAAAAGGGTGTGCTATTAAAAATACCACCACAGCTAGTCCTCTACATGTGGTGTATTCCAACCTCAACAATGGCACTATAAAAATAGGAGAGTCTATGATTAGTGGGTGATGGTGTAGATGTAGTGTGTGCAAATATTAAGTGACCAAATATATAAACTCTAGAGGATGAACTATGGAAATGTGGCATGTCTAGTGATGGAGGGAAAATAACGAGACATAGATTACAAAAGGGAAGCATTGGAGAGGTAAAATATATGAAAGGGGTTTTGGATCTAAATAAGGAACGCTTATACCGATAATTTTGGGATATGGCTCTAAGATGGAGATTAAAAATAGTGATATATGGCTTGTAAAGGGGAAAGGAGATAAAAGAATGAGAGAATGAATGGGGAGAAGGATTAAGAGAGAATCATAGCTTGGGTGGAGCTATAGATTCCTAAACTTGCAGTCCACATAAGTATTACTTACTACCCTACACTCTAATGGAGCTTCTATTAATCATTTGTGAATCCTTGAGAGAGTATGAATGCTTGAAGCCTTCTATTTTCTTCTAATCTTGAAAATAGAGACTAAAATAGGTTTATACTAAGTAAGATTGCACCAACTTGCATTGGGATTGTAGAAATGAGTCTAGTAGAGATTGGTTTGAGTCAAATTTGTCCATTTACTGAATGTCATGTGAGAGGATTACGAATAGATTTGGATTTTATTTTTTATTTTTCTTTTCTCTTTTTTTTTAGGTAAAATTTTATATATTAATAGAAGGCATCAAATGCCAAGAAACTAGGATACAAAGAGAGAAATAGAGACATAGTCCAAAGCAACCAAAAAACAAGCAACCAAGATAACTCCTAAAGACCGCTAAAGCCCAAACCAGAGAAGTCGCCCTTAGCTCAACCTATCATTTAACACAAGATGATGTAACTTATGAGACTTGTCAACAGCCAACTGATCCCAATGATTAACCTCCCAACCACTTTGTTGCTTAGCAACCCACTTGGCAAGGGAGTCTTCCACCCCATTCCAATCCCTGGGGATATAGGCAAAGGAAACAAACTCAAAAGAGCTACCCAACCTCAGAATCTGCTTACCAACCACTGCTAATTGCCAATGGATTCCCTCAAATTGTCTTTCATTCAACATATTAATAACTATCATAGAATTTGCCTCCACAATAATCTTCCTCCAACCCAAAGCACAAGCCTTCCACAGCCACTAGAATAGCTTGAGATTCCATGAGATTATTCGATGCTTGTCCCATATAAGTGGAGAAGAAAAAGACAATTGCACTAGAACTATCTTTCCCAACCCCTCCAATTCTAGCATGGCTCGGATTCCCTCTAGAGGATCCATCTGTATTAATCTTAAAACCCGCAAGCAGGGGAGAAGCCCATTTGCCTTCTCTTGAAATCTTCATCTTTGGCCTATGTCCCACCTTAGCCACAGATTTGCCAACAACATTCTCATCAAGGCTTATCCCATGAGCCAATGAAAGTTCCTCCCTCTCCAATGACTCATCCAAGTCACATTTGGCTATTATAGTCTCGCAGATCATACTCACAATCTTTTGCCACAACTGCAGGGCCCATATCTGACATCCTTGGAAAATCCTTTTGTTGTGCTCTAGCCAAAGCTGCTAGAGAATACAGGAAGGCCCAATCTCCCACACCACATGAAGAAAGAAAGCTTTGGCAAGAGGTCTCCCCAGACTATTCCAAAAGACCAAAGAAGTGGCATGAACACACCCCTTATTCCACAGTCCCCACCAGAAATACCACATTTCCTTAGCATATGAGCATTGGAAGAAAATATGGGGGATACATTCCTCACTATACCCACACAAGGCACACATTGAAGGTCCTTGAAAGCCTCGCTTCTACAGATTATCCCAAGTAAGACATTTGATCCTAGCAAACAGCCAAAGAAAAAAGTTGCACTTCAGCCAAGCGTAATTGTTCCAAACTTTCTTCCACTAGAGAACTTCCCTATCTCAACCACCTTTCTGATCAAGAACTTGATATCTCCTAGCCATAGAGTAAGATCCCTTAGGGTGAAGGCCCCAATCTAAGATATCCTGATCATCTGAGGAATTACAGAACTGTATAGCTAGAATTGAAGATACAACCTTTTGATCTTCCTCCGAACCCCCTCTAGGCCATTCCTTGGGGTTTCTCCAATAGGCTATCTCTATTTGAACCAAAGATTGAGTAGACTTAAAGTCTGCGACTTGAATTCATTCATCTTCCATAAATCTATCACAAAGATCCTGTAACTGCGGATGAGAAGAGATGATGGGGGGGAACCCATCCTAGGAATCATGCCAAAACAGAGCTTCTGAGCCCTTGTTACAAATCCAAAATAATCCTTTCTTGATAAGATTATCCCCTTCTTAAGAGTACTCCAAATCATAGAGCCTTTCCCTAAGAGATCAACCTGAGGAATATCCTCACTAGCAATCTCCCCCAAATACTTAAAAGTAAGAATTCTAGCCCAAGTTTGCTCTGAATTAGTGCACCATCTCTAGTAAATCTTGGTAGCAAGAGCCTGGTAGTTGGTACTAGCCCGACAAAGACCTAGACCCCCATTCTACTTAGGGCTACAAATAACCTCCGACCTGACCAAACTCCATTTTGAATCCTCTAGATTCCCAGCCTAAATAAATTGCCTCGAAAGAGCATCAAAGTCCCTAATAAAACTCGAGGGAGCCACCAATAGAAAACACCTATAGATATAAAGAGCTTGAACCACAGATTTCAAAAGCGTAACTCTTCCAACAAAGGAGAGCCATTGGAAGGTCCAGTGACTGAACTTTACTTAGAGCTTATCAAGAATTATCTGCCAATACCCCTAGCAAGGGGCCCAATTGATAGGGGAAAACCCAAATAGGTGAGAGGGAGAGTTCCCACCTAGAATCTAAGAATTCTAGCAATCCAGAGCCGAATAAGATGAGTAGCATTGAAGAAAATAATGGAAGACTTGTCCTCATTAATCTTCTATCTGGAAGCTGATAAGTAAATATCCAGAGCTCTTCTTAAATTCACCGCCTTCCTGACATTGGCCAGACCCATCAAGGTCATATCATCCACAAATTGTAAATGAGAGAAATAAGGCAAGGTGCTAGCCCAAGACCATCCATGTATCTAGCCCTGTCTGACATGAAAATTAAGAAGATGACCTAAACCCTCAGCCATCAAGATGAACAACTATGGAGACAAAGGATCTCCCTGTCTCAGATCTCTAGAAGCTCTAAACAGGGGAGAAGATATGCCATTGACAATGACCGAAAAGGAAGAAGAGGTGACGCATCTCATAACCCACTCAACCCAATCCCAACCAAAACCAAAAGCCAAGAGAATCTGCTATAGAAACCTGCACTTGACCTTGTCATAAGCTTTGGACATATCCAACTTAATGAACATAGCCTTGTCCTTAGAGGTAACCATAGAATGTATAGCCTCCCCAGCTATCACCACCACATCTAGAATCTGTCTACCTGCACAAAGGCCCCTTTCTCTTTAGAAATAAGGGTACTTAAACACTTTTTAGGTCTCTCTGCCATTAGCTTGGTTATGATCTTATAAATCACATTACATAAAACAATGGGCCTAAAATGATCAAAAGAGTGGACCTCTTCTTTTTTGGGGATAAGAGAAAGCAAGATCACATTCAAGGCTCACAACATCTGTTTACTATTTTGCGATTCCCAAACCAGCACCAACACATCCTGTTTGAGAATCTCCCAAAAATCTTGGAAAAATTCAATCAAAAAACCATCAGGTCCAGGAGCCTTCCCCTTCCTCATCTAAAAAATAACTCCCTCCATCTCCTCAAGGGAAACAAGCTTGATGAGCTCCTCATTCATCCCCATTGAAACTAAGGAGGGATACAATCCAGAACCAAATCCTCCCCTGCTAACGCTTGGGGGCATCCTCCTAAAGAAGAGAAGAGAAGAACAACATAGCCTCTCTACAGATATCTGGTGAAAAAGAAAGAAGGTTACCATTAGAAGCCCTGATAGATGTGATAATGTTTCTCTACCTTCTATCCTTGACAAAAATGTGGAAGAAAGCCATATTCCTATCTCCTTGAAGCTAGTCAATCCTAGCCTTTTTCTTCCAAAAAATTTCCTCCCTAAGTTCCCATTCTGAGAGCTTATTAAGTAACTCAAAATCCTTCTACAGATTCTACATCGTAAGGAAAACTCCCCAATCTGACGTGTGACCTCATCTAAATGAGATTGGATATCTACCTTAGACTGAAAAAGATTTCCAAAGCATTCCTTATTCCATCTCTTAAGTTGGTACTTCACATACAATAGTCTCTTAACAAAAGAATACATGGTCATACCATAGGAAGGCTTACCCTCTTGCCACCAAACTGCCATAAGATCCTGTAAAGATTCCTCACACAGCCACATCAGTTGGAATCTGAAAGAGGGTTTCCTAGAAGCTTTAGACACAAATACGCTCAACTTTATGGGCCAGTGATCAAAACTCTTCCAATCTAGGATCTCAGAGATGGACATCCAACAATAACTCACCCAATAACTGGAAACAAGGAACCTGTCCAATCTCTCAGAAATTGAGTCCTACCACATCTTCTATTGTTCTAGATAAATTGCCCATTACTAAGTTGAATATCCACTAAGGCCAGAGAGTTTATACACTCCTAAAGTAACCCCGAAGCAACATCCAACCTTGGCACCCCCCTCACTTCTTTGCCAAACTCACAATAGCATTAAAATCCCTAGCCAGGATCCACAGATGAAGAGGAACCAAAGACCTCAAAAATTTGATATGGGTCCACAAATCCACCTTACTAGAGAGATTTGTAGGGGCGTACACTTTCATAAAGAGAATAGATTCCCTTGACTCAACACTTGAAGCAACAACCGAAATCAAATGCCTATTGATGATCCACCAGAGAGGGGTAAGGTTACATGGGTACCATAAGCATAGTAACACTCCAACACTACCTTGTGCTCCAACACATGGCACAAGCCTCACCACCAAAGTTTTGAGGTAATGTTATGCATTCCTTTGACTGAAAGCTTCGATTCATGTAAAAAATCATATCTAATTTGTGAACCTGGATCAAACCTTGAACAACCTTTTGTCTAGGGATGCTATTCAAACCCCTTGCATTCCATGAGAGGACTATCATTTATGGAAGTGAGAATCAATGGTCAAAACTGATTGTAACTCCACCAGAGCTTCCCTTAATAACTTCACCTTATCCCGATCTTTCTTGCGGCTTAGTTTTGTAGGCTTCTCTGAAGCTCCTTTCTTAAGACCCTTTTGTTGAACCCCTAACAATTGAGGGCCTTTCCTCACATGACCCTCCACTACAACCTCCCCCATAGCCTGAGAGGGAGATGAAACCTAAGCTAGGACCAAAGGCACTATCTCATACCCTGACGGGTTTGAAATACCTGTCGCTACTAGTGCCTGATTTGTATCCATAATATCTGTGAGGTTATCCACCTGTAACTGGCCTATATTGCCATCCTTACAAAAATCAGCCTAAACATTAGCTACCTCCTCAACCTCTGGTCTATGTGAACTTGTAGCAAGATCTTGGTCATCAAAGGTCTCCAACATATCAAACCTGTTAAAGAGACAATCCTTTTGATGCTCCTTGAAAGGTCTTTTCAACCCCCCTTTATTACATTGTCTGACTGGAATAAACCCATCCTTTTCTCCATTCCTGCTTGGCATTGGAGTTTTCCCCTTATCCAGCGTTGGGGGAGGAGGAAGGGGGTTTGAGGAGGTAGGAGGTAAAACTTTAGGACACTTCCGTTGAAGGTACCCATATTCATGACAAATGCGATATCTAAAAGGCAAGGATTCATAAACTAGTTGCTGAATCCAATATAAAGAGCCTAACCTAATTTCCATTGAATTTGGGAGTGGCTTATTCAAATCAATTTCAGCACACAAGTGGGCATAAGAAACTACCTTACGATCCAACATCTGTTGGGAGGGTCCTACTTGTTTACCAAGCAGCAAAGCAATCATGTGCAAGATATCATGCCTTTAGAACTCCATTGGCAGCCGTGGAAGGTTGTAACATGCCACTTTCTCAATGTCCAAATTAACTAAATTAATCAACTTAATAACCCTTAAGTACAAGGTCATGATTAACATAATCATAGTTGAACAAATTAATAATCCATATCATTAGCAAAATCAAAATGCATATCTCTTCTGAATGTTTCAAAACTGAAATTTACAACAATTTGAAAGATAACATTCTAGTGAATTCCTTTCACTTTACATTTACAATGTTTACTCATAGCATCAAAGATAAGTTTACACATAAAGTTTGACTAACAAGTCATATAGAAGTATGTACTGTATCTAGAACTTTTACATCTGTCTTCATAAGTCTTGAGTTGTCTTTTGCTTGGGTAGGAGAGCATCACCCGAGTGCTTTTCCTCCAACCATAGACCGGCGGTCCCCTGCACAACTTCCTCCATGGAAGTGGACCTACCCTTCACGGAAGGTATAGATATAAGGAACTGTTAGGTTTGCCATCTAAGTATCTAGTGTTGTGTCCTTCATAATACTTCACAGTCATACAACTATAGATCCACTCTAACTATGTATGACACTACTGGAAGCATTATGCCATCTGGAGCATAGTGAATCAACTAATGCATGTAGAGATGGATGCATTACTTTCGCCAAAGATTTATATACATATACATTTCACAATGAACGTAGTCGATTGTTCACCCACCTTGACTTGACTTAGAAGCTGTCTCATCCTACAGTGATCATAGTTCGACCCTTCTAGGTCACAGAAAAGTTAGGTTTATAACACCCTTAGTCCATTTACTTAGACTTTCGACTTTGATTCGAGGAGTGCAATCATTATTTGTCTTGTTGTCAATGCAAGAGGGAACTTGTGACTCCACGTCACTCTATTCCCATTCTTTATTTTTGCAAGTATATATGTTCAAGGTTTCAGTATTGATGACCATTCCCGGTCAAAGTCTTTATGTGTACCTTGTCTCAAGGTTTACATCAAATTCCCATCGACTATAACACATACTATCATAGTCGATAGTACAAAAAACTTGATAATATTAAAAAGACTTTAGTCAAAAGAGTTTAAAAAGGATTCTTAAAACTCTAGGCTTCATCCATGAAGCACTACCAAGAATAAAGAAATAATATCCAAATACATTTAAACAAATGAGTCATCATGCTCAATATTGTTTTCATTCCTATATGAAAATTAATATAATTTGAGGGTTTACTTTCCTGATAGCTAGGGTTTTGGCATGCACTTAATGCAGCCTAGGTAACATCATCGGTTACCTACCAGTTATTCTCCATCTATACTAAGGAGTCATATTATCCTTACTTACACAAAGGATACACCGAAGATAAATTATCTTCTATCAAGAATGGTCAAGTATCAATGTTCACATTACACGTGCTTTGGCATACTTAGTGCCTTTGGCACAATTGAAGGTAATGGCTTATAAAACAGAATTATCATTATTTTGTGTAAGACTCTTGGCCTACACATTCCACATCTTTCTTTACTCATTAAATAGTCATTATCATTTAGAAGTATTTTAGTCTTGAGACATGGTAGTCTCGAACAAAAGTTAGAAAGGATATACCGATGTTTTGCATCCTCTGCCATATCGGCATTCGAGGGTTCATGCATGCTACAACGACATCATTACATTCGGCCTCATGGCCTCAACTGGGTTGAAAACTATAGCAAATCTTTCATGAAAACAAACATAGTGTTCTTTTAAAGAATGACCTCGAAGGCCTTTTCAAGTTTACACCAACAACACAAAGGCTTTGAAAGGAATAACACAGTTGTTTAGAGAATCAACATAAAGATTTCAACAGTGACTCCAATGTTTATATGTATAGTTTAGTGCACACGATAGTGCCTCTTGATCATACCTGTGTATAAGATGTAATGCAATCAAATTTTGACCAATTGGAGATAATAGCTACCGTGGTTGATAGTAACTCTATCCCTTGAGCTTATAGTTCTCCCAACCTGCTACTCCTGTAGTCCTTTTTCCTTTGTTCCGCTTAGAATAGTGTTAACAATGATAACAATCATTCAAAAACAAAAACAAAAAGACTCCAATACAATTTTCTTTGCATGCATTATCCTCGCATGCAACACCAAAACCACCACCTTTCTTAATAGAGTGGTTGAAAATAGTTGCATTAGCCTCACCACCCCGTGGGTATCTAGGCACCATAAGGTCCATACCTCCCATTCGAGAGTGAGATGAGATGAATAAGCTTTATGGAAAGCTTCATCTTGGCCTCCACTCACTCCACTCATAGTGGGTAGTGGTTCAACTAACTACAAAAGGCATATATGTTATAATAAGGAAGTGCTTGACCATTATAAAAATAATGGATAATTATATCACACATAGAATCCTTTATATCTATATGATGTTATAGGGTTATCAAAATAATCCAAGGTATCATAATATTATAATATCATCATTAGGGTGGCATCAATAATATGTGATTACCGGGTCGAGTTTCACTCCCCCTCTTCGTCATATTAGGCCATAAATAGAATATTTAAATGATAATCAGGAAATCTAATAAAGAAATAGATAAGTAAACAAAGGAGACTCGACAACCAAACAAGATTACTTATCGATTAAATGAACGTTTTGAGAACATCATCTAGTTGAATCAACGTAAATGATGTTGAGAGAACTTAAATTGTCCTACCGACATTGGTCAAAATGGAATCGACTAAACTAGGAAAAGACTTATACTCACCCAATCTTGCATGGGTTCATGAATGATTAATTTCGATATTCAGATGGCAATCTGACCTTTTCCAAACATATATCTCCTCCTCTCAGGTGATACTCTCCTTCCATCCTTGGAGGAAGATTCTTTTCCTGATTACACTCACAACGATATAACCATGATTAGTGTATCATCATTTGATTTGTAAAACATAATGATAAAATAATCTTATCAACATGTAATCTCATGTCTAAACTAAACATTAATCAATATCCATATATTCAATGATTCTACCTGATATTTTCCACAAACATCAAATCATTAAACTATGATTAATTATCCTATTTACCACATAAAAGTAGGATTAAGATAAATCAAAAGTTGGGGATGTAACATATCTCCCCCCATATGAATCATTGTCCCTGATGATTTAATGTCTCCAAGATCAAATCAACATAACAGATAAAAGTGTTTACTCATCATATTATAAAGTTTTAAAAGATATGGGAAATATTTGATAAATATCCTCATAGTTCTCCCAGGTGGCATTCTCTTTTGCATATTGGTCCCACTGAACCTTGCATTGAGTTATCTCTTTATTACGTAAGCGTAGCTTATGTGTTTCGAGCACTTTGATGGGCTCGATCACTACCACCCCTGGGTCTTTCACCTGTATAGCATTCTAATCAAGAATACAAATATGATTATCTACTGAAATAAACTTTTTCAAATAGGAAACATGGAAAACATTATACATCATGGCAAGAGCTGGCGGTAGAGCAATCTTGTATGCAACTAGGTTGACCTCTTCGAGAACTTCAAAGGGACCTACATATCTAGGAGCTAATTTGGATGTCTTTCCAAACTTAATGGAGCTCTTTTGGGGTTTTACTCTTAGACTAAATTTTTCTCCCACTAAGAAATGCATTGTGATGCATTTAGCATCTACATAACTTTTCTGCCTATCATTGGCTTCCACTAGCCTTTTCTTAATCAGATGGACTTGCTCTTCCATTTTTGACAACATTTTTGGACCAAGGCTAATCCTAACTTCTATCTTATCCCAACTTATAGGGGTTCGACACTTTCTTCCATATAATGCTTCAAATGGAGCCATCTTAATTGCAAAATGATAGGAATTATTATAGGTAGATTCCACAAGAGGAAGGTAATCTTCCCACTTGTATTGCTGATCCATGCAAGACACTCTCAACAAATCTTCTAGTACTTGGTTTACCCTTTCAGTTTGGCCATCCGTCTTGGGATGATAAGCTTGGAGCTTATATTCAATTGGGTTCCAAGTGAGGAAAACAAGGTTTTCCGAAACCTTGATGTCATACGAGCATCCCTATCTAAGATAATCTTCTTAGGAATACCGTGCAATTTGAAAATCTCTTGCACAAATTTGTGGGCTATGACGAGTGCCCCATCTGTCAAATTCTCAAGAATAAAGTGTGTCGCTTTGGTGAGTCTATCCACCACAACCAGAATAGCATTGTGCCTATTCCTTGACATAAGAAATCCTTGCACAAAATCGATGTTAATGATTTGCCATTTCCATTCTAGAATTTCATGAGGGTATAATAATCCTATCGGGTGATGGTGTTCTGCCTTCACCCTCTGGCATTCCAAACATTCAGATACAAACTTTGCAACATCCCTCTTCATTCCTTTCCAAAAATATAAGGGTTTCACATCAGCCAGTAATTTTGTTACTCTAAGATGTCAAGAATAAGGTGTAGAATGTGCCTCTTTCCACACAATATTCCTTAACTCCTCAGAATTTGGAACATACATCCTTCCTTTATACCTCAATAACCCAGCTGGTTCAAGGTAAAATCCATCATATTTCAAATTCTGGGGATTCTCCAAAAGGGCTTGTTTTACCTGCTCGTAAAACTCATCTCCCTTAGACTTTTGTAATACCTGATTCTTAAAAATAGAATGTATAGAGATCATTGAGGAGATATGTCTTCTCCTACTTAAGGCATCTGCCACTCAGTTCTCCTTGCCTTGAATTTATTTAATCTCAAAATCATAATATGAGATTAACTCCAACCATCTTCTTTGGTGAGCATTTAGATGTTGTTGAGTGAACAGATATTTAAGCCCTTGGTGGTCTATTTTTAGTTCAAAGGGTTTCCCAAACAAGTAGTGTCTCCACATTTGCAGTGCATGAATTACTGCTGCCAATTCCAAATCATGAGGGCATAGTTTTGTTCATAAGTTTTTAATTTCCTAGATTCATATGCAATAACTTGTCCATCCTAGACTAGTACACCACCTAAGCCTTCCCTTGTCGCATCAGTGATGACTACAAAATGACCTTCCGGGTCAGATACTTTCAAGATAGATGTTGTGGTCAACATTTCTTTTAGTTGGTCAAATGCCTCCTGGCACTTGTCTGACCAATCAAACCTCTTGCCTTTTCTCTGCAAAGAAGTAATAGGATTTAAGCAATTTTAGAAAAGTTTTTCACAAATTTCCTGTAGTAACCTGCTAGGCCCATGAAACTTTAGACCTCATGTACATTTCTTGGTGTTGGCCATTCCAATATGGCTTTAATCTTGGTCGGGTCCACAACTATTCCTTTAGCTGAAATTATGTGACCCAAATACTGCATTTCCTTTTGAAAGAAAGTACACTTAGAGAGCTTACCATACATTTTATGCTCTCTTAACCTCTGAAGAACAATCCTTAAATGTTGAAGGTGTTCTTCCTCATTCTTAGAGTAGATTAGGATATCATCAAGAAAAACTAGGACAAACTTGTCCAAACAGTCTCTGAACACACTATTCATTAAGTTCATAAACGCTGTAGGTACGTTTGTTAATCTAAAAGGCAAGACAATGATCTCGTAATGCCCATAACTTGTTCTGAAGGCTGTTTTGTGGATGTCTTCATCTTTTAACCGCAATTGATGGTATCCGGATCAAAAATTGATCTTAGAAAATACACTTGCTCCTCTCATTTGATCAAATAGATCATCAATGCGGGGCAATGGGTACTTGTTCTTTATTGTTTCTTTATTTAGCATGCAGTAATCTATACATAACCACAATGTACCATCCTTCTTTTTCACAAAAATTACTAGTGCTCCCTAGGGTGACACACTGGGCCTTGTTAGTCCTTTACCAAGCAATTCCTGCAATTGAGCCTTTAACTCCATTAACTCAGTTGTAGTCATTCTATATGGAGCTTTAGATATAGGTTCCGATCTTGGAATTATATCTATATAGAAATCAAAAGCTCTTTTGGGAGGCAATCTTGGTAGCTCATCTGGAAACACATCCTCAAAATCTCTAAGAAAAGAGTACTTATCCATATCTAATCTTTCCTGATCTATGGACTTCCTCTTCTCAACACCTTTGAGTTTCTCAGATTCATAAACATTAAATCATCCTGGAAATTAGTTTCCTCAAAACTATTTAGTTTCTCCATTTTAATAACAAAAAGTTGGCATCCTTTTCTTTGAGCCCTTTTCATATGTAGGGCAAAAATTTGTCTTAATTTGACATCTCTAGGGTTTCCTTATAGGAAGAATTTGTTCCCTAGGTCATCTAGACATTCTATTGTTTTGGCATAACAGTCCACCTTAGCCCGGTGTCTCCATAACCAGTTTATCCCAAGGATAACATCATATGAGCCTAATGGGGCTACGTAAAGGTTCACTTCAGCGGAGAAACTTGGGAGTTCAACCTTAGCCTCAAACAAGCATTGCTCTACCTGAGCTTTGGTCTAATTTGCATATTTAACTGACCAAGTATTTGCCATGTATCCAAATTTTCTAGAAATTTTACTTAATTTTTTTGGTGAAATAAAACATTCTATTGCACCAATATCTATCAAAACTAAAATTGGAAAACCAGATAAAATACCTATAGTTTCAATGGGAGTGATTTGATATTCAACTTGCCTATTATCTAGGGCTACATGTATGCATTGTTGGAATGCTTCCTACCGAGAGGGCAAAGGATTTCCTCGCAACTGAGTTCCTTGCATCTTGTTAGGACATTGGTTGGCATAGTGATCACCGCCACATGTATAACACCCTCCCACGGGTCCTCACCTTTCTTGAGGCTTTCCAGAATTATCTTCATTTTTCTTGGAGTTATGATTGCCTTTCTTTTCCCCCTTGGATTCGTTTTGCTTATTCTTGGACCCTTTATCAGTTTTCTCAGAAAAGTCCTGCTTTTTGCCTTTTTTCTAAAAGATTGGGAGGATTGGGACCAATTATACCTTTTGCAGTTCCTTTCCCTATAAGTAGATATAGATTTCAATTTTTGTTCTTGTTTAATAGTTTTTTCATAGACCTGGTCCATTGAACTGGGACCATGCACATCAACTTCACCCCCAATCTGGGTGTCCAATCCCATAATAAACTTTTAGATGCAAAACCTTTCATCCTGTTGATATTGTGGAACATACTTGAGTAGGCGAGTGAACTTTTCCCAGTACTCGTTCACCGTTAAATCCCTATCTCAGATTCTAAAAATCTATAAGCTTTTGGTCATAATACAATAGAGGTAGCCATCTTTGGCTAAAGAGTTCCACAAACCTTTCCCAGGTTAGACTCGTGGATCTCAAGCTTAACTCCATTTTCTTATTCATCCACCATGTGGATGCTTCACCCGCCAACTGGTATGCTCCCCATACCACTTTGGGATTTTAGAATAGTTTCTTATTTCAAAGTATTTCTCCATTTTGGTAAGCCATGCCTTGTGGCATCTCTGCTTACCATCCTATCAAACTTGGGAGGGGTAACTTTTTTCATATCTTGGGATAATTCTAAAGCCAAGTGGCTTCTTCTATGCTCTTCATGTCTTGCCTTGAAGTTATTCTCTTCGCATTCACTTTGGGTGGTGTCCTCATGACGTGCCTTGTCATCACCCCCATGATAGGCTTCCCGCCTGGGTCCATGCTGACCCTTGACCTCCTGCTTGAGAGTTCCAATTCTCATTCTCATCTCTTAGAGGATAGCAAGGATCTGGTTGAGTTTAGATTCAGAGTGGCTTGAAGGTTTCCCTTCTTCATGGCTATCTCCCATATTGGTTCTTGCCTGAACTGTGCTACAATTTACTTGGTGCAGGGGCACTAGGTGCTTCATTATTGCTCATTTTTCGTATTTTTGTAATTTTAGGTTGAAAATGGGTTTTAGTGGTTAATAAGGTCATCTATGACCATCTCCTTTGTATTCAATTAATTTTTGGTTGTGGGTTTAGTCGTTGGTGGGAAAAGTTGGAAAATTACAAAAAATGTCAATGTGGCAAAACAAGTGTCAATGTTAGTGGTCATGTAACTTTGGAAAGGTGTAAAAATCAAGAAAATGGTTACATGCAAGCAAGAAATAGTTACAAACCATTGGGATTGATTGTAAATGCATAAATACACCTTCAAAAGTTGAATAGAGAGAGATAAGAATAGATTTTTGTGATTTTGGTGAATAGAAACAAGCTTTTCTATGGTTTTTAATGTTGCAGTCTTGTTCTTTCATTGTGTATGGATTATACAACCCATGTAATGACCTAAAATCAATTGGATCATGTGGGCATGTGAATATACTTCATTTTACTTTTTGTTTCATCAATTTTCATTGAGATTTGTGAAAGTTATGGCCATTTTGGTGAATGCTGCTCTGTTCTAATAATGTTTTTCAGAATTTGCAGTCTGAAAACATGCTAGGAAGGCCATGTATGGTATAGTACAGACCTGAAACTAATTCTAAAAGTTTAAGGCATTAGTTTAGTTTCATATTATTTTGGTTTGAGTAAATTTGATTAAATTTTGAACGAGTTATGCCATTTTTGGTGAGAGCAGTCCTGTAACAGTCCCAAGGTTTGCACATGAACAATCTTATATTTGCCCTAGTCTGTACAAAGAAACCCTAGCCCATTTTGACATATGTTTAATAAGGGCCAAAAGGGTATCTAAAACAGATTTTACATTTCCATTTGCATGTCGTTTTGAAAAGTTATGACCAAAAAGGTCTGATTTACTGCACTTAGTGACAACAATCCATTGTTGTTTGGAACATTGTGTCAAACAAGCGTAAGAGTCATGCATGTATGGAAAACCCTAAAGTATGTTAAAAATATGTCTAAATACACCAAGTTGCCCTTGTTTCACGCTATTCTCAATGATGGAATGCCATTAGGTTGTTGTCCCATGTTTTCATGTGTATTAGGAAACTTTTAGGCATTGGCTAAAATGAGTCATTGTGTGAAGGGTATGAGGGTAGTAAAGTTGTGTTAGAACAATCCTTTTTTTTCCTCTGCATCATTTTGGTATCAAAGCTAGAAGACCCTGAGAGTGCAAGGTATGCACCAGGACAAGAGAGTTGCGAGAGAAAGTTTGTTGCAGGTATGAAAGAGAGTCGGTGACTTATATCCTCCAATAGTGATGAAACTGAGTAGAAGGTTTGCAGATTTCTTCCACTGAGAGGAAGTGGGTAGAAGAGGTCTTAGAGAGTGCATCTTTTAGAATCCTGTTGGGTAGAGGATAGTTGTGTGTGAAGGTATTGGGATACCAAAAGAATGGAAGTGTTGAGGAGAATAATCCATGAAGACCTGAAGAGTAAGAATTTTTCAAGCAAGCAACAAAAGATGAGAAGAAAAAGGAGTGAGATGAAGAAGAAAGATGAGAAAACAAAACAAGTATTCAACAAGAGATAACAGGGCTATGACAAGATTTGGAACAAATGCAAAAAAATATTTGAAGAAAGAATACGGACTATAGTAACAAGTGTGTGGAGTTGGAGCATAACCATTCACAAAGTTGTCAAGTGGTCGATAAAGGAAATTGTGGAAAGAAGAAACAGGCAGCAATTGAGAAGGAAGATAAAAAAAGTAATCAAGATGATGGAAGAGCCAAAGCCATCCAAGGAAGAGGAAAAAGATGAAGAAAACGAGTCCATTGAGACTCAAAATTTTGTTTCTAACAATATTTGTGAGTATGTGTTTACAGGGGTAATAGATGAAGATGGAAAATAGTATAAATAAAAAGGAGAAGTAAATGCAATGTATGAAGATTGTTATGCAAATGTAGCACAATATGGTGAAGAAGAGGTTGCAAAAACAACAGAGGTACTGGTTGTATTTTTTAATTTTATGGATGATGAATATGCTAAAAAATTGTATTCAAATGATGAAGATGAAGACATGGACAATGGTAATGTAGCATATGAACAAGAACTAGAGTTTTGGAACTTTGAAGTTGAGAAGATGCTAAGTAAGAGACAGTGCAAGAAGAAGAAGAAAGACCCAGGGAAAGTCATGAATGCAGAACATACAACAGGGTGTAAGGAGCATCAGCTTTTGGAAATGAATTCCCAGTTGAATGACAAGTGGCAGAAGAATTGGAAGACCAAGAAGAAAAGAAGAGGTGCACTCAAGTGGGACATGAGTATTCTTCCCCTTGGGTGTATGGTGTAGGGGCACTAGGTGCTTCATTATTGCTCATTTTTAGTATTTTTTAAAATTTTGGGTTGAAAATAGGTTTTAGTGGTTAATAAGGTCATTTATGACCATCTCCTATGTATTCAATTCATTTTTGGTTGTGGGTTTAGTCGTTGGTGGGAAAAATTAGAAAATTGCAAAAATTATCAATGTGGCAAAACAAGTGTTAATGTTAGTGGTCATGTAACTTTAGAAAGGTGTAAAAATCAAGAAAATAGTTACATGCAAGCAAGAAAAGGTTAAAAACCATTGGGATTGATTGTAAATGCATAAATACACCTTCAAAAGTCAAATAGAGAGAGAAGAATGGATTTTTGTGATTTTGGTGAATAGAAGCAAGCTTTTCTATGGTTTTTAACGTTGCAGTATTGTTCTTTCACTGTGTACAACCTATATGGCCCATGTAATGACTTGAAATCAATTAGATCGTGTGGGCATGTGAATCTACTTCATTTTTTTTATTGCATCAATTTTCATTGAGACTTGTGCAAGTTGTGGCCATTTTGGTGAATGCTGCTCTGTTCTAACAATGTTTTCTAGAATTTGCAGTCTGAAAACATGCTAGTATGGCCATGTATGATATAGTACAGACCTGAAACTAATTCTAAAGTTGAAGGCATGAGTCTAGTTTCATATTATTTTAGTTTGGGTAAATTTGATTAAGTTTTGAATGAGTTATGCCATTTTTGGTGAGAGCAGTCCTGTAACAGTCATAGGGTTTGCACACGAACAATCTTGTTTTTGCCCTAGTCTATACAAAGAAACCCTAGCCCATTTTGACAAATGTTTAATAAGGGCCAAAAGGGTATCCAAAATAGGTTTTAAATTTTTATTTGCAGGTCTTTTTGAAAAGTTATGACCAAAAAGTTCTGATTTGTTGCACCTAGTGACAACAATCCATTATTGTTTGGAACATTGTGTCAAACAAGTGTAAGAGTCATGCATGTTTGGAAAACCCTAAAGTATGTTGAAAACAGGTCTAAATACACTAAGTTGCCCTTGTTTCATGTTTTCCTCAATGATGAAATGCCATTAGGTTGTCCCATGTTTTCATGTGTATTAGGAAGTTTTTAGGCATTGGCTAAAATGAGTGATTATGTGAAGGGTATGAGGGTAGTAAAGTTGTGTTAGAAGTCATTTTTTTTTCCTTTGCATCACTACTCCTGAAGTTTGCAGATTAATCATTCAATTAGTTTTTTATACCATTGAATCCATTCATAAATGTAAATCCATTCTCATTCATGTAATCTTAACAAGAAAGGAAAGATTTGCCAAAATTTCAAAATACATTATAGTTTCCATGGATTACATATAATCCATCCATAGTTACAAAATTTTTGTTTACATCTTGCTACTGTAAGTCATTATCAAGTTGGGATATCTTCCCAAGTTTTTTTCTCATCCTTGAGGTTTATCAAATCAGTTTTAGGAGGTGGATATACTTGTAGGTACTCATCTACAGCCTCTTGAGTAACATTATGATTGCTAAGATCACTTTCCAAGATTGGTTCCTTAGGTGCAGAGGGTTTCACTGATTCATTTTTAGAGATAGGAGTAGTAACCCTAACCACTTTTCCCATCTCTAGGTTAATGCGTTTAATAGCATCAGCAAAAGTTTCATCATCAGCCAACCATGCATCTACCAAACAACCAATTTGTTCAAGGTGTTTCATTCTCGAGGCTCTCTCCCTCAAATCCTTAAGGTAACATCCATTTACCGTTACCTTCTTTCTGGGTGTCATTCTTATTTTTACCATTTTGGCATAAGAACATCCAAACATTAGCAACCGTTAATGTTGGAGAAAAATATTATGTAGTGAGCTCATAGGTCCATGTATTTGAACCCGGTAGCTTTGATACCATATGTAACATGCCACTTTCTCAATGTCCAAATTAACCAAATTAATCAACTTAATAACCCTTAAGTACAAGGTCATGATTAACATAATCATAGTTGAACAAAGTAATAATCCATATCATTAGCAAAATCAAAATGCATATCTTTTCTGAATGTTTCAAAACTAAAATTTACAACAATTCCAAAGATAACATTCTAGTGAATTCCTTTCACTTTACATTTACAATGTTTGTTCATAGTATCAAAGATAAGTTTACACATAAAGTTTGACTAACAAGTCATATAGAAGTATGTATTATATCTGGAACTTTGACATCTATCTTCATAAGTCTCGGCTTGTCTTCTGCTTGGGAAGGAGAGCCTTACCTGAGTGCTTTTCCTCCAACAATAGACCAACAGTTCCCCACACAACTTCCTTCATGGAAGCAGCCCTGTACCCTTCATGGAAGGTATAGATATAAGGAATCGTTACGTTTGCTATCTAAGTATCTAGTGTTGTGTCCATAATACTTCACGGTCATACAACTATAGATCCACTCTAACTTTGTATGACACTACTAGAATCATTATGCCATCTAGAGCACAGTGAACTGACTAATGCATGCAGAGATGGATGCATTACTTTGGCCAGAGATTTATTTACATATACGTTTTACAATGAACGTAGTGATGCAGGAGCATCGCCTGAATGTTGTTCTTGAAGTTCCAAGAGACCTAGTTCATGTTTTAAGTACTATTTTGTTTTGTGAGTCCTAGTTGTATGTCAAGAAAAGATCAAAAAAAGGTCTTAGAGAACCATATATATAATCTTTTGTAATTTTTTCTAGCCTAGGTGTGGTATAAGGTTAAAAGTTGCACAAAAGACATAAATGTCAAGTTTAATGATATGGACATTAGGGCTATTGGTGGAAAAAAATATATGTATTTGTTGTAATTGATTTTTCATTAGTATTCATGCTCAAGTAATGAAGAAGGCTCCAAGAAGCGGTGGAAGAAGTTTTGCACAATAATACCCTATTTTTTCCATGATTTTGACAGTATTTTCTGCAATTACAGTCTAAAATCAGTTTTGTACAGACATGTACCATATAGTACCAGGACTGGAGGTGGATGGTTTGTTACTGATTTATTTGCAGGTTCAAATGAAATTAGTTTCATTAAAATTTATGATGTTTGGAGCAAATTAGAGCAAAAATACTAATGACATTTTTTGATAATTTTCTGCAAAAATAGTGAGAAATCAGTCTTGTACGGCCTAGTACAGATCAATTATAGATCTATGAGTGGATGGGAGGTTGGAGTTTTGTTTTTAGAATCTAATGCTTTTGGTTTCATGCAATTTCATTGAGTTTTGAGTGAGAAACAAGCAAAATAGTGTTAGCAACCCTGTAGTAGAGCTAGGGTTTCCAACAAGCTTAAAAAAATCATAACTTTTGTTTACACCATCAAAAACTGATGAAATTTGGTGAAAACCTTCATTTGTCTATGTTCTAAATGTCCTCCAAGTTTTAGCTCCTGAAACCTCTATATGAGTGAGATATTCAAGTCTGTGTGTGCTGTTGTCCCAAAAAATTGTCATAAACCTTAGGAACAGTGAGGGTTTAAGTAAAAGGCCACTTTCTTGAATCCACCATAGCAAGTTAGGGATTAGTAAGACCCTGTAGAAATGTTTTGAAGAGTTAGGAAAGGCTAGGAAATACCAAGAAAGAATTTTCCATACAAAATACCCATTAAATCTTGTTAAGGGTTTAAGCCTAGAACGATAGGCTTGTGGAGCAGGGTATATGTTGCAGTCCTATTTAAGAGTCAATAGAAATTTTGTGAAGACTATTGAAACCCCTACATTGTACTTTCTCTTGTTTGTCCATAGGTCTTGAAGTTGTTTCTCTCTGCATCATTTTTGGTATCAGATCCTAGAAAGATCTGGTAGTGAAAGTTGTCCAAGTTAACAAGATTTTGTATGAGGTTGTGTGTGAAGGTATTGAGGTACCAAAAGACTACGCTAGAGGAAAAGAAAGAAGCCTAAGGTGAGGTATCACAAAGACAAGAAGATGCAGCAAAAAGATAAGAAAGAAAGCCTCAAAAGGAAGGACAAGATGAAATACAACATGATAAGTCAAGTTGCAGAGTTTGATAGAAAAATGACAAAGTTGAAAAGAGGTATTAAGCTTATAGTGCCTCAGAGTCTTGAGGCAATATCAAGAAAATGTTGGGTATTGGCCAATGAGAAAGAAGGTGAAGTGGCCTATAAAGGTGATTGTTCAAAAAAGAAGAAAGCAAAGGATAGCTGTCTTGGAAGGTGAAGGTGAACAAAGTTTGGATAGAAAAGAGTTGCTAAATGAGAAAGAAAGGAAACAAGTTGCAGCAGAGGTACATTGTGCTCGGTACTTAAAGATGATTTGTGGGGACAAGTTTTTGAGATAGAACAAGAGTGGAAGGCAAATATTTCTAATGAAGGTATGCATACAAGTAGGACATCGAAGGAAGATACAATAAAACAAGCACAAGGAGCTAGTGACGAGACAAATTGGCCTCATGGTTCTTATCTAATGCATGTTTATGATAATGTTTGTATAGGTGCAAACCAAGGAGAGAATGAAGAGGATGAAGAAATGGATATTAGTAATGAGGCATATGAAATAGAAATAGAATTTTGGAGTCTTGCAGTTGAGAAGAAGATCATTAGGAGGAGGTACAAAAAGCAAGCACGAAAAAAAAGTGTGGAGACCAAGAAACATGGAGCAGATCAAGCCAAGCATGGAGTGGATCAAGAGGAGGTCAGCGAATAGCTACACATGTAGCCCAATTGGAAGAAGATAAATAAAAGTAGACCATCATTTGAGATGGAACTCAAATTTCTTTTCCTTGGGGAGTATGATGTAGGAGCATCACCTGAATGTTGTTTTTGAAGGTCCAAGAGACCTAGTTGATATTTTAAGGACTATTTTGTTCTATGAGTCCTAGTTGTATGTCAAGAAAAGATAAAAAAAATGGTCTTAGAGAACCATATATATAATCTTTTGTAATGTTTTCTAGCCTAGGTGTGATATAGGGTTAAAAGTTGCACAAAAAGGCATAAATGTCAAGTTTAATGACATGGACATTGGGGCTATTGGTGGAAAAGATATATGTATTCATTGTAACTAATTTTTCATTAGTATTCACACTGAAGTAATGAAGAAGAAGGCTCCAAGAAGTGGTGGAAGAAGTTTTGCACAATAATACCTTATTTTTTCCATGATTTTGATAGTTTTTTCTGCAATTACAGTCTAAAATCAGTTTTATACGGACATGTACCATATAGTACCAGGACTGAAGGTGGATGGTTTGTTATTGATTTGTTTGTAGGTTCAAATTCAATTGGTTTCATTAAATTTTATGATTTTTGGAGCAAATTAGAGCAAAAATACTCATGGCAAATTTGACAATTTTATGCAAAAATAGTGAGAAATCAGTCTTGTACAGCATGGTACGGATCAATTATAGATCTATGAGTGGATGGGAATTTAGAGTTTTGTTTTCAAAATCTAATGCTTTTGGTTTCATGCAATTTCATTGAGTTTTGAGTGAGAAACAAGCAAAATAGTGTTAGCAGCCTTGTAGCAGAGCTAAGGTTTCCAACAAGCTTAAAAAATTCATAACTTTTGTTTGCACCATCAAAAACTGATGAAATTTGGTGAAAACATTCATTTTTTTGTGTTCTAAATATCCTCCAAGTTTTAGCTTCTGAAATCTCTGTATGAGTGAGATATTCAAGTTTGTGTGTGTTGCTGTACCAAAAGACTATCATACACCCTAGGAATAGTGAGGGTTTAAGGAAAAGGCCACTTTCTTGAATCCACCACAAGTTAGGGGTTAGTAAGACCCTGTAGAAGTGTGTTGAAGAGTTACGAAAGGCTAGGAATCACCAAGAAGGAATTTTCCATACAAAATACCCATTAAGTCTTGTTAAGGGTTTAAGCCTAGAAAGATAGGCTTGTGGAGTAGGGTGTATGTTGCAGTCCTATTGAAGTGTCTAGAAATTTTGTGAAGACTATTGAAACCCCTACATTGTACTTTCTCTTGTTTGTCCATAGGTCTTGAAGTTGTTGTCCTCTGCATCACGTAGTCGATTGTTCACGCAGCTCGACTCGACTTAGAAGCTGTCTCATCCTACAATGATCATAGTTTGACCCCTCTAGTTCACAAGAAAGTTAGGTTCATAACACCCTTAGTCCATTTACTTGGACTTTCGACTCCGATTCCAGGAGTGTATTCATTATTTGTCTTGTTGTCTATGCAAGAGGGAACCTGTGACTCCACACCACGCTATTCCCGTTCTTTCTTTTTGCAAGTTTATATGCTCAAGGTTTCAGTATTGATGACCATTCCCAGTCAAAGTCATTATGTGTACCTTATCTCAGGGTTTACATCAAATTCCCATCGACTATAACACATACTATCATAGTTGATTGTACAAAAAAATGATAATATTAAAAATACTTTAGTCGAAAGAGTTTAAAAAGGATTCTTAAAACTCTAGGCTTCATCCACAAAGCACTACCAAGAATAAAGAAATAATATCCAAATACATTTAAACAAATGAGTCATCATACTCGATATTGTTTTCTTTCCTATATGGAAATTAATATCATTCGAGGGTTTACTTTTCTGATAGCTGGGGTTTTGGCATGCACTTAATGCAGCCTAGGCAACATAATTGGTTACCTACCAGTTATTCTCCATCTATGCTAAGGAGTCATATTATCATTACTTACACAAAGGATACACCGAAGATAAATTATCTTCTGTCAAGAATGATCAAGTATCAATGTTCACATTACACGTGCTTTGGCATACTTAGTGCCTTTGGCACAGTCAAAGGTAATGGCTTATAAAACAAAATTATCACTATTTTGTGTAGGGCTCTTGGCCTACACATTCCACATCTTTCTTTACCTATTAAACAATCATTATCATTCAGAACTATTTTAGTCTTGAGACATGGTAGTCTAGAATAAAAGTTAGAAAGGATATCAAAGGATATACCAATGTTTTGCATCCTATGCCATATTGAAATTCGAGGGTTCATGCATGCTACAACATCATTACATTCGGCCTCATGGCCTCGACTAGGTCAAAAACTATAACAAAGCTTTCATGAAAACAAACACAATGTTCTTTTAAATAACGACCTCAAAGGCCTTTTCAAGTTTACGACAAAAACACAAAGGCTTTCAAAGGAATAACATAGTCATTTAGAGTTTCAACACAAAGATTTCAACAGTGATTCAAATGTTTATATGCATAGTTTAGTGCACATGACAATGCCTCTTGATCATACCCGTGTATAAGATGTAATGCAATCGAATTTCAACCAGTTGGAGATAATAGCTACCGCGGTCGATAGTAACTCTATCCCTCGAGCTTATAGTTCTCCCAACCTGCTACTCCTGTAGCCCTTTTTCCTTCATTGTCCTCTTAGAATAGTGTTAACAACCATAACAATTATTCAAAAAAAAAACCAAAAAGACTCTAATACAATTTGTTTTGCATGCATTATCCTGGCATGCAACACCAAAACTGCCACCTTTCTTAAGATAGTGGTTGAAAATAGTTGCATTAGCCTCACCACCCCGCGGGTATCTAGGAACCATAAGGTCCATACCTCCCATTTGGGAGTGAGTTGAGATGAATAAACTTTATGGAAAGCTTCATCTCGGCCTCCACTCACTCCACTCATTGTGGGTAGTGGTTCGGCTGACTACAAAATGCATATATGTTGTAATAAGGAAGTGCTCGACCATTATAGATATAATGGATAATTATATCACACATAGAATCCTTTACATCTATATGATGTTATTATTGGTTTAGGTCCGGACAACTGAGAGGGGGGGGGGTGAATCAGTTGTCACATATTTTAATCTTTTCTACCATTAATCTTCCTTTACAACTTATAATCAAATTAATGATATAAACATTTCAGCATCAATCAATAACACATGAGCAGAAACATAAATAACACACTTGACACCAAGATTTTTGACGTGGAAACTCGGTTAAGGGAAAAACCACGGTGGGGGTTAACCCACAAAAATTAATACCCTGTTAAAAGTATTTTTACAAATGAGAATGCACATGCATTCGGGCTCACTGCCCATAGCTCACTGCTCAAATAGAGGCTCACTGCCTATAGAAAGATTACAAGAGAATAAAAAAGATTTTGAACTGATAAATAGCATCTACCCATGCAAGAGTTCCAGTTCCAGTTAAGTGCAAAAACTGATCTTACACATTTCATCTTTACTTGCTCTTCTTACTACTCTGCCTTCATTTGCTCCTTAGATTTTCTGCTCTTCTCACAATTACACCTTGTTCACACACACAACTACAAATCATCCAATTCCATCTGCTATATATATCCGTAACATGATCTACAATCATTTTACCAGTCAGCTTCAAGAACATTTAGAACTTTGTTGAGTACTCTACTCTGTCGGCTAGATCCATACATGATATGAGATGTGGACCAAAACTTGCACTCACAAATCATCAATCATGTCGACTACCATCACTAATCATTACACATTGCCCAATAAACAACTTCTATACATCCGGAGTTAAGATCATTTACAAGGTCGGCCTGTTCTTCTTCTGTCTGTTTTGTCAAAGTGAAACTTGATACTCAGAAGCTAATATCTTTTGAGTCCTTCATCTCTGAAGGAAAAAACTTTGGATTTAGAGTGTCTTGACAATACTTACGACTACCTTAGATCCACAACAAACCATGCCTTTCCACTGGATAGATTCGGACTAGGATACCGGACCCTACCACCTGCTCTGTTCCTGACTGCTTAGACTTAGACAAATTTTGATTCAGACTTCTGGTGTGAACAAGTTGTGTTATGTGGATGATTGGGATGATCTTAGTTGCCATCAATGACAACACCTATCATTCCTAGCAGTGTCTCTTGCCAACAATCTCCCCCTTTGGCATTGATGGCAACACTTAGTGAAAAATGTCTAAGTGTCAAAAGTAGCTCCCCCTTTGCTTGTGCTCCATACTATTGTTCACACTGCTTTTCAACACTCCCCCTTAGTTGGATTCCTCATTTTTTACTGATCTTCACTCCCCCTTTGACATCAATGGCAAAGGGTGGGGTCTGCAAGCCAAAATTTTCCAAAAATTTGTGTATAGGACTGCATAAGTACAACTAATTATTAAGTTCAATTTACATGAACTTGAGAATGTCTGCAAAGCTAGTTTTTTATTTGCACAAGTTCAGAGGCCCAAGTACTCTTCATTCCATCCAAAATAGAAATGTGCCCACTTAACAAAAATGAATATGCTTATGCCTTTGACAGATTTGATGGATCACTAGTCTGAACTGCATTCTGAGCTTCAGATAGGGCATTATACATTGTCTCTAACTTAGGGGTAATCAATCCCTGGAGCTCACACATTCTCTTCATAATGTTGCTTTTCTCTTTAACAAGTCTTTTTATCTCATCAGTCAAGCTAATTACTTGACATTCTTGACTTATGGGTGAAATAGTTAGAGGATCAAAATTATTGGACAGATTTGACAATTTCATTTCTTGTTCCTTTATCTTCTTCTCAATATCCTCATTTACTTTGGGCCAGGATAGACAAAATTTAAATACATCACTTCCATCACTTAGAGCATTTTGAACACTCTTTATACTGATAGTAAGTATAGTCCTATCATACCCTATTATACTCTTAATTTCACTAAATCTCTTATCCAAAAACACATTTCTGACTTTAGTCTCTGCAGACTTCTCAAAGGACTCAAAATGAGTATTTACAGAAGTTAGAAGATTTTTCAGATGTCCGAAGGGGGAATCATATGGACTCTTTTGGTAGGAAGGCATTAATTTTTCCAAAATCCCAGTTGCAAGCCCCAGTAGCTCATTGTCCTCCATGTGGAATTTTAACATCTTTTCTCTAGCCTTTACTTGGGTGAATGATGCAATTTTCATCAATTGAATTGGAGAGAGAGCCTATGGATTAGCTAGACCTTGGAGTAGTTAAGGTTCATCAAGATCAATCATTTATTTTTCAAGAAGACTTTTTATTGCATCTGCAGTGTCTCTTGCAACATTTTCTGAACCATCCTTCTGTTCATCAGATTTCTCAGTATCTTTTTTAGGTGCTTCAACATTTGCACCATCTTCTTCTGCTTTATCTTTCTTTCCTTTTTTTCCTTTCTCTGCTTTTCTTTTCTTTGTGTTCTTTGCAGAGGGACTCTTTTCTGTTTGTTCACAACTTGCTACTTGATTTAGAGGGCTCTATGAAGTAGTAATATTATCTTCTTTTCCTGATGGGTCAGGTGGATTAGGAGTATCTCCTACATCAACTACTTTATTCATCATTTTTGTATCATCCTGATTTACTTGTTCCATTTCCAGAACAGAGGCTTCACCCAACTGAGATTGCTTGATGATGTTCTCTTCTTCACCATCCGGAACTTCTTCTGTGACTATGGGAAAATTGTGCTTTTCTAATGCTTTCAAAAGAATTTGTTGAGTTTCTTTAATGATTTCACTTGTTTCGCTAAGCATGAGTTTGTTCATTCTCTTTTTGCTTCTAAAGTCATCTTTGACTTCCTTGAATATCATATCTATTTGATCAGGTGAAATTTGAGGACACAAATTTATTGGCTCATGTTCCTTGATTTCCATGTCCTTGCTCTTGGCATTTTCTTTTCTCAACTCCAAAATATTTGGCAAACTTTGTGGCAACTCAGAAGTTATCTCAATCAGTGCCTTGTAGATGTTGAGATATCTAACAGTTGCTTCCTCCAACACCCTTTTATCCACATCACTATATTCATCATAGAATTCAATTATGGGTTTTAGATTACCATCTATAGTGACTAACATTATCACATCCTCTACGGAAAGTGTGGGTTTCTCAACATATTCCTCATATGCTTCTGTCTTTTGCCTTTTATTAGCCCTTTTGCTTCCGGAGGACTTTTCTTTGGTTAATTTTGTAGCTTTTGTTCCAATGGCCTTTATTTCCTTGATTTCAATGTTAGAATCTATATCTTCTTCTTCCCTTACGCTTTCATAGGTCCGGGATGCTTTTGTTTTCTTCCTTTTCTCCCATTTTCCAGATGATTTTGCTTCCGGTTTTGCAGTCTTGGAAGCAATAGGGGCAACAATAGAGCTCCTAGTAGTTCTTGAAGTGGAAGAGAGTTCCATTGGAGCATCTATTTGTTTCTTATCTTGTTTCTCTTTCTCATCCTTTTCAGTTCTTTCTCTGAGTTTCCTCACAGCCTCCTTAGTTAGGCCCATATTTTTAGCTAACTGCTCAACTTCTTTTCTTACTTTCCTATTGGTTTCAAGTTCTCTGAATTCAGTATGTAGTTTTAAATTCAGCTCCTCATAAGCCTCAAATCTTTCAACCGTTGTGTCTTTAGGCTTGATTAGAAGATGTTGAGCATACATATTCAAGATTTTTTCATCTACTTCATACCCCATGGGCATGATCCAAGTAGTTCTGGGTTCCACTGCTTCCATTAGACACTGATCAATATCAACCATGAAGCGTATATCATTTTTGTACTTCTCAACAATAGATTTAGGGATTCTTTCCCTTAAGTCCACCATAGTTTGAAAATTCTTGAAGTAACCCCATATTGCAGTTTTCTGAGCATTGAAATCACCAATGCTGCGAAGATGATCTCTGATCTGAATGGCAACTGGCTCATCCTTAGTCCAGTGCACACCTTTTACCCCAGGTACCTCATTCATAAAGTAAAAGAATAGACATAGAACCAATGTGCCATACTTAAAAGTGTTTTTCTTATCTTTCTTGATTTTGTTTAAATTTTCAATCAATTGATTCTGTAGTAATTCACACAAGTCATAATTAGTATTTTCCTTTAGCATCTTGTATGCAACATAGATGGCTATTCTGGAAATAAAATTTTCTTTGCTCGAGTGATAGATCTTGTACCTAAACACCATGGAGGTAAATTTGACATCTGGTTCTATAATATCATTAATGGTCATTGCCCTTCTGTCAAACTTAGCATCAGTAGCATTAGTCACTGTCTGGTTTTTCACGGCTTTCAACATGGGCAATCCTCCAGTTGAGTTTAAGCCAGTTACAATTCTGATAGCATCCTTGGTAATCTTGAATGGTTTTAACAACCAAATGAATTCATCATGCATCCTACTCAAAACGTATCGGACCCATTCATCCTCATCAAATGTTGGAAACCCCATAATCTAAATAAAGTGTTTATCCTGTAGTGCCTTATACTTGGGTTTAAGTTCGTGATTTTCATCCCTGATTTGTTTCTCAAACAAGTCTCCATACCTTGAATCTCCAAACTCATCTATGTTTGCATGAATATAAACCCTAATGTCTTCAACATGCAGCACACCATACGGAACACTTGAAAAAGCATCTAACGGGTCGACTTCAATTGATTTGTGAGGATGCTTCTTAAATTTGGGTCGAGGCCTTTTAGTAATGTCAACAACATGAGGAGTAGCCATCTCAATAGATTTCAGATTCAAAACTTTACAGAGAGGCACCTTTTTCTTTCACGAGGTTAGGGTTGATCAGTTGCCGGTTGAATTTGCTCTTTGCCTTAGTCTCTGGATTTGCAGCTCGAATGTTCTTCTTCTTGTTTCCTCCGAATGCAAAGTGATTCAAATGAGTGACCAAGTGACCTTTTATCTTTTGCAAAACCTAATTTGGAATTGTAATAAATGCATTGCCCTAACTATATCCAGTTACTCTATTTTGGACAATTCTTCATGAATTACTCTGCAAGTTTTCATATCAACATCTTTTCTTCTGAAAATCCTTCCAAAGGTTCTGGACCAATTCAAAATATTCTCTTTTATTGTGCCAGATTCATGCACCCACTTACTGACGGGGGGGATTTGATGTTCAATATAGCTCCCCCTGAGCCAGAGCTCCTGACTTAATTCTCAGAGGAATTGTCAGAACCTGTTTCTGGTGCAGACCCATCATGAAAGGAAGCTAGGTGTGTAGAAATCACTTCCTACACTAATCTAATGAGGGGAGAAGAGTGCAAATTCAATTTTATCCTTACTATTATAGCAATGAAACCCACTAACAGAGATATTGCAGCAAACACATAAACAAGAAAGTGAGACAGAAGAAGAGAGACACAAGATATACGTGCGGAAAACCCTTATCGGGTGAAAAACCCCACACTCCAAAACCTACACAATGCATTAACAAAACTGAAATGGTTTACAATACACTTGCAATGCAAGCTCTCAAGAGTCTTCAACACTCATATCTGGAGACAAACCCAGGCTTATGGATACTCTGTCAACATTGTAAGATGCTTCTGACACTGGTCCACACACCCCATCCCAAAGAGGTTGCTTATTTCCAAAATGGGCTATGACAGATGCTCTTACGACTCTTATGACCTTCATAGAATCTGTCATAGCAGTTATAACTTATAGCTGTAAGAGAATCTGTCATACACAGGCTATAAATAGCATATTCTCTTACATGTCAGAGTCCACCTTGGGGTGCCCAAAGATTCTTTTTTCAAAGATGCTTTTCGACACATGTCTTCACCTATCATAGAATCTCCTATTTCTGACTCTTACATGTCATAACTTTGTCATAGAAATATGTCATGACCGTTACAGTCAAAATTTCATTACACAACATCCAAGATGCCGACACATGGCAAAATATTCCCACCACAAAGTGGAACGCCTATCTCCTCATGTGAGGACAAAAATACAAGTTGTCATCTTCCATGTAGGATGACACATCACCGTGCCACATCCCACAAGATTATAATATGAATTTACAATTTAATTTACAACATAGGCAATAAATAAATAAATACAATGAAAATAATACAAGGAATTACCAAGGTTGAGACACCTTAATTCCCAACATTCTCCCACTTGTCGAACACCTTGTAAGAGCCAATAGAATTAATAGGATTTAACTGCTATAGGCCGAGAGGCCCATAGAATCCAAACACCATCTGAACTTCTCTGTGCCCACTGGCTTCGTCAATGCATCTGCAACATTCTTCAAAGTATCTACCTTCTCCAAATTTACCTTCCCATCCTCTACCATGTCTCGTACGAAGTGAAATTGTACATCTATATGCTTTGTTCTGGCATGGAAAGTTGGATTCTTCACAAGACAAATTGCACTCTGACTGTCACAACAAATCGTAATCTGTCCTGCATCAACACTATTGTTATATGGAGCCTAATTAGACTTGGAGGTTAAATTTTCCCCACTTTTATTGGCGCAATTTCCCCCCAAATTCCTACGGGGTCAAGGGGCAGCACCCCTTGTAGGGGTTTGGGGGCAGCGCCCCCAAGACATGAGTTATTTTTTCTATTGGCTGACATAAAAAACCCTATTTTGTAACCGACATAAGTCTTGATAAAAAAGGCTAAGGGTTAGGGTTGTTGATAACTGAGAGGGGGGGGTGAATCAGTTATCCTAATTATTTCCCTTATTGAACTTTCTTTTTAATTGATGCAGCATAGAATCAAACACAAAAACATTAATCATGAAATAAGAAACACATGACACAGTATTTTTGACGTGGAAACCCTGTTAAGGGAGAAAACCACGGGGTGATTAACCCAAAATTATTCTCTGTTAGAAGAATAGGAAATTACAAAATGGCACTTGCCAATTAGGGCTCACTGCCCGAGCACACTGCTCACAAGAGGCCCACTGCCTACAAGAAGACACACTGTCTACAAAGTGATAAGAATCACAGTCTTGAACTGATTGGAAGCATCTGCATATGCTGGAGTTCAGTTCCGGTTAGGCTCAGTACAATGATCTGCTGCACTTCATCTTTCCTCTGTTCTTTATTCTGCTATCTTTCACATACCGGATCCTTTTTGCTACTTCTGCTCTGTTCTGGACTTCTTCGCATATATCTTCACACACTCACACACTTCACAACTAAATCCATCCTCTATATATATCCGCACAAGTAATTTCATCACCTTTCTAGTCGGCATCCGGAACAGTCTAGTTTCTTACAAACTCTTGTTCTGTCGGCTGAATCCTTCCTCACCAAGCAATGCGGATCAAGCATATACTTGTAGATATCATTAATCATGTCGGCCAAACATGATTCATGCCTTCACAACCTCTATCATCAATAGTAACACATCCGGAAGGTAGTCTGATACTCTGTCAGTCAGTTCTTCCTCTGTTTTCACTGTCTCTCAGGAATCCGGTACTCAACTATTCATATCTTTTTCCTTGTCCATCATCGGAGGCTAAATCCTTGGAATATACCACTCAAGGTAGTCCTCTTGACTTCCCCAAATCCACACTGCACCAAGACACTTCCTCTGAGAGATCCGGACCAATCTGTCGGACCTTGCCACATGCTCTGTTCTTGTTCACCGGACCACAACATTCTTTATTCTGACTTCTGGTAGAGACACATCATGACTTGCGGATATGTGGGATGACCTTTGTTGCCATCAATGACAACAACCATAAATCCATATAGTGTCTCTTGCCAACAATCTCCCCCTTTGGCATTGATGGCAACACTTAGTGAAAAATGACTAAGTGTTTTCACTATGCTCCCCCTTTGCTGATGCTCTGTCTTTATATACAATTTCCGAAACTCCCCCTTAGTTGGATTCCTCATTTTTCACTGCTCCTCACTCCCCCTTTGACATCAATGGCAAAGGGTGGGGTCCGCACACCAAAATTTTCAAAAATTTTCTATACATAGCCGCTTATTTACATACTCACATATACTGAAGAATGTCTGCAAAGGATGTCTGCAATTGGATCATTTCTGTAGCCCAACTTTGCTTCATTCTGTCCAAAATTGAAATGTGACCACTCAACAAAAATGCAAAAGCTTCTGCCCGCTTGAGATCTGTCGGATCTTTTGTTTGGGCGGTGGTCTGAGCATCACTGATGGCCTCATGCATAGTTTCCAACTTAGGGATTATAATCCGTCTAAGTTCTCCCATCCGGTTAGTGATGTTCTTCCTTTCCTTCTCAAGATTCTTTATTTCATTCAAGACTGCAATAGTCTGACATTCTTGATTTATTATGGAGGAAGAGAGAGGATCAAAACTTTGAGATAAGCTTTGTAGCTTGTCCTGTTCCTCTTTTATTTTCTTATCAATTGCTGCTGTTGCCTTTGGCCAGGATATACAAAATTTGTAAATGTCACCGCCATCCTTAAGAGCATTCTCTAAGCTCTTTATTCCAATACTCACAATCTTTCTATCTTTAGAGATTAATTCTAATACTTCTGAAAATCTCTTATCCAAAAATTCCTTCCGGACCTTTTCTTCAGCTGATTTTTCTAGAGAATCAAAATGTGTATCAACACTGCTGACTAAGGTTTTTAGATTACCGGAAGAGGAGGCTGTCGGATCTATCTGGATTGATGGCATAATCTTTACAAGTACTCCGGAAGCAGCCTCTATCAACTCACAGTCTTCCATATGAGACTTCAGGAGTTTTTCATTTGCCTTGGCATTTGCAAATGAAGCTATCTTCATTGTTTGTACCGGAGAGAGAGAGAGTCAAAGTCGAATGGGCCTTTTAGAAGCTCCGGTTCATCAATCTCTAAAGTTTCTTTGCTCAAAAATTGTTGAACAGTTTGTGCAGTGTCTCTTGCCGGAGACAAATGTTTCTTTTCTTCTGCAGTCTTGGAACTGTCAACCTCTTTGTCTTTCACCACTGCTTCCTTCTCCTTTAATTGCTCTTCTTCTTTGGATCCGGAGACTGTAGGGGAAACCGGAGGAGAGATGCTTGTTTGTTCAGGGCCCACTTCTTCCGGAACAGATGATTCCAAATCCGCAGCTGTTTCTGCACCTAAGTCCTCTACAACAGGAAGATTGAACCTTTTGAAGGCCTTCCGGAGGATCTCTTCTGTCTCTTGGGCCACTTTGTCAGTCTCACCAAGCATGAGTTGATTCATCCTGGCTTTACTTCTGAACTCATCTTTGCAGTCCTTGAAGATTATGTTCATTGTCTTGGGATCAATTTGAGGATATAGCTGAATAGCTATCTGCTCCCGGATCTCAAGATCTTTGGCATGAGCATTGTTCTTTCTTACTTCTAATTCCTTTTCTAGGCTTTTAGGAATAAGAGATATGATCTCAATGAAAGCCTTATTGTATATGTTCAGATATTTGACTGTGGCTTCCTGAAGAGTCTTTTGGTCAGCCTCACTGAAGTCATCATAAGATTCAGTCATTGGTTGAAGGTTTCCATCCACCGTGACCGACTTGATTACATTCTCTAGAGACAGAGTGGGCTTTTCAACAGATACCTCCGCCATTTCATCCTTGTCTTGGCCTGTGGAGGGTTTACCGGATCCTTTCTTCTTCTGTTTCTTTATTTCTTTTACTCCCTCATCTGACTCTGTTTCCTCTTCATCCTTTTGGCTTCCATAAGCCCTTGTGGCTTTTGTCTTGGATCTCTTACCGGATGCCTGGACTTCGGGTTTTGAACTTTTGGTTGTGGGAGGTGCAGATCTCTTTGATGATCTGGTCCGGGTGGGAGCTTCAACCGGAGCACTTTCTTTACTTTTCTCTTCTTCCTCAGCCTTCCTCCTCTTTTCCCGGCTGGCATCAAGTGCCTCTTTTGAGATGCCTAGGCCTTGAGCAATGTGCTCTACTTCTTTTCTCACCTTTCTTTTAATCTCAGGTTCCCTGAGTTCTACATGTATTTTTACACTCAGCTCCTCAAAGGTTCCAAACCTTTCTGCCTTAGGATCTTTGGGCTGACTTAGCATGTGTTGAACATGCAGCTCCACTATCTGTTCATCCACTTCATACCCCATGGGCATGATCCAGACAGTCCTTGGCTCCACTGCCTCCATTAGGCACTGATCAGTGTCAACCATAAAGCACACTGAGTCTTTGTATTTTTCAACAAGAGACTGGGGAATTCTCTCTCTTGCTTGCATCATGCTCTCAAAGTTTTTGAAGTATCCCCATAGAGCTGTATTTCTCGCTTTTGCATCCCCAAGTCCATGCAAATAGTCTCTTATCTGGACTGCAACAGGTTTGTCATTCTGCCATACCCATCCACTTGATCTGGGTAGCTCATTCATGAAGTAGAAGAATAGACATACAATAAGAGTACCATACTTAAAGGAATTCTTCTTATCCTTCTTGATTTTCTGTATATTTTCCATTAATTGGCTTAGCAGTAGTTCGCAGAGATCATATTCTGCATTCTTTCTTAGCATTTCATAGGCAGTGTATACTGCAGTTCCGGATACAGAATTCTCCCTGCTGGAGTGATAGATCTTGTATCCTATTATCATGGATGCGTATTTGATATCCGGATCTGAAATATCTTCAATGGTCATTGCCCTCTTATCAAATTTTGATCCGGTGGCCTCAGTTACAATGTTGTTCTTGACAGATTTGAGGATAGGTATCCCTCCGGAAGAGTATAGACCAGTTACTGCTCTAATTGCCTCTTTTGTGATCTTGCAGGGTCTATCCAGCCATAGAAAGTTGTCATGCATCCTGCTCAGTACATACCGGACCCATTCATCTTCTTCAAAGCAGGGGAAATGAATAAATTGCTCAAATTGTTTCTTCTGGATATCCTTATACTCTGGTTTAAGCTCAAAAGCATTGTCTATCAGTTGCTTGTGATAGAGGTCTCTTAATTTGAATTCCCCAAATTCCTCATTGCTTGCATGTATGTAAACCCTAATGTCTTCAGTATGTAAAACTCCGTGAGGAACACTAGAGAAGGCTCCTAGTGGATCTACCTCCAATGATTTGTAAGGATGTTTCTTGAATGTGGGGCGAGGTCTATCAGAGATCTTAACTATATTTGGAGTAGCCATTCTTCAAAGATTTGTAGTGAGATAATGAAAAACGGAGAATACCTCATGCGCCTTCGGTTTGCACAGAGTGGTTGGATTGATTTCTTTATGCAATAACTTCGGCAGGAGATCCTTGGTGTGCTTGATGAACCTTGTTGCAGAGCTCCACTTTTCGCTTCTTCTTGAGTGCAGAATGAGCAAATGACTTTTGAGAAATCCCTTAAATTGCTCCGCGAACCCTAATATCTGTCTGCCATAAATGCTTCACCTACATCATTCCGGTTTGCCTTGTCTGGATAGCTTGGAGTATCCCGGATTAGTCCTGATCTGTGGATATCATCCGGATCTTTCAATCATGAATAAATCGAGGTAACATATTACAAGAACATCCCAAACACTCTGTCCAATCCGCAGAACAAGATAGTGCACTACCGGATCTCTCCGGACCTTTTTGTAATCCTTTATCATACCGGAGCATCTCCCTGAACATGTCTTATTTGATCGATCACAGCTTCTTCATGACTCCATGCGGACCTCTGAAAACTTGACTGAAGCATCTCAAGACTCATATCTGCAAACCCTTTAATCCGCATCTTGTGCCACATTCGGCACCACTTGTTTGGCTGGGGGAACAGGATTTTCTTTGAGTCTCCCCCTGAGCCTGAGCTCACTTTTTAATTTCCGGAAGAAATATCAGCACCAGAGTCTGGTGCGGATCCAACCTCTACATTCTCTGAACTTTTCTTCACCCAAATCTTGCTCATCTGATTCCTAACTTCATCCGCATTCATCTTTTGTTTACCCTTGTCTTGATTCTGATTATACACCGGACCTCTTTTGTCCTGATACTTGTTTCTGCAGACTTTAGCATTATGACCGGACCTATTGCAGATTTGGCAAATAACATTTCTTTGCATATTTGATTGATATCCTCTTGATCTGCATTGATTAGCCATATGACCTACTCTATTGCATGTGAAGCATCTACCTTTGAAAGATTTGTTTACTTGCATAATTCTGCATTCATGGGATTTGTGTCCATACCTTTTGCAGTTGAAGCACTGTCCGGAGAAGGATGAATTAATCTGATTCATTCTCATTCTGCACTGATTAGCTTTGTGACCAAAGTGGTTGCAGCTGTGGCAATATCCATTGAAGGATGGATATCTTTGAGCATTTGGCTATCTTACCGGAGGTCTTCTAGGCCTGCTCCTTGGATTTTCTGATCCAAGATTCTTCTGACCGGATCCGGAGCTTTCTCCTTTCTCATATCCCAAACCATACTTGTCATCTGTCCTCTTTTGACTTCCAAGAAGAACTTCAAGTTGAGCAGAACTTATCTTGAATTTCTCTTTATATTCATTTGCTGTTTGAAGGTCTCTTTTGAGAGAGGCAATTTGATCCTCAAGTTTTTCTTCATTATCTTTGGCATCTTCAAGATCAGATTCAAGATGTCTGATAATCCTGTCCATCTGGTGGCATTCTTCTGATTTTTCTTTAAGAGATTGTCTTAGATTGTCTTCAGCCTTTCTTTTTTCTTCAATCTCTTGAGTAAACTTTATAGTTCCTGATTCCATTTCATGTCTTAACATAATGACTTCTTTTGATAACTTTTCACATAACTTGGTTTGCTCAGTCAATTCTTCATTTGTATTGCTTTCTTCACTTTGTCTTGCCAACTGTTGGAGCAGCTCCTTTCTCTTTTTCATAGAGAGACTTAATTTGTCTTTTAATTCTCTCATGAATTCATCAGCCTGTTTGAGTCTTTCCTTTAATTCACTGACTTCAGAATTTGACTGTTCAAGATCCTCAAGAGCAGTCTTGAGTTGCTCCCTTAAACCATATGCATCCATTTGAAATCCCAGATCTTCCTCAAGCTGTTAGGCTCTATTAGGAGGAACTTAGCTCTGATACCAATTGTTGATAACTGAGAGGGGGGGGGGTGAATCAGTTATCCTAATTATTTCCCTTATTGAACTTTCTTTTTAATTGATGCAGCATAGAATCAAACACAAAAACATTAATCATGAAATAAGAAACACATGACACAGTATTTTTGACGTGGAAACCCTGTTAAGGGAGAAAACCACGGGGTGATTAACCCAAAATTATTCTCTGTTAGAAGAATAGGAAATTACAAAATGGCACTTGCCAATTAGGGCTCACTGCCCAAGCACACTGCTCACAAGAGGCCCACTGCCTACAAGAAGACACACTGTCTACAAAGTGATAAGAATCACAGTCTTGAACTGATTGGAAGCATCTGCATATGCTGGAGTTCAATTCCGGTTAGGCTCAGTACACTGATCTGCTGCACTTCATCTTTCCTCTGTTCTTTATTCTGCTATCTTTCACATACCGGATCCTTTTTGCTACTTCTGCTCTGTTCTGGACTTCTTCGCATATATCTTCACACACTCACACACTTCACAACTAAATCCATCCTCTATATATATCCGCACAAGTAATTTCATCACCTTTCTAGTCGGCATCCGGAACAGTCTAGTTTCTTACAAACTCTTGTTCTGTCGGCTGAATCCTTCCTCACCAAGCAATGCGGATCAAGCATATACTTGTAGATATCATTAATCATGTCGGCCAAACATGATTCATGCCTTCACAACCTCTATCATCAATAGTAACACATCCGGAAGGTAGTCTGATACTCTGTCAGTCAGTTCTTCCTCTGTTTTCACTGTCTCTCAGGAATCCGGTACTCAACTATTCATATCTTTTTCCTTGTCCATCACCGGAGGCTAAATCCTTGGAATATACCACTCAAGGTAGTCCTCTTGACTTCCCCAAATCCGCACTGCACCAAGACACTTCCTCTGAGAGATCCGGACCAATCTGTCGGACCTTGCCACATGCTTTGTTCTTGTTCACCGGACCACAACATTCTTTATTCTGACTTCCGGTAGAGACACATCATGACTTGCGGATATGTGGGATGACCTTTGTTGCCATCAATGACAACAACCATAAATCCATATAGTGTCTCTTGCCAACAAGGGTTTTTGTTGATATTGTATTGTAGCATTTTGTAGCAGTATTGAGTTGCAGGGATTGCTAGTTGTAATCGGTTTGATTTACTGGATAATAATATTGGACTCTCTAATGGTGGATGTAGCCTGAGTTTGGGTGAACCATGTTAAAATTGTCTCTCTCTGTTATTATTTCTGTGTATTTTTCATTCCTCTGTTTAATCTTTATTTGCATTTAATTGATATCTTTTGCCGGCTAACCCTAACAAACACTAATATCTGAACACAATCTCTTAAGCCAAATGGATTCCTTACAAGCATGAGCTGCCATGTACTCAGCTTCTGTCATGGACAAAGAAACCACAGGTTGTCGCTTACTCATCCAACTAATTACACCACCAAACATTGTGAACACATATGCACTGGTGGATCTCATGCTATCAATGTCACCTACCCAATCAGAATCCACAAATCCATGAATACAAATTGAATGCAGAGATCCTATAGCATTGCCATGATAGCAAATGGAATACTCAGAAATACTCCTCAAATATTTGAACACTTTCTTAACTGCATCCCAATGTACCCGTCCAGGATTAGCCATAAATCGACTAAGGACTCCCACTGCTTGGGCAATGTCTGGTCTTGTGCAGACCATAGCATACATCAAACTGCCAACAACACTAGCATAAGGTACTCTACTCATGTCCTCCACCTCACTAGGATATTTTGGACAATCACTAATAGATAATTTTTCTGCAATGAAACAGGAACACACAATGGTCTATAATTTGCCATGCTGAACCTATCCAACATGGTCTTCACATACTTACTCTGGCTAAACTAAAGTTTTCTGTTAGCTCTGTCTCTTCTGATTTCCATTCCTAGAATGTACCTAGCTGCCCCTAAATCTTTCATTTCAAACTGTGCTACCAATTGAGACTTAAAATTAGAAATTATATTCTTACCCTCCCCAATCAGCAACATATCATCAACATATAATGCAACAATGAGAATACGATCACCATCAAACTTATAATATACACAGTGATCCAATTTCAATCTCACAAATCTAATTGACAACACAAAGGCATCAAACTTCAAGTACCACATCCTAGGAGATTGCTTCAAATCATACAAAGACTTTTTAAATTTGCAAACCAAATTTTTTTTACCTTTCACCATGTAATGCTCTAGCTGTGACATGTAGATTTCTTCCTCCAAATCACCATGAAAGAACAATGTCTTCACATCAATCTATTCTCCCTCTAAATCATAAGCAGCTGCAAGAGATAACATAAATCTAATGGATGTCAGCTTTACAACGGGAGAGAAAATTTCACCATAATCAATTCCCTCCACTTGTGAGTACCCCCCTTCGCAACCAATCTAGCCTTGTACTTTTCAACATTGCCATCTGCACCGAATTTCTTCTTGAACACCCATTTGCAACCAACGGGTTTCCGTCCATCAGACAAAGGCACCAAGTCCCATGTTTTGTTCTTTTCCAAAGAATCCATCTCATCCTCCATGGCCTCTTTCCAGGAACCTGTATCTTTCATGCCCATAGCCTCTTTCACAGTTCTAGGCTCATCAGTGTTAGTAATTAAAGCAAAAGCGCAACTAGAATCAAGTAATGAATAACCGAACCTATCAGGTTGCTTTCTTGTTCATGTAGACCTCCTCAATGGCTGAGGTTGAGGTTCTGTTTCTTCTTCTGAGCTTTTAGAGTTGCTAGAGCTCTCCTCATCATTAGGTCTCACATGGTCTGTCTGTTCAGTCTTCTCAGGGGTAGAAGGAAACTAAACTGCATCCTCTTTCTTTTCTATTTGTTATGCTGTAGAACAACAAAAGAAGGTGTTAGCTCTCTAAAGATAACACTTCTGCTATACAACACTTTTTCAGCCATCAGATCCCAAAGCTTGTATCCTTCCACACTGACACCATAGCCAATGAAAATACATTTAACAACCTTGTTCTCCAATTTAGACCGTTTCTCCCTAGGCACATGTGCATATGCCTCACAACCAAAAATATGAAGATGTCTAACTGAAGGCTTCTTACCAGACCACACCTCCATAGGTGTCTACCAACAAGAGCTAATGTAGGAGATTTATTTACCAAATAGCAAGCAGTGGCAACAACCTCAGTCCAAAACTTTTGTTCGAGGCTTGCTCCACTAAGCATACTCCTAGCCTTCTCCATCAGTGTCCTGTTCATCCTCTCTACAACTCTATTTTATTGCAGGGTATATGGAGTTGTCTTATGCCTTTCAATCCCTTGCTCTTTGTAGAACTTATCGAACTCTGCCGAACAAAACTCACCACCGTTGTCAGTTCTCAAACACTTAATCTTTTTACTAGTCTGATTTTCAGTAAAGGCTTTAAACTCCTTAAACTGACTAAAGACTTCAGTCTTGCTTCTGATAAAATAAACCCATGTCCTACTGTAATCATCTATGAAAGATACAAAATATATAGATTTTGAAATCGAAGGAACATTAACAGGACCAAACACATCATAATGAATAAGATTCAATACACCAGAAGACTTGTGAGAACTAGAGTAAAACTGAACTGAACACGATTTTGCTTTCCATAAATGCAATGTTCGCAAAAGTCAAACTCGAGATTACGATCATTTAACCCCTCAATGAGGTTTTTATTTTTTAGGGTACGTAGACCCTTCTCACCAATGTGGCCATATCTCAAATGCCATAACATAGTCTTTTCAGCAGAAAGCTTAGCTTCCATAGCATGTGCACTACCATCATAACTAGTTACAACGGATTTCTTCACTACTCATTCAAATGGTGGGGATGAAGTGATTGCATCTCATTTCTTTGAGTCAGAAGACCTATTGCACTATGAAGTGCATGCCTCCAGCTAAAACAGAGTACCTCCCTGAGTACCCTTCGGAAGAACCATAGATCCTCTAGTCATCTTGCATCCATCCTTCAAAAAGACAACCTGCACACCTGCATCATTCAACATACTTATAGAAAGTAGGTTCCGTGCAAGGCCTGGAATGTACATAACTCCAACAATCCCCTTCACTTTTCCATCAGGGAATCAGATTGAGACTCTTCTATGACCAACAATCTTCAGATGAGATTTTTCACCCAGGTACACTCTTCCACCATCGAACTCTTCATATTTCGTAAACCAGTCTCGATGCGAGGTCATGTGGAATGATGCACTAGAATCAATCAACCACACATCATCAGACGCATGGGTGGCTAGGGATGCGATGAAGGCATCACCATCATTTTGTGACTTGTCGGAATCTGAATCAGGAGCTTTCTTCTTATTTTTCTTCTCCTCTTTGCATTCCTTTCAGAAATGCCCAGTTTTTCCACAGTTCCAACAAAGAGCCTTAGACTTTCCAGGAGATTTGGATCTCCCACAGGATTTGGATCTGCCCTTCTCAGCTTTCTTATCTTTCTTCTTCCTTTTCTCCTTGGGTCTTCCACGAACTGCAAGAGCCTCTTTGGCTGATTCAGATGTCTTCCTCCACATTTCTTCAGATAACAACGAGGACACCACATCTTCCATCTTGAAGGTGGTAGTGGTGCTTCTGAAATCCATGACAAGATGATCCCATGAATCTAGCAAAGAACAAAGCAAGGTCATGCAACGATCCTCCATTTTCACACCCACAGATGTCAACTATAAAATGATCATGTTGAAAGCATTCATGTGATCCACAATAGATCCTCTGTCTTCTATCTTCAGAACAAACAACTTCTTTTTAAGGAAGAGTTTGTTTACCAAGGACTTGGCCTGATAAACATCACCTAACTTCTTCCAAAGATCTTTCGTGCTCTTCTCCTCATGGACATTCAACAGGACAGAGTCAGCTAAATAGCGTCTTATGAGACCCTTAGCCTTCTAATCTTTGATGTCCCAATAAGCTTGTGACATTGCTGTAGGTTTCACACTGGATACCATTTCCCATAGGTCACAATCAACAAGTAGGTCCTCCATCTTGAGTTTCCACAACTTGAAATTAGTGCCATTGAATTTCTCAACCTCTAACCTTTCGGATGTGGTTGCCATCTCCTTGCTGCAACAAGATAGAGAATACTCTACACAACACTCCCACTCAACCTAAGATTAGCTCAAAAATCCCCTACCCAACAACTAAGACCAAAGGTGATCAAGCTCTGATACCAACTGAAAGGAAGCTAGGTGTGCAGAAATTGCTTCCTACACTATTCTAATGAGGGGAAGAGAGTGCAAATTGAATTTGATCCTTACTATTACAGTAATGTTAAACCCACTAACAAAGATAACAGAGATATTATAGCAAACACATAAATAAGAAAGTGAGATAGAAGAAGACAGACACAAGATATACGTGGGGAAAACCCTTATCAGGTGAAAAACCCCACACTTGAAAACTTGCACAATGTATTAACAAAACTAAGATGGTTTACAATACACTTGCAATGCAAGCCCTTAGGAGTCTTCAACACCTGTATCTAGAGACAAACCGACAGCATAACAGTACATGTCAAACCTATAATACATCTCCTCCAAGCACCTATTTATATAGAAAATACAAGGCAAAATTGCCTCTATCTTGGAATGGGCGTCCAACTTGGCCTCATGGCCCAAAACCCATGCCTATGGACACTTGGTCAACATTGTAAGATGCTTCTAACACTCGTCCACACACCCCATCCCAAAGAGGTTGCCTATTTCCAAAATGGGCTATGATAGATGCTCTTACGACTCTTACGACCGTCATAGAATCTGTCATAGCAGTTACAACTTACAGTTGTAAGAGAATCTATCATACACAGGCTATAAATAGCATTTCTCTTACAACATCATAGTCCACCTTGGGGTGCCCAAAGATGCCTTTTTCAAAGATGCTCTTTGACACATGTCTTCACCTGTCATAGAATCTCCTATTTTTGACTCTTACATGTCATAACTTCGTCATAGGAATTTGTCATGACCGTTATGGTCAAAATTCCCTTACACAACATCCAAGATGCCGACACATGGCAAAATATTCCTACCACAAAATGGGACGCCTATCTCCTCATGTGAGGATAAAATTACAAGTTGTCATCTTCCATGTAGGATGACACATCACCGTGCCACATACCACAAGATGACAATATGAATTTATAATTTAATTTACAACATAGGCAATAAATAAATAAATACAATGAAAATAATACAAGGAATTACCAAGGTTGAGACACCTTAATTCCCAACACATCACCATTGTTTATTATATCTTTCTTTACCTAGATCTTGTTCATTTCACTCAGTATCTCATTCACATCAATTTTTCTTTTGCCTGTCTTGTCTCTGTTCATCTGGTTTTCTGTTTACCGGACCTCTTCTTCCATTGTTCCTATTTCTACAGAATCTTGCAATATGACCAGATTTATTGCAATTAAATCACACAACATTTCCTTGCTTATGAACTTGATTTGCATTGATTAGCCATGTGTCCAAACCCATTGCAAACAAAGCAGTAACCATTGAAAGAATTGCCAATTCCTCTATTGTTAGCATTATTCATTATCATACTTCTACATTCATTTGATCTATGACCATACCTCTTACACTTGAAGCATTGACCGAAAAAGGATGGACCATTTTGATTCACTCTGCTTCTGCACTGAGTAGCTCTATGACCAAGTTTATTGCAATTGAAATAATTTCCATTGAATGCTAGATATCTTTGAGCATTAGGCTGTCTTACCGGAGGTTTTCTAGTTTTGTTTCTTTTATTCCTTGGTTGAAAATTTCTTTGTCTGGATTTGGAGCTTTCACCTTTCTCATATCTAAGATCATGCTTGTCATCATCCTTTTTCTGTTCTTCAATTAGTGCTTCAAGTTTAGCTAAGCTTATCTTGAACTTCTCCTTATATTCATTGGCAATTTCTAGGTCATGTTTGAGAGTGATAATCTGTCTCTCAATTTTTCTCTCATTGTTTCTTCTTTCTTGTAGATTTGATTCTAGGAGACCGGCTATTCCATCCTATCTGTAGCATTCTTTAGTTCTCTCCTTCAGATTTTACTTCATTTCTTCTTCAGTTTTCTTCCTATCTTCAATTTCCTTGGTTAGTCTCATCACCCCAATTTCCATCTCATGTTTTAGGACAACAACTTCTTTAGCTAACTTTTCACATTCCTTTGTCTTCTCTTTCAGGACCTTGTCTTCCAGTTGAAGAGGTTGCTCCTTTCCTTTTGCATTGGATTTTCTCAAATTTTCTTTTAAAATCTCAATGAAGTTTTCAACCTTTTTGAGGTTATCTTGTAGCTCTTGGACCTCTGCCTTGGACTGTTCAAGATCATCTAGGGAAAGATTCAGTTGCCCTTGAAGGTTATATTCATCCATTTTTACTAACTTCCCAGATCTCCCTTAAGCTATTAAACCTTTCAAAAGGAACCTTGCTCTGATACCAATTGTTGGTTTAGGTCCGGACAACTGAGAGGGTGGGGTGAATCAGTTGTCACATATTTTAATCTTTTCTACCATTAATATTCCTTTACAACTTATAATGAAATTAATGATATAAACATTTTAGCATCAATCAATAACACATGAGAAGAAACATAAATAACACACTTGACACGAAGATTTTTGACGTGGAAACCTGGTTAAGGGAGAAACCACGGTGGGGGTTAACCCACATAAATTAATACCCTGTTAAAAGTATTTTTACAAATGAGAATGCACATGCATTCAGGGTCACTGCCCAGAGCTCACTGCCTATAGAAAGATTACAAGAGAATAACATAGATTTTGAACTGATAAATAGCATCTACCCATGTAAGAGTTTTAGTTCCAGTTAAGTGCAAAAACTGATCTTACACATTTCATCTTTACTTGCTCTTCTTATTGCTCTGCCTTCATTTGCTCCTTAGATTTTCTGCTCTTCTCACGATTACACCTTGTTCGCACACACAACTACAACTCATCCAATTCCATTTGCTATATATATCCATAACATGATCTACAATCATTTTACCAGTCAGCTTTAAGAACATTTAGAACTTTGTTGAGTACTTTGCTCTGTCGGCTAGATCCATACATAATATGAGATGTGGACCAAAACTTGCACTCGTAAATCATCAATCATGTCGGCTACCATCACTAATCATCACATTTCCCAATAAACAACTTCTATACATCCGAAGTTAAGATCATTTACAAGGTCAGCCTGTTCTTCATTTGTCTATTTTGTTAAACTGAAACCCGATACTCAGAAGATGATATCTTTTGAGTCCTTCATCTCTGGAGGACAAAAATCTAGATTTAGAGTGTCTTGACAATGCTTACAACTACGTCAGATCCGCAACAAACCATGCCTTTCCACTAGATAGATCCAGACTAGGATATCAGACCCTATCACCTGCTCTGTTCCTGACTACTCGGACTTAGACAAATTCTGATTCTGACTTCCGGTGTAAACAAATTGTGTTATGAGGATGATTGGGATGATCTTAGTTGCCATCAATGACAACACCTATCATACCTAGCAGTGTCTCTTGCCAACAATTATAGGGTTATCAAAATAATCCAAGGTATCATAAAATTATAATATCATCATTAGGGTGGCATCAATAATATGCGATTACAGGGTCGAGTTTCACTCCCCCTCTTCATCATATTAGGCCATAAATAAAATATTTAAACGATAATCATGAAATCTAATAAAGAAATAGATAAGTAAACAAAGGAGACGCGACAACCAAACAAGATTACTTATCGACTAAATGAATGTTCTGAGAACATTATCTAGTTGAATCGATGTAAACGACGTCGAGAGAACTTCAATCATCCTTTCGACACTGGTCAAAATGGAATCGACTAAACTAGGAAAAGACTTATACTCACCTAATCTTGCATGGGTTCACGAATGATTAATTTCAATACTCAGATGGCAATCTAATCTTTTCCAAACATCTATCTCCTCCTCCCGGGTGATACTCTCCTTCCATCCTTGGAGGAAGATTCTTTTCCTAATTACACTCACAACCATATAACCATGATTAGTGTATCATCATTTGATTCATAAAACATTATGATAAAATAATCTTATCATGTAATCCAATGTCTAAACTAAACATTAATCAATATCCATATATTCAATGATTCTACCTAATATTTTCCACAAACATCAAATCATTAAACTATGATTAATTATCATGTTTACCACATAAAAGTAGGATTAAGCTAAATCAAAAGTTAGGGATGTAACAAAGGTGCACCTAGACAAGTATTCGTGAAGGGAGATCCTCTGCTAGATTAAACTCCACATGCGAGGGTTTCATAAAAAAGCCTGTTTGATTATAAAAGTACAGCCTACCCTCGAAAGTAGTAACCCTATCTGCCAATCTTGAAAACACCACAAAAAATAGTTATTGGCAACCATGATCATTTCTATGTCTCCCTCAGGATTCCACGTTCGTCTGGCCCATGATTCTAGAAAAGGCAAAGAAACCCCAATTCCCATGAATTTGCAAATTAGGGCACGGTCTGCCAGGTAAAGCACATCATCAGCTACCGAATCTGACTGAATAACGAGCACAAGATAGTCTCTACTCTTCTCTAGGCACCCATTGATCTTTGGGACTTTTATCTCCTTTTCGCATTAGCCACATCCTCCATAGCGTTGGCCAAAAAGTTGATTGCATGCTCATGACTTGATGAAGAAGGATTTCCTCCATTGAAAGCATCTTTAAACGAAAGCTTGGAGGCCTCTCCAACCCCTTTAGAGGACCCCATGGCTCGAAATCCCTAAAAAGCTAAAACCCTAAACCTAAGGATAGAGAAAAACTGCCCCTCATAGGCAACAAACCCTCTTAACACATGCAAAAAGCACAATAGCCTTCAACTTCAGCACCAACCTCAAACAAAACCCCTAAAGAAACACCTGAACCAACATAAACACTCCTTGTGAATCACCCCAAACTACATCCAAAAACCACGAACTCTCCTCAAAGAACAGGGAAGCCTATGAAAGCAAGGAGACACCGCACCAAGAACACCGGAGCGTAGAAAAAACACAGGAAAAAGCATGGCTAAGGCCACTCACAAGAGTTCCCTAGTCCATACCTCCTCGCTTCATCCATCGCCTCCAGCCTTGTTTTTCTTTTCTCTTCTCTTTCCCCTTCCTTTTTCATTTTTTTATACTAGTAGTAGAGTAGAAATTTAGTGATAAATTTTAATTTTACAAGGCAAAATTTTGAGGTGATTTTATGACTTTTGCATTGTTAAATTTTATAGATTTTAATGCAATCTCGTTGTCCCAAATTGTAAAATTTATTTTTTAATAAAAAATGAACAAATTTCAATAAACAACTCTTCAAAATTCATAGTTTAAATGTTGATTTTGAGGGAATAATCTATTGTTTTTATGTTTTAATCATTTCAATGCAAATTAACATCAAATTAATCTCTTGCAAACAAATTGAAATCAAGATCATAATTTAGTTTCAAGAGAAATAAGATGTTTGCATGGTTAATTGGTGACCAAAATTCACTAAGTAAACCCCTATTTCAATCGAACAATTTCTAATCACTCCCTAAAGCCCCTTGAATAGACCAACCAAAGTACTTTTCGACTGAAGGATTCTGACGAACCTCACAACAAATCAACAAAGATTCTTGAGGCTAGCCACCTTCCAAGTAGAGGAGCCTTTGCCATTACACCCTGCATGCTTCACAGTGCACAGGTAGTTGGTGTGTCAAAAACCACATTCACAAATGGGCCATTAATAGCTTTAATATACCCCAAGAGTAAGATTAATGGAAAAATTAATGTGGAATGCCTTTAAAGAGACTCTAAAATATTTGAGTGTTATGTTTGTATATATGTGCCTAGAGAATATACAAGGTATATTAAAGGAACTCTTAATTATGGTATTTAATATTCCTACACCACAAATGCAAATTAATATAGTTATTATGATGTTGACTATTTAGTGATTTTTTTGATAAAAAATCTACTTCTGGCTATATCATTAAAGTTGGTGCAGGTGCTATCACATGTAATAAAAGACAACCTACTACAGTTCTTTCATCCATAGAGGTTGAATATAGAGGTGCAACAGAAGCAACAAAACAAACAATGTTTCTTTTAAGATTATTGAATGAGCTTCAACGGTACTACTAAAAGTACCACATTGTTATTGTTCTTGCCAAAAATCTTGCTCAACATCAAAGAAAAAAGAACATTGAAGTTAATGAGCATTTAATATGAGAAAGAGTTCTTAGTGGTGGTATTACTCTCCAATTCTATCAAATTCATGATCAAGTAGTAGATTTTTGTACAAAACCTCTACGTAGTACTAAATTCTTTAAATTCAAAACAATGTTGGGTCTCAAAGAGTTTCTATTGGGGGGAGTGTGCATGATAATGCCACCTCCTAGTGGTTAACTATTGTATTATATGTAAGACCTATTAGCATTATGTAATCTCTTTCTTGATAGGATTTGACAGACCAAAACAATACAAATTAACAATTATAATGTAAATTTAAATACACAAAAACAAAGAACACAATTGAACATAGAGATTTAACGTGGTTCACCCAGTGTGGGCTACATCTACATAAACAACCATCCAGTATCTTATTATCCAGCGTCAATCAAAACTGATTACAACTTGCATCTTATCCACTGCTATGTTACATGAAATGCACTACAATCTCATTCGTGTCTCATGACTTTCCACATTCTCTAGCCACTTATTTAACGAGCTTTTTTGGCAGTTTACAAAGTCAGTTTTTCCATGTCGGCTAACTATTTTGGGGGGAAACTGCAAATGCCAAAGTCACCAAAATTTAGCTTGCTACGTGTACTTGCAACCCTACAACATGATCAATCACCACATACCAACATTCCTCTATATTTCTTCTTCCACCTGTAAAGCATTGCATTATATGCAAGATCTACAAGCATTATGTAAAGAACTTGGGGAGAAACTATTTTGAGGAGGCTCAAGCTCCAATAAGAATCTTTATAAAACTCTTTATGAGCATCATTAAAAATTTGGGATCTAAATTATGATAAGGAGTTTATCATGTAGTCTAGAATACATGCTCTTCATCTTGGCATATATTTAATCATTGTTACATGTCTGTCAAAGAAATATTGTGTTATTGAGGAACTTCATTTTTTCTTTTCCAAAAAATTGACAACATATGCTGCCTATAAACATTAACGAATGTTAAAGCATAATATATATTAGGGGTCTATACATTGATAAATAGGCCTAAAATAAACATTTATAAAGCTCTAATACAAGGTATAAAACCTTATAATATAAATATATTTCTAGTGTATTGCAACTAATATTTAATTAATTAGTAAATTTATAGACACCATATATATACTAAAAGAACTCTTAATTATGGCCTTTATTATTCCTACACCACAAATGTAAATTTATATGATATTGTGATCCTAACTATGCTAGTGATTTTATTGATAGAAAATCTACTTCTAACAAGGTTATGAACCCTTGAAAGCTTGATGCCATGGGGTCCCCATGTATGCTTAACCTAATTAGTACAAGAGATTGCTTTTAGAGGATATGACCAACATAAAATGTAATTAAACTATAGTTCTCATACCATTTATATACATAGTTTACATCTATAGGTATACAAACATCAATAGAGTTTTTGAGATTGTTGCAAATGTTGTCATTGATGTCAGAAGGAATTCATTGTCCAAAATTGTTATCATTGATGTCAAAGGCATATGGGAGATTGTTGAAGGAATTTCACATTGTTATCATTGATGTCAAGAAGGAAATCGCATGAGGATGCAATTGTCATTGATGTCAAAGGAGTGAAAGACAACGATCTGCCATTAGAGTAGTATCAGAGCACGTTGTCTGAAGATCAAAGGTTTGCAATAAGAAGATAAGCATTATTGTGAAAGAAAAACACTGGAGTGTTATTGAAATATTGAAGTTGTAGAATACAAAGAGGTGGTTGAGTAAAAGTAAAGTGTTTTACATAAAATATATCAGAAGACTGCAGGATAAAGAAAGGTGGTTACACTTGAACTCGTATTGTGTAAAGGAAATTCTAGACTTGAGGTTTCAATCACCAGTCAAAGAAGGGCAAATAAAGCCACATAAAGCAATAGAATCATTTGTTGTAATGGAGGAGTTTTCCTGCAGGCCTAACATCTTCACCTGGAATATTATGTTGGACATTCTTGTGAATGACAAAATGATTGAGATAGCTTGGGCTCTCTACCATAGGATGATGAAAATAGATTGCTCGCCAGACACAATGACTCTTAACATCCTTCTTAGAGGCCTTTGTAAAGCGGGCAAGACTCAGGAGGCCCTTGAGTTCTATGTTGAAATGACTACGAGGGGAATCATAAAGGGTCTTTGCCAGACAAGAAAAATAAGTATGGCCACCCAACTATTAGCTTCAATGAAAGCAAACAATTGTTCTCTAGGCATTGTTATATATAATATCATTATTGACGGCTTGTGTGAATTTAGCAGAGTTGATGATGCTTTTCACCTTTTAATGAGATGATCAGAACTAGATGTTCATGGAGTCATAGTGCTGAGAGGAAGTCAAAGAGATGATCCTTTACATGCTCGACGTGTACTAATTTTTGTTATGGTTTATGGAAGTTTGATTGTAATACCCAAACTACAAATATTACTAAAACCACTTAAGAAAACAAAAGAGAGATTAACATATTCAAACTATGAGAAAGAAGTGATTTTAATTAAAAGGCAACGACTAGTATTAAAAGAAACAACAATTTGTTTAAAGCAACAATTACATGTTATAATGCAACAATTTGTTGTTATAAGGCAAATTAAATAAATTGGAATTAGTTTACAAAGGCAACGATTAAGGTTAATGTGTTTTGAGAGAGATGCCTCTATTCAAAAGGATGTCTCTCTTCAAAAGAGACATAAGGACATAATATGGTATAAAAAGCGAATGAATGTGAGTTGGAAAGTAAGAAAAAGAAGAATGTGAAGTATTTGGAATAAAAGTAGATCTAGAGTAGCAAACATGAAGTGTAATTCAGATTTATATTGAATATGTGAAGAGAGTATTAATATTGTGAAAGAGGAATGGGTGAAAGTTCAGAACTGTGTCACACTTTTATAAGGGAACGACCAACACAAGCATATTTTTCCAACTTAAACGTAAAAAAGGTCATATGTATGTTTTGAATTTTAAAATGACATAAACTAATGAAATGTAGAATTTATATTGTAGTTTATTCTTATAATTTTTAAAATAGGTGGATATTTTTTTTTATAAATTTAATTGATGAATTTTAAATGCTGATATTTTTTTAAAAAAGTGACATCGATGGGACATCAAGAAAAATATAGCAAAATTAATTTTTTTCTTTAAATTTTTTTTCTTAATTAGCCAATTCAAATATCTAGTGCATGGATTTTTTTTAAAATTTTTGATAAATATATTTTTTAAAAAATTTTAAAGTCAATTTTAATCAAAACATAGTAGTTTCCATGGGACGTCAACTTTTTTACAATATATAATTTGTTTTTTAAAAAACAAAAATATCCTTTTGGAGAGGATTCTCTCCTCTAGTGAACCATATATTTTTAATTTTTTTTGAATATCTTTTGCCTATTTATTTTTAATTTTTAATCAGCTGTATGTTTGATTATAATAACCTACTTGCAATAAATTTAAAAATAATCCTAATAAAACTTATCAAAATATATAAAAAATATATTTCTAAGATCCAGACTCCGATATCTACCAAAGGGTATTTTTAAATTTTCATGAAAATGCCCTTTGGTTGGAGAAATTTAAGTTGAACTTGAAGTTTTGTTCAATTTGTTGTAAAAGGGGGGATTGGTTGCCACATGGGATGCCACATAGATAGTTTCGGCCGAAACCCTTCCGGGTAGAACCTTCAATATTAAAAAACACATTTTTTTAAATTTAAATCAAATATTATATATTTTTAAAATTCGGGCGAAATTGTTTCGCCCAAAACTATTCATGCCACACAATGCCACATAAGTGCTACGTGGTTCCGGGCAGGACCCTTCTGGGCAAAACCCTTTTTATAGAAACTATTTATTTGGATCGAAGTGTGACACATGTTTGAACTTTTACCCGAATATATGATGCATAATTTGGGGCAGATTTGTAAGTGAAATTAGAGCAAACCTTAAGGCATAATTTTAAAGGCAAGCAATGCATTCTTTGAGCAGAAAATTGAAGGAAGACATTGATATATTTTGTGATTAGATTTGAAGGAAGACATTGCCATAGATTGGATCAGATTTGTGAAAGAAGGATATGCATCACTTGAGATCATATTGGTGAAGGAAGGATAGTGCATGAGTTCGGATCAGATTTGTGGAGTAAATATATACATCATTCAGAATCAGAAGTTGTGATCAGATTTATGAGGAAGGGTGAACAATATCATCCATTGAAGAAATTGGAGGTTGGTTCCTATCAAATAAGAGATTGGTGTCTCTTACTGAGTTGGTGCTCAATTGTGGGGATTGGTGTCTCCAGTGGGTTGGTGCTCACAAAAGAAGAATTGTAAGAGAAGTAGGTTGGTGCCTACAAAGAAAATCAATATATATAACCAATATTTTGCCGTGGTTTTATCCCGCAAGGGTTTCCATGTAATTCATGTGTTCTACCTGTGTTGCATAATTGTTAGATCTTGTGTGGTTGTTATTGATGTGATTGTTTAAGTTTGGAAAAGTAAAAGTTTGTGTTATACTGATTCACCCCCATCTTAGTATAACCGTGTGCTCATCAATTGGTATCAGAGTGGGTTCCTTCAAATAGTATAACCACTAGAAGAAAGATATTAAGAGCACATATGGAAAAAAGAAAAGGAAATATCAAACAAAATGTTGATCAACAAGTACCAACAAAACCAAATACAAGTGATGACAGAGAAGCAAGCAAAAGTGATAAGGTGACAAATGGAACACACATAGCAATAGAAACAAGGAATGATGTTGTGACAGACAGAGACAACCTTGAGAGTGAAAGAAAAGAAGAAAATGTTGAAATAGATTTAGAAGAAGAAAAATATGATGAAAAGGTAGATATGGAGTTAGAAGAAGAGAAATCATCTAAAAGAGAGGCAACATTCAAAGCATCAATGAATCAAGCGATAGCTCCAGTGATGAATCGAATACAAAGGAAGCCCATTTTGATAGAAAGTTCAAAGAAGGATCCAACATGTACAAAGGTGAGTATATATGTTTTAATTATGGTAAAATTGATCATTATGCTTCTGAATGTGTGTAGGTCAAAAGTGAAGACAAAAGAAGAGAAGAGAAAGATTCAAAAGAAGAACATGTAGAAGATGATGAAGTAGATCTTGAGGAGGAACTCCATTATGCCTACAATGAGATCAAGAGGCTTAGAAAGGAGAACTAGAAACTAAAGCTACAACTTCAAGAGAACAATGAATCTAATGTAGATTTAGTACAAAGCCTTGAAGAATTTGAGAAGATAATCGTTGAGCTAAAAAATTTAGATCAAAGAAGGATACAAGACGAAAGAGGAAGTGAGAGTCAAATTAGAGAAAAAATGAGAAAAATTGTGAAAGGTTAGAGTCTGAAATTGCCTCCTTGAAAAAGGAATTGGAGAAAGCAAATGCTCAATTAAACAGATACCTAAATAATGAGAAGAATACCGAAATATTGGACAATATTATCAATTTGTAAAAGCCAACATTCAATAAGAAAGGTCTTGGTTATGAAGAAAATTAGATGGCCAACAAAGAAGATTCCAAAGAGCCACCAAAGAAGGGAAATGAGGAAAAACCAAAAAGCTATGCACATGCTCTCAAGATTTCCATCATAAAGGAAGACAACAAGAAGGAGGAAAATCAACTCCCACAGAAGACCTACATCTCTCTGAAAGATATCAAGGACAAGTTCAGAAAGTCCTTTCCTCCAAGGCAAGCACAAATGAACAAGTTTCCACATTTTATGGTTATTTCTATTCTTGTAATAACTTTGATCATAAAACAGTAATTTGTTGGACACATGCAAGAAAACTTGGTTGGAACAAGAATAGAAGTTCTTATGGATTTTCAAATAGAAATCACAATATCATATGTTATAAGTGCAAAAACCTTGGTCATAAAGCAAGAGATTGTAGAACACGTACAAGGAATTTTGGTTGGAATGAGAATAGAAGTCTTTATGGGTTCTCAAGAAGGAACTATAACTCCTTTTCTCCTTTGTTGGATTACAATGTTGTGTGCTACAAGTGCAACAACTATGGACATACAACACGTTTCTGTAGAAGTGGTTTTGTTGAACCCCCTAAGCAGAACAAGAAAGTGGAAGCCATGGATAATCAAAAGGAAGAAAATACAAAAGTATGGAGAAGGAAACAAGAGCAAGATAATGAGAAGAAGGAAGAATATATGCTTGTGCAAAGTGCGCTTCATGTACAAGAAGTATCACTAAGTCCATAAAGAGAATTATGAGTTCAGGGGGAGATAACCATTGCATTATCTTTTAGCTCCATGGAGAAGATGATTTAAGATAGATCGGCCAATTCTATATGAGCATTCCATTGTCATTGATCAAAGGGGAAGAGTTATAAGAAAATAAAATGATATGGTAGTAGTAGATTACATATTAGAAAGTTACCATATAATAAAGTGAAGGAGAATTGATGTCAAAATGATAGAGAGCCTAGAAGACTTGAGACAATGAGAGATGGAAGAAATCATGATAAAAATGCTATGGGTCAGAGAGTAGGAATGAAGATCACAAAGCTTCAACTTTTTATGGTGTGAGAAGATATGAAGAAGAAAGTGGTGGAGATGTTTGTAAGACTAAACTTGATGAGAGAGATTTCCAAAAGCTTGACAGGAGGATGAGAACGATCTAAAAGAAGTCTTTGCCTAAAGAGTGTGCTTGTATATTTGCATTTGACAATTTTTCTAGAACACGTGTTGGCAAAAGCAAAAGAAATTGATAGTGAAAAGTATTATGTTTGCATTAGTGCTTATGTTTGACTTCACATTAAAGGAGTTCCTATTGATAGAATGATGTCATTAATATCAAGAGAGAGTTTTAGAAAGGGAGAGTTATTAGAAAAAGGAAGAATGTTGCCATTGATTTTAAGAGGAAGTATTACAGAAAGGGGGATCTTTATAGACAGGGGGAGCATCATAGAAAAGGAGAATTGTTGGTGTGAATAGGGTTATTACCTATCCGGTTTAACCTTTGTTGTGTGGATAATTCATATTATTTAATTATTTATTAGTTAAATAATACTCACACACATGTTCACATGTTAAGTTGACTTAGGAAGCATTCTAGATGTTTCTTAGTTTGTCTAGTTGTTGATAGTTGTAGTTGATAGTTGTCATCTTATCCTATAGTTGTCACATGACATAGGATTAAGACACTTGTCACATGACTACATCATCTTGTATTTCACCTTGGTCTTAATAACCAAGGCCTCATTGTACATTATTGTAATCCAGTATTGTTGTATCATGGCAATATAGCATTCTTTTTGCTTGTCTCTCTTGTGTGGATGGTTATTTGGTTTTGCAGATTTGATGTTGGTAGTTGATTACTCCAACATGGTATCAGAGCTTTGATCTTGCAAGGCCCTTCTCATTTTTTTGAGAGATCTTGCCGTCAACTTTTTGCTGGTGCATCCTGGCTCAAAACAGAGTCTACCTCTGAGTTCAGAAAGCCCAAATCAGTAAGGATCGATTTTCCAAAACTTGATTTTGGACATAGGTAATTTTTTGACTTTTTTGGGTTATTATGTGCATTTTTGCAGAATTTTTTTGTGCAAAAGGTAATTTTTTTTAAGCAGAGGGTCATTCTGCCCCCTGCATTTTCTGCATCATTTGCTGTGTATCAGATCAGATCCATTGTTTTTTGGTCTTTTTTGGGTGTGATTTGGCCTAGATCTGGCCTTTGCAGACCATTTTTCTGTTATTGTGGATCAAAATATTTCTGCAGTTCTAGGTCAAATTTTTTTGGTGTGCAGGGTAATTTTTGGTCAATTCGACCTGATTGTAGGGTATTTGATTGAAATATGTGCATTCGGATCACTGTATTCTGTCAGTTTAACTGAAGGTTGTATTTGATCCTTATCCACATGCCTCGAAGTCTGTGGTTGAGCCCTACAACTATGTGCTTCACACACACCTGATTTAAGATCAACCTTCATCATTGATCTTCAACTTGCAGGCTCAGTTTTGGGCCCCTTTAATTTGACCACGACATTGTTTCCATCCTCGCTGAGTGCGGCTTTTTGCATACCAATGTTCTTGATCTACAACATCAAATAAGATTTCAAGTTTCGAAATTCCTTTGAGCTCAATCCATATTTTTAATCTATTTTTGGGCGATCTCTAAGATGGTTACGATTTGAGGGCGCATGAAGGATCTACTCTTTTGGCTCCATTGTGTTTTTTGGCACCAGATCCCGGTAGGCAGGCTTTCACAATCAACAGTCGGCCTATGGTGTTGTCATCTTCTACAATCTTGCAACATTTTGGGCGTTTTAGCCTCTTTCCCAAATTTTTTGTTTGTGGCTCCCTCTGAATGCTTCAATTGCATTTCAGATCTTCTGCATCAAGTTTCTCTGTTGATTGATTGAGATGCCTTTATTCCTTGTTTTTGGCATCGACATTCTCACAGAAACATGTGACTTCCAGTATTCAGGCGCTGACTTCTGCATACAAATACAAGATTTAATCAGCCAAGACTCAGGTTGTGATCCACATCCGACCTCACACCAACAGCGGGCATTCTCCAACATTATTGTTGGACTTCTATGTTGGTAGTACACAAGGTTGATCTTGAACAACATTCAGTCTTCTTTTTAGCATTCACCACCACATAGATGTGTTAATCACCAGATCTGGTCCCTATTTGGAACTACAGACCTCTGGCCATTTGGAGATAGAGGAACAGTCAAGAATTGTATGGCTTGATCACTAGAGGAGACACCACGCTTAGAATCCTCTTTGATCAGCCTCCTCGACCCCCAGTTGGAAGTCATCTCAGATCTTGCAATCAGATCGGGAGAACAATGATTTGTTGTCCACAACTTCTTGTTTCTAGAAATCAGATCCTAAACTTTTTGACTTGGTTTGGATGTTGTAGCTCCAAAACATCATCTCTAAGGTCAATTTCCTTTTGTCTCATAGTTTGATGATAGTTGCATGAGTAATCCTCCTTAGTTTGTTTGCTCGGCCTACTTGAACACATTGTCTGTTGTCTTGTCCATTCGAACACTCATTCGGTCAACTTGTCTGCCTGGACAGACTGTCCCAAAATGGGACAGTTAGTTCCCAAATTAGGACAAGCAGTCCATTTTTTGCAAAGTGCCAAAGGAGGGGGTATTTTTCTTTTTGCCATATATTGCAAACCAGGAGGCATATTTTCGCGTTCTTATAGTCATTGGAAAGGTGGTTCAGTGAATGTTGCTACGGACTAGGTGATTTTTTCAGATTTCATCATTTTTTTCTAGTTTTAGAAGCTTGAAGGTATGGTTTGCGTTTTTATTGCAACTGGGATAACTTTTGCATGAGGTTGAAACCTGGTGAATTTTTTTTGAAATTGCTCAGAAAATCACAAGGAATCTAATTATAACCTCTGTTTTTTCCCTTGACAAGTTTTTTTTCTCAAAAATTGTAAAAATCACCATGTATTATAAATGGTTGATTTAAGCTTGTCGATTGTACAAATTCATTCATTGTACTTTGCTGGGGGGGTTACAATTACATTGTTAATACATTTTGGGGGGGGGGGGGTGAAAGGCACGATTTAAGTGCCCTTGTGTCTTTGGTTCTTGGTGTTTTTTATGCTACACATGGCAGAAAGTGTGTCTATAAAACCACTCACTCCACATAATTATCACACATGGAAGTTAAAAATGAAACAATTGTTGCAATCTAAGGGACTTTGGCAAATGCTAGAGGATAATCCACCTGGTTTCACTAAGGAGTTTGAAAGATTTGCTTATAAGAACAAATTAGATGAAGCTATGGGAATCATAGGATTGCATGTATTAGACAACTTGTTGTTTCATATTGTGGAGTGTAAAACACCTAAGCAAATTTGGGATAAGCTTGCAGAATTGTATGGCACCATCAATGAATTTTGAATCTTGCAACTAGAGGCAGAATTCACATCACTCTCTCCAGATAGTTTTCCAACTATCCAAGATTTTCTAGAAAAAATTAAGATGCTCTCGTCACAATTGAAAGGATGTGGGCATGATAAAACTAAAAAGGAATGTATCTTCTTGATTTTGTTGAAGTTGAAGGGCCCATTTCAGGTGTTTTCATCTACCTTCTATTCTACTATGGATGCCTTTGGAAAAGACTTTAAGATGCCTAGTTTTGAGTTGTTTTGTGAGCGTCTTACTAGGGAGCAAACCAAGTTACTTCAAATGGATGCACTTTCTAGTTCTAAGAGCCAAGCCTTGATGGCCTCATCCTCCAAGGGTAAAGGTAAGAATAAGAAGAAGCCCAAGACTAAATCTCCTTCAGGTAGTGAGCCTCCCTTCAAACCAAAGCCGAAGAATGATTAGAAGCTCACTTCTCCACCTAATTCTTCCAAATCTGGTGAGTCTTCCTCCAAGACAAAGAAGAAGAAAGGTGGCACTTGTTCTTTTAGTGGCGTAACCGGTCATGATGGGTCTCATTGTTTTAAGAGGTTAGAGGGTTTGGAGGAAGCTATGAAGAAGCACAAGATTTCTCTTCCCAATCCCTCCTCTATAGGAAAAGGACATGCTCTTTTGGCACATGGCTTGCTTGTATCTTCAACTAGCTGGATACTTGATTCAGGTGCTTCACATCATATGACCAATTCACTTGATCTACTTGAGACTCTTTCTGATACTAGCACTTCTCAAATTGTAGTGGGGAACTCTTCACAGATTTCAGTCATGGGGATAGGCACCGTTCAATTGCAAGATGGTTGCACTGAGGATGTTCTTTTTGTTCCTAAGATTTCTGCAAATCTTCTTTCCATATATCAGATTTGTCATTTTGGGGATGGGAAGAAAGTTGAGTTTACTCCTCACAATGTGGTTATTAGACAGCTATAGGATCCTGAGACAGTTGTTGCTATAGGGAGAGTGGATCATGCCTCTGGACTATACAGATTTGATGGATTTGAGTCTTCATTAGGATCATCTCTTATAGCACATGTCGATGCATTGAGCAAGCTTTGGCATGAGAGGTTTGGACATCTGAATTACAATTATCTTCAATAGATGAGCACAAAGAAGTTGGTTGTTGGTCTACCTAAGATTTCTTGTAGAGAGGGAGTTTGTCCAGGTTGTGTACTTGGCAAACATCATTAGGATCCCTTTCCTAAGGGTCAGGCTACTCGAGCTTTGACACCCTTGGAGTTGGTTCATAGTGATCTCATGTGTTTCCCAACTCCTTCATTTTCAGGGGCCAAGTATGTGCTCACTTTCATTGATGATTTCTCATGATGCACATGGGTGTACTTTCTTAAGTACAAAAGTGATGTTTTTGACACATTCAGGACTTACAAGGCATTTGTGGAGAAGCGGTTAGGTCTTTCTCTTCGTTGGATATGCACAGATAATGGGGGGGAATATGTGAACGAGGATTTTTAGGATTTCTATAGTGAGCATGGAATTCAGCATTTGTTTTCCATTCCTTACACTCCTCAGCAGAATGGTGTGGCCGAGAGAAAGAACAAGACTTTACGATAGATGGCAAATTGCATGATTCAGTCTAGGTCTATGGATCTCTCTTTTTTTGGTTGAAGCAGTCAATTGTGCCAACTATATTCAGAATTGTATGCCTCACAAGGCATTGTAGCATATGACTCCTAAGGAGGCTTGGTCCCATGTCAAGCCTAATGTATCCTTCTTTAGAGTATTTGGTATTGAGGCTTGGGCATTCATTCCGAATGGTCAGCATAAGGCTATGGAGAAGAAGAGTCAACCTTTGATTTTTGTTGGCTATTGTGAGGATGTAAAGGCTTACAAGTTGTTTGATCCTGTCACTTGAGATGTTTACTTTTGTAGAGATGTCCATTTTGATGAGTCCTTCACACAAGTGGATTCCTCCACTTCTTCTTCCTCACTACATACTCCGCCTACTTCATCGTCACTTTAGGATATTTTGCTTCTTCAGAATGATACTGATGAAGGTCCTGCTCCACCACCTCCTCCAACACCAATTTTTCCCTGATGGGCTTGCACTACTCTTGAGGAGGCTGGTCCTCTTGTTGGTGATCCCACAGATACTCGCCGCACTCGATCACAAACAATAGGTGTCAATCTTTTGAGTCATGCCATTTCCATGGATCCTCAAAAGTTTTCAAATGCCGTAGGTATTCCAGAGTGGTATAGTGCAATGGTTGAGGAGTATTCTTCTTTAATGAAGAATCATACTTGGGATCTTGTTCCTCTTCTTAAGGGAAGAAAATTGGTTTGGTGTAAGTGGGTGTACCACACCAAATATGCAGCTGATGGTTCTATAGACAAGTACAAGGCTCATCTTGTTTCTAAGGGGTTTTCTCAGGTTGAGGGTATTGACTACTCCAAGACCTTTGCTCCTGTCGCCAAGATGGATTCCATTCATTTTGTACTTTCTCTTGCTACATCTCAAGGATGGTCAGTGTATCAGATGGATGTGAAGAGTGCCTTCTTGCACAGTGATCTTCATGAGGAGATCGACATGGAGCAACCTCCAAGTTTTGTGCAGGACTCTTCACTTGTTTGCAGGCTTTGTTGATCATTATATGGTCTCAAACAAGCCCCTAGGGCTTGGTATGAGAAGATGGATAGTTTCTTGCTTGCCTCTAGTTTCACACGATGCCATTCTAACCCTACAGTTTACACTTAGAGACGTGGAGATGATCTTTTGATCCTTGTGCTTTATGTGGATGATTTGATTCTCACAGGCAGTTCTACTTCCATGATCCAGAGTATTCAACAAGCATTGATGGAGCACTTTGATATGACAAATCTTGGTCTTCTGCACTACTTCCTTGGTCTTCAGGTTTGCCAGACTACTGAGGGGATCTTCATTTTTCAGCAGAAGTATGCTCTTGATTTGGTTCAGAGATTTGGCATGGTTGATTGCAAGCTCGCCCCTACACCATTTTAGTCAGGTGTTGTACTGTCTACCAGTTACACTACTCCCACAATAGATGCTACATTGTATCGGTAGTTGATTGGCAGTCTTTTGTACTTGACACACAGTTGTCCTAATATTTCCTTTGTGGTTGGATTTGTCTCCCGGTTCTCTCAGGAGCCACATGAGAGTCATTGGAAGGAAGCCAAACGTATCTTGAGGTATATTCAGGGCACATCACACTTTGGCATTCATTACACATTAGGAGCTTCTTCGATTATGGGCTTCACTGACTCAGATTGGGCTGGTAATGTTAATGACCAAACGTCCACTTCTGGCTTTGTTTTCTGCCTTGGTTCTGGCCCGATTGCATGGTCTTGCAAGAAGTAGACAACTATTGCATTATCATCGACAGAGGCTGAGTATCGAGGTGCAGTTTTGGCTAGCTAGGAGGTTCTTTGGCTTCGACAGTTGATGACTGAGTTTGGATTTCCTCCAGCTCATCCCACTACCCTTTGGTGTGATAATTAGAGTACCATTCACATTTCTCGCAACCCCATGGAGCATCAGCATACTAAGCACATCAAGATCCACATGCACTTCATTAGGCAGCTCATTCGGGATGGTGTTCTCAGCTTGGAGTACTTGCCTATTGAGGAGCAGGTTGCAGACATCTTCACTAAACCTTTAGCATCGCCTCATTATCTTCAGTTGTGATCGATGCTTGGGGTGAAGGAAATTGTCCTTGTGGGGTCTTCTTGAGTCCTCCTTCCTTCACTTTTTCATGCTTTTTATTTGCATGTTTTTCTCTCTTTTGGAGAGGAGTTTTTTCCCATGAGATTTTCTCCTTTTCTCCACTTGTGAGAGATTGTTTGTACATGGGTACCTAACATGGCCTTGTTGCCGAGACCCATCTTTGCATTTGTTTGTTCCTCCCTAAGTTGCACTTAAGGGGGGGTGTTGGTGTGAACAGGGTTATTACCTATTCAGTTTAACCTTTGTTGTGTGGATAATTCATATTATTTAACTATTTATTAGTTAAATAATACTCACACACATGTTTACATGTTAAGTTGACGTAGGAAGCATTCTAGTTGTTTTCTAGATGTTTCTAGTTTGTCTAGTTGTTGATAGTTGTCATCTTATCCTATAGTTGTCACATGACATAGGATTAAGACACTTGTCACATGACTACATCATCTTGTATTTCACCTTGGTATTTATAACCAAGGCCTCATTGTACATTATTGTAATCCATTATTGTTGTATCGTGGCAATATAGCATTCTTTTTGCTTGTCTCTCTTGTGTGGAAGGTTATTTGGTTTTGCAAATTTGATCCTAGTGGTTGATTGCTCCAACAAGAATCACATCATGGAGAGAAGTATGTTACATCCCTTTGCCATTGATGTCAAAGGGGGAGAGATATAGAAAGGGGGAGAATTATGTTGCCATAAATGACAAAGGGGAGATTGTTGCAAATGTTGTCATTGATGTTAAGAAGGAATTCATTGTCCAAAATTGTTATCATTGATGTAAAAGGCATATGGGAGATTGTTGAAGTAATGCCACATTGTTATCATTGATGTCAAGAAGGAAATCGCATGAGGATGCAATTGTCATTGATGTTAGAGGAGTGAAAGACAAAGATCCACCATTAGAGTAGTATCTGTATATGCCTAAAAATGACACAAATCATCCTAAATAAATATTCTAAATATTTATTCCATTCTTCTATTAATTAAATAAATATTCCAAATTTATTTAATCAATTCACTATCCCATAATTAAATAAATTCTATTTATTTAATTAAAATTCTTCTAAATGTCCTACACAATTAAATAATCATAAATTATTTAATTAATCTAAATTCCTCTATCCTAAAGTTCTAAATTCAAAATTCCACATCACCTTTACACCTCACCTTTTCCACCTCACCTTGTCCACCTCATCAGGTTGCACATGTAATTAAATATATTTAATATTTAATTGCCTTATTTTCCCTCACCCACATGGCCTATTTCTTCTCCAATCAGAGGTCAGTTAACCAATCAATCAAATCTGTTAACTAACCTGTCAGTTGAGTCAAATCCTCAATCAATCCAGTCAGTTCCACAATCCACTCTTCTAATTGATCAGTCAATTCTGTTAACAGACCAGTCAATGGAGTTAACTCTCCAATCAGTTTTGTCACATCCCCCCTTTCATGATGGAGCTGGGACACTTGTCGCATTTCCACTGGTTGCACATTCCTCAACCATCCTCAGCCGTCGATCTGCATATCTCCTCTCAACCATTGATTTCCATTCTTCCAAGTCTATAAATGAAGCTTCATTCTTCCATTCTATTCATCCAGGCTTTTGACATCGTTACTCTGCAGAAATACCACCAGCACGCATTTGGCACCCACTTGTCATCTACAAGCTTGAGATCACCATTGTTGCATTGGAGCTCACCTTCATTGCATATCACACCATAGCCGTTCACCATCGACTTCCTCAAACAGCTTTAAAAGATTGCACTCTCTGAGGGCTCATCTTATCTGCGAAAGGACGATTCGTGATAGGCGAACAACAGAAGTTTCGAAACGGAAGAGGTTTGTTGTGTTTGTTCATTGCTTTGTTTACTTGAATCTTCTTTGTTTCACTATTCTGTTGATGTTTGGGTCATCTATTATTCATTTGATTGATAGATTCCTGCAATCTCGGAGATAGCTCATCGATTCCTGCGTCAAACAGGACGCTAATCGAATCAATTTGGCTAAGTAATTTGCCATCCCAAGCAAATGCGCCACTACAGGTGGTAAAAGCATTGTTTCTGGTATATGCGCCGCAGGAAGCAACATATGCGCCGCGAAATGCATATGCGCCGCTTCAATGCACGTATGCGCCGTTCTAACACATGCGCCGCAGAAATCCACGCATGCGCCACCAAATTACGCATGCGCCGCAAGAATCCACATTTGCGCAACTTTATCAAATGCACTGCTATATTTCACATATGCGCGGCAAGAATACAAAAGCGCCGCCAAATTACGCATGCGCAGTTAGAATGCACAAAAGCGCAGCTTTCACGCATGCGCCGCCGAAACTGACATATGCGCCGCGAAAAATGCAAAAGTGCAGCTTCGCGAGGCATATGCGCCGTTCTGCGTTTCGGCGCATTCATTTCACCTATTTTCTACGTGCATTTATGACGCCTAAACTCGACCCTAGGGGAAATTTTTCGAAGCACATACCGGGGGTCTTGCCTCTGCTGGCCGCCCAAATCGTCGGACTCGCTCGAATTGGTGCTCCTCGCGTGGGATATCTGTTGCTCTGGCTGCCATGCTGCTCTAAGTTTGCTCTGAGCTCTCTTCCTCCAATCCAGATCAACCAAGTGTGCAAATGACTATTCTTGTGGACCCAGCTCCTATTTATAGCCTCCAAACCCTAATTCTGGCTAGGTGATGACTGTGACTACTTCCCGTGTCCGTTTTTCCTCCCGCATCCCTGACCGCGTCCCTTTTCCTCCAACCTATCCTCACCCCTTCTTCGTCGTGAGATCGTCCGTCTCCAAAACTTTCGCCGTTTTTCCCGTCCAATCTCCCGAGGGGGCATCCTATCGTCATTTAACCTGTACCAGGGGCAAACTGGGGCATGTATCATCATTCAGACTATCAAATTCTTTGAAGCAACGCTGTAAACTGCATTGCATCAAAGAGGGGCAAAAAAAAATGTGAGGGTAAAATGGTGATCAATCAAATGAATAATAGATGACCCAAACATCAACAGAATAGTGAAACAAAGAAGATTCAAGTAAACAAAGCAATGAACAAATATAGCAAACCTCTTCCGTTTCGAAACTTCTGTTGTTCGCCTATCACGAATCGTCCTTTCGCAGATGAGATGAGCCCTCAGAGAGTGCAATCTTTTAAATCTGTTTGAGGAAGTCGATGGTGAACGGCTATGGTGTGATATGCAACGAAGGTGAGCTCCAATGCAACAATGGTGATCTCAAGCTTGTAGATGACAAGTGGGTGCCAAAGGCGCGCTGGTGGTATTTCTGTAGAGTAACGATGTCAAAAGCCTGGATGAATAGAATGGAAGAATGAAGCTTCATTTATAGACTTGGAAGAATGGAAATCAACAGTTGAGAGGAGATATGAAGATCAACGGTTGAGGATGGTTCAGGAATGTGCAACCAGTGGAAATGCAACAAGTGTCCCAGCTCCATCATGAAAGGGGGGATGTGACAAAACTGATTGGAGAGTTAACTCCATTGACTGGTCTGTTAACAGAATTGACTGATCAGTTAGAAGAGTGGATTGTGGAACTGACTGGATTGATTGAGGATTTGACTCAACTGACAGGTTAGTTAACAGATTTGATTGATTGGTTAACTGACCTCTGATTGGAGAAGAAATAGGCCATGTGGGTGAGGGAAAATAAGGCAATTAAATATTAAATATATTTAATTACATGTGCAACCTGATGAGGTGGACAAGGTGAGGTGTAAAGGTGATGTGGAATTTTGAATTTAGAACTTTAGGATAGAGGAATTTAGATTAATTAAATAATTTATGATTATTTAATTGTGTAGGACATTTAGAAGAATTTTAATTAAATAAATAGAATTTATTTAATTATGGGATAGTGAATTGATTAAATAAATTTGGAACATTTATTTAATTAATAGAAGAAGGGAATAAATATTTAGAATATTTATTTAGGATGATTTGTGTCATTTTTAGGCGTATACATTTTGCCCCTCTTTGATGCAATGCAGTTTACAGCGTTGCTTCAAAGAATTTGATAGTCTGAATGATGATACATGCCCCAGTTTGCCCCTGGTACAGGTTAAATACGATAGGATGCCCCCTCGGGAGATTGGACGGGAAAAACGGCAAAAGTTTTGGAGACGGACGATCTCACGACGAAGAAGGGGTGAGGATAGGTTGGAGGAAAAGGGACGCAGTCAGGGATGCGAGAAGAAAACGGGAGGAAAAACGGACACGGGAAGTAGTCACAGTCATCACCTAGCCAAAATTAGGGTTTGGAGGCTATAAATAGGAGCTGGGTCCACAAGAATAGTCATTTGCACACTTGGTTGATCTGGATTGGAGGAAGAGAGCTCAGAGCAAACTTAGAGCAGCATGGCAGCCAGAGCAGCAGATATCCCACGCGAGGAGCACCGATTCGAGCGAGTCCGACGATTTGGGCGGCCAGCAGAGGCAGGACCCCCGGTATGTGCTTCGAAAAATTTCCCCTAGGGTCGAGTTTAGGCGTCATAAATGCACGTAGAAAATAGGTGAAATGAATGTGCCGAAACGCAGAACGGCGCATATACCTCGCGAAGCTGCGCTTTTGCATTTTTGCGGTGCATATGTCAGTTTCGGCGGCGCATGCGTGAAAGTTGCGCTTTTGTGCATTCTAGCTGCGCATGCGTAATTTGGCGGCGCTTTTGTATTCTTGCCGTGCATATGTGAAATATAGCAGCGCATTTGATAAAGTTGCGCAAATGTGGATTCTTGCGGCGCATGCGTAATTTGGCAGCGCATGCGTGGATTTCTGCGGCGCATGTGTTAAAACGGCGCATACGTGCATTGAAGCGGCGCATATGCATTTCGCGGCGCATATGTTGCTTCCTGCGGTGCATATACCAGAAACGGCGCTTTTACCACCGGTAGTGGCGCATTTGCTTGGGATGGCAAATTACTTAGCCAAATTGATTCGATTAGCGTCCTGTTTGACGCAGGAATCGATGAGCTATCTCCGAGATTGCAAGAATCTAGTCAAGAGATGTAGTGTGCTGTATTGATCAATTTGAAATGCTAAGTTTAGTTGATATAGTGCAGTAGATATGTTGAGTATGGTATATGCAGCTTGAGACTGACGCCTTGCTTTGCGTGCTTGCAGGAGGAGATACGAGAGACGCTGCAGTCGAGGGAGACGTTCCCTATGCCTCTATTGCAGAGATATATGCTGACGGAGGCTGACAGAGTGGCGCTTGGTGCCATGGGCTTGGATTACGTTTGCTTCATGCCCGAGGTGCGGGCGAACAGAGGACTACTGACAGCTGCCGTGGAGAGATTCCACAGCGAGGACGGGACCTTCCACTTCCCTACTGGAGAGATGACCGTGACGCTGGAGGATGTCTACAGGATACTGCACTTGCCCGTAGTAGGCGAGTTAGTGGAGTATGACGCACAGTGGGACGCGGGACTCGCCGAGTGTCAGCGAGTATTTGATGATCCCGAGCTGGTGGGACAGGTCATCCCGTGGCAGGATATCTATGACTGTTACGACTACTTCCCTGGGATAGTTGTTGGACTGATTGGGGGCGTTGTATGCCCGGACAGGAGATCGCATGGGTTTCCCATTGGATGGGGCAGGATCATGGAGCGGATGCTGACTGAGGGCACCCGATATGCGTGGGGACCCTGCGTGCTGGCCCACCTTTATCATGACATGCATCAGGTGGTGTACCACCGCAGCACGAGTCTATCGGCTGGGGTGTTGCTGTTACAGTTCTGGCTGTGGGAGCACATAGCGGTGACTAGGCCGATGTGCGTCTTTTCTAGGCAGAGAGGAGAGCCATATAGCTATGGCTATGCAGGAGTGATTTCCCAGCACAGGCTGGGGAAGCTAGAGTATTGGAGGCACACGTTGGATGGGGTAGATGTGGTCGTCTGGCGACCATATCTGGACTGCGAGCCCTGGGATGATGAGGGAGATGAGCTACCTTACTGCTTCCAGACCAGGTGGTTGATAGGCCGGACACGGCACATACTGGAGAGACAGATGGTGGGCCGAGTGTTGAGACAGTTCGGCAGGAGACAGGGCATGCCACAGGGACAGGCCATGTTTGCACGGACACATGCAGAGAGGGTCCGATGGGGGCCGATGGCTTCTTATGAGGAGGCTCTGGCAGAGTTCCAGCAGTTGCCTTATGTGGCATGGGACATGCGGAGAGAGATAGCAGATGCGGGGGTCACACAAGAGTACGAGGACTGGATCACTGCACATCCTTTCCCGAGATATTCAGGACCCGGCATGCTGGTGCCTCGTATTGACGAGGCGGACTCAGAGGAGGAGGGAGAGGCTGGCCTAGGTCGGAGGGGAGCTAGAGGAGGACGAGGACGACGAGGTGGCCGAGCTGCAGAGAGGCCGAGGCAGCGGAGGAGGATAGATCAGGCTGGGCAGGCAGTGCCAGGACAGGCAGAGGCATAGCAGCAGGTGCCGCAGCAGGCACAGATGCCACCACCCCAGCAGGTACCACAGCAGCAGGTACCACAGCAGCAGGTGCCATAGCAGCAGGTGCCACAGCAGCAGGGGCTAGGACAGGCAGAGGCAGCACAGGGGCCAGTGCAGGGTGAGGCACATGAGAGGACCATAGCCAGCCTGAGGGGACAGGTGCGAGAGCTATAGGCACAACTGAGGAGAGTGGAGAGGAGGCGAGATACAGACGCAGCGGTGATCGCTGGGTTGACTCGTGAGAGAGACATGGCGGATGCACGGGTACGCCTTATCCGTGTAGAGCGGGATACTGCAGTGGCCGCTATGGGTACAGACGCAGCTAGCTCTTTTCTGGTTGGGCAGGTGCAGCAGGCACAGGCACAGGTAGGCCAGTTGCAGACGCAGTTGGCACAGGCGCAGACAGACCTAGCCAGAGCGCAGTCACAGGCACAGTACTACCGAGGCTTGTACCATGGTGCCGTGGTGTCGAGCCAGAGGGCAGGGAGCTTCCGGAGTCAGTCCGGGGTGGCTCACAGAGCGGGTCCATCCCAGTCAGGGGCATCCGTGATGGGACCTCAGCAGTCAGGAGCTGGCAGTGGTGGCCCACAGTAGCAGGGGTAGACACAGACCAGATTTTGGGCATTTTTGGGACATGTATCACCGTCTATTTAGACGTATATTGTATATGACACTTTGATTTTGAGAGAGATGGTGATATTTGTACATTTGGACCTCTTTTATATGATAGTATGGATGATGATGCAGCTTTGTGTATCTATTGCATGCGTTATGAGATGATGATTTTACTTCTATTGTATGATGTGATTCTATTGCATAGTTAGATGGTCTATCTGATGCTATATGAGATACATTTTGATATGCTACTATATGATTTCTATATGATCTAATGTGACAAATGAATGCAAAATGTGATATGATGTCTATGTGATGATGCAAATGTATGTATATGAAACATGATTTCTATGTTATGATGTAACTGTAAATGTGATGTCTATATGATCTAATGCAAATGTATACATATGTGATATGGTTTCTATGTGATGATGCTATATAGATATATGGGACACTACTGGATGTTTATATGATGTAATGCTTTGAATGTATGATGAGTACTATGTGGTGATGCAGTATAGTGATATGATGCACGTGGATATGTTTTGTGATTTTCTGTGTCTTTGAGATGCGATGTGATGCAGATGTATTGGTGATCTAATGCATTGGATGGTGCATTCTACTAACCTAATCATGTGCGTGACTAGTTCCTACGAATGATATGATATGCTCCTATATGCTTTGCTTTTGTGAAGTCCAAATGTACTCTATCGACACAAGAATAACATGATGGATAGAAGAATGGTTGTGATAGAATGACCTCGAAACTTTACTTGATATCGTTACTCTGCATAGTCGGGATAATGAGGATTGTATGGGATACGGATGCATGGATGTGTATATGGATATAGGACGGATGCTTTGCTTTTAAATTGCTTTATTTCATCATTGGGCATTTTGTTTTTTTGGTACTTTTCTGAAATGTTGTAAGTGAATACAAGCATCTAGGTATAATTGAACCGAGATGACCTGAGTATTGCTTACATGGAGTGGGATTTAGCAAGTTAATACAAGCATCTAGTCAAAATTGAATCTAGATGACCTGAGTACTTCTTGCGTTTCAACAAGCAAGGATTGCCCCCGTTCCTGTAAGACCTTTGATGTCCTCGATGATCTTTTGCCGATCATGTCCTTAGACAAGGCTTCACATTATTAAAGTTTAATCCACAAACAACAAACAAAGAAAGTAATCATGCCCCCATCATAGCATCTCTAGCTTTTGGCATCCTTGAGTAGCATAGGAAGGTAGGATAGCAAAAATCAAGACTCTGTAACTTAACCCTAGGTTCAAATCTACAAAGCATATTTGCGTTGATATGTGTTTATTTCTTGCCTTAATTTGCATAAAATCATTTAGAAGACCTTGGGTATTTGCTTTGCATTGCATAGGTTAAGATGCTCATAGTCAAGGTTTCTGCTTGAAGCGCGGGTTTTGCTTGCATTTGCTTGCTTGATGAGAAGGTTGCATAATCTTTATTGAGAAGACGGACCCTAAGGGACTGACCTAGTGCCTCGGGGGCTCATTGCTAAATGGCCTTGCCTACGTGACGACGCAGAGGCAACGTAGTTCGGGGTAAACCCTAATGGACCATGGATGGACTAGAAGAAAGACGACAAGAATGAAGACAAGAAAGGAGACGAATGGGACCTTGGGAGAGATGGAAGCCTCGGGGGCGCATTAGAATAATGGCCTTGCCTACGTGACGGCGCAAAGGCGACGTAGTTCACGGACTTGGACCACAGACACCGACGAGAGACACTTATGCTAGGCTCACACTGAGGAGACGGTATGGGACAAAACCTTGGTCGACAAGGCCATAAGGTGAATATCAAGCCATGATAGGTAACTGTCAAGCGTTTATTTGTGGGACGGATATGGGTCGAATGGGAAAAATAGAGGAAGAATGGACTCAAGGTGATTGGATTCCCAAAGATGGAGAATGCGGTTCGTCACAAGTAACGCCTGTTTACCAAGTTTTCGTCACTTGTTTTTATTTGCACGAGAAGCTAGAAAGTAACATGATGCCTGTTTGCCAGGTTTTCATCATGATACCTATCCAAGGTGCCTGTTTGCTAGGTTTTCACCAAAGGACGATTTTTTTGTATGCTTTCTATATATATATATATATTTTTGATTTGTTTGTATTTTCTCTTTTCAACTTTTTTTGATTTTTTTTTATTTTTTTGATTTTATTGTGCCCCCTTGCATTGGGGTTCTCTTAGGTATAGAACCGGCGAAGATGCATGCTGTTGATTGGATCATCAAACAACTCACCCTCTGATGTGGCCAACTGATATGCCCCCGATCCGTAAACAGCTACAATTACATACGGCCCAAGCCAGTTAGGCTCGAACTTACCTTTCTTTTCTTTGTCCTGCTGATTGCGAGGGTTCTCTCTTAGGACGAGGTCCCCAACCTTGAAGCATCTTGGTCTAACCTTGTGGTTGTAGCTTCTTGACATCATCTGTTGATAGGCTTTGAGATGGTCAAAAGCTGTCTGGCGCCTTTCCTCTAGCAGTTCTAGCTCTTGTAGTATGGAGACTCTGTATTCTTCGTCTGATATGAGACCTTTCAACGACACCCGAAGGGATGGGAGTTCGACCTCAATGGGAAGGATGGCTTCGGAACCATAGACGAGGGCGTAGGGTGTAGCACCTGTGGGAGTGCGTATGCTGGTTCTATAGGCCCACAGAGCGGGATTGAGTTGGACGTGCCAATCGCGTCCAGCTTCATTGACAGTCTTCTTTAGGATTTTCAGAATGGTTTTGTTCGATGCCTCAGCTTGGCCATTACCTTGGGGATAGTATGGAGTAGAGAAACGATGTTGGATTTTAAAACGCTCACAAAGTTCCTGGACATCCTGATTTTTGAAGGGTCTCCCGTTATCCGTTATGATGGATGAAGGGATGCCATATCGGCAGATAATGTAATTCAGAATGAAAGAGGAAATTTGCTTTCCTGTGATGGTTGATAGGGGAACGGCTTCAATCCACTTTGTAAAGTACTCAATGGCAGTTATGATGAATTTATGGCCGTTGGAAGAAGGCGGATGAATCTTTCCCACGAGGTCAAGTCCCCACTGGCAAAAGGGCCAGGGTGTCATTAGAGGTCTCAACTCCTGAGCAGGTGCATGAATCAGGTTCCCATGTTTCTGGCACTGTTTGCACTTTTTGACGAACTGATATGAATCCATTTCCATATTGGGCCAATAATAACCCAAACGCATGAGTTTCTTAGCTAAGGAAGGACCGCTGGAGTGTGTTCCGCAGATCCCTTCGTGCACGTCTCGCAAGGCAGTTACAGATTCTTCTTGTTCTAGACAACGGAGTAAAGTACCATCCAGACCACGTCGGTAAAGGGTATTGGCGATAATGGTGTAACGGGAGGCTTGTCGGATGAAAGTTCGCTTTTGGTTGGAAGAGAGGTCCAAAGGAAGGATATTGTCCTTGAGGTAAGTGTAGGTCTTACCATACCAAGGTGAATCAGATCCTACTAGGAGGCAAATGGAATGGGTTTCGAGGAGATCATAAGCCGGTTGTCGAATGGTTTCTACTAAGAACTCATACCGTGACTCATGTTCAGGTATCTCAAGAAGAGAGGCTATGGTCGCCATTGCATCGGCTGCTTTGTTCTCTATCCTGGGTATTTGCTCAAACGAGATGGTCCCAAAATGTGCTTTGAGGTCGTCGACCATCCGTTTGTATGGGATGAGCTTCTCATCTTTGGTTTGATACTCGTCGTTGACCTGGTTTATGACAAGCTGAGAATCACCGTAGACACATAGTGCTTGGATTTTCCACTCAGTGGCCATCTTGAGACCAATTACCAAAGCCTCATACTCCGCTATATTGTTAGTGCATGGAAATAACAACCTGTAGGACTTTGGAATTGTGTCTCCTTGGGCAGTGATAAACAAGATACCTGCCCCCGATCCATGGTTGGTGTAAGACCCATCGAAGTAGAGTTTCCAAGGAGATGTTGACAGAGTGAATAAAGACTCATCGGGGAACTCAAACTGCATTGGTGAAGTGTCCTGTAACGGTGCCTCAGCTAGTTGGTCAGCGATGATTTGCCCCTTGATGGCTTTTCTGTCCACATACTCTATATCATATTCGCTAAGAAGCATAACCCATTTGGCTAGTCGACCTGTGAGAGCTGCTTTGTTGAGAAGATATTTTAGTGGGTCGATCTTGGCAATGAGTTTGACAGGATGTGCCAACATGTAGTGTCGGATTTTTTGTGAGGCAAAAACCACCGCAAGGCATGAACGTTCCACCTGTGAGTACTGCAACTCGTAGCCCACTAAGGTTCGACTGATGTAGTACACAGCTCTTTCCTTGTTCTCATAGTCTTGCTGCGCTAGGAGAGCCCCAAGAGCAGTAGGTGTAGCAGATATGTAGAGAATCAAAGGTTTTCCTTGGATCGGAGGCATGAGTATAGGAGGATTCATGAGGTACTCCTTGAGCTTGTTGAATGCCTCTTCGCACTTCTCATCCCATTTAAATGGAATGTTCTTATGTAGGAGATGGCTAAAAGGATGGCACTTGTCTGCCAGCTGTGAGATGAACCTGCGGATGGCCTGTAGCTTGCCCTGTAAGGATCTCAACTGTGTTAGAGTTTTGGGCGGAGGCATGTCCATGATTGCTTTGACCTTGGCCGGGTCTACCTCTATGCCGTTTGCTGACACGATGAAGCCTAGCAGCTTGCCTGATGTGACCCCAAACACACATTTCTTCGGGTTCAGTTTTACTTGGAATTGATCCAATCGTTGGAAGACTTTTTCTAATGTGTCCAGGTGTGAGTCCCTGGTGAGTGATTTTGCCAAGATATCGTCAACATAGTCTTCCATAGTCAAATGCATCATGTCATGAAATATAGTTGTCATGGCCCGCTGATATGTAGCACCTGCATTTTTCAGCCCAAATGGCATGACATTCCAGCAAAAGGTACCCCATGGACATGTGAAAGCTGTTTTGTGTTGATCCTCAGGTGCTATTTTGATTTGGTTATATCCGGAGAATCCGTCCATGAGTGATATCATTGTATGTCCTACTGTAAGGTCGACTATGATGTCAATGTTTGGCAACGGAAAGTCATCTTTGCGGCATGCCTTGTTTAAGTCTCGAAAATCATTGCATAGTCGAACTCGGCCATCCGGTTTAGATACTGGCACAATGTTTGATATCCATTCAGGATAGTCTATGGCTCTGATGAACCCCACATCTAGCAATTTCTTGAGTTCTTCCTTGACCAGAAGGGCAATATGAGGATGCATCTTTCTCAGTTTTTGCTTTACGGGCTTCACCCCTGGATCCAATGGCAAGTGATGTAGAATCAGGTTTGGGTCCAAACCTGGCATGTCGGCATATGACCAAGCAAAGCTGCCTCTCTTCTTTTTAAATAATGGTACAAACCTGGTTTTCTCAGGCGGCGTGAGAGATTTTGCAAAGTGGATAATCTTAGGCTGCTCTTTGGTTCCAATGTTCACTGGCTCTGTTGGCTCCACCACGATCTGTGACCTTTCTTGATACATATCACTTGGGAGGGTGTCAAGCATTCCATCGTCAGGTGCCACAGTTGGGTTTTCACCTTCAGATACGTCCTTTCTTTTTACTATTTTATGATCTGACACTGCCGCATGGCAGTTTTCACTGTCAGATCCCTTTTTGATCTTTATATTTTTGCGACTAGAAGGCTTGGCACCCTCCCCGAAGTAAGCTACAGTATTAAGTTCGATAGCGAAACCGGCTTTATGATCCCCTTTTGGTAAGTGATCTCTGAGTCCCATATAGTCAATGTAGGCATCATCGTTCTGGAACATATCTAATTGGGGGGTTCCTTGCAGATCCCAGTCAATAAGCTCAGGGTGCAAGAGGGGAAGGGAGTCGGATGAAAGACCTGATTCATTGATAGTGTGGATGGGAATACTAGGAGCACAGGTGGGGGTAGTGTTCTGGGTGGTACTTTCCTCCAAGTTGTTTATCGCAATGGAATCTATACTTTCCTCGAAAGCCATAACCTCAGGGAGGGGCAAATCAGACTCCAGTGGTCTGTCCCGTTGCGTTTGTCTCTCATCTTAAGGGCTAAGAGTTTGGATGGTGTCGTAGGAGTGCTCCGTTAGCTCGTCCCACTCATACTCATTGGAATCATCTGAATCTGTGTCACTGTCCACTTGGAGTGTTTGGATTGTCTCCACAAGACAGGCATTTTCCTTGGCTTTACCCTTGCCTTTGTATCCCAAGCCAGTGGTGTTTCTAGCTGAAGAGGAGGAAGAAGGTTGTATAGGTTCGATGATCCCTTCTTTTCTGAGGCCGATAGGGCCTTGTCCTTCATACCCCATCCTGTGCAAGATGGTCTCACCTCGTCCATAGAGTTCTGTAGGGAGTCTGGGTGAATCTTGGGGTGTGTTTTCTTCTTCGGCATAAAGCCATTGCAAGAGATCTCGCTCCTCGGATTCATCGGATAAGGTCCCCCTTTTTACAAAGGGGTTTGCGGGAGTTATAGGAGGAGCAGAGGGCTTTGGAAAATGCCTGGGTTGATGCTTGGGCTGGCCAAAGGAGCGAGGAGACAAGGGCATTCTTGCAAGGTTGAGGCTGTGCTCACTCTGGTATTCCCCCACGCCATTTTCTTTTATGGTGATTTTCATTGGTTTAGGCTGTGAGGAGGAGGCTTCAGCGGAATGGTCCTGTTGCGGGGTAGGGGAAATGTGGGCTCGATTGTTGGGTATGACACATTCAGGTTTTGCTTGGAAAGAATTGCAGTGTTGGTAGGGATCAGGGTCGCCTTGAATGGTAACCTGCTTGCCATTGTGCGGGAATTTAATGCACTGATGGTAGGTTGAGGGGACAGCCTTCATGGCATGGATCCATGGTCTTCCTAGTAAGATATTATAAGCAAGCTCTCGATCAAGGACTTGGCACACCACATCTTTGATTACCGGTCCAACTTGAATAGGTAGGACAACCGTGCCTTTTGTGGTTCTCTCTTCCTCGTCATAGGCCTTTATGGTAATCTTCCTCCGTGGATCAACTGCCTATTCAGAGAACCCCAATGCAAGGACTAGCTTCAAAGTGCAAATATTCAAACCGGCGCCCCCATCAATGAGAACCCTCTTGATGCGGTGCTTGTGTACGAATGCGACAATGTGTAGGGGAGTGTTGTGGGGTTGAGATACGGAAAGGTCATCTTGCTCAGTAAATGATATGGAAGGGGAGGATGTCAGATTGCCAACCATGGTTTGAAACTTCTCTTGGGCCAGGTTAGTGGGGACAGTAGTTTCCACTAAGGCTTTCTCGAGAATCTCCTTATGAGAAGGAGATAGACACAAGAGCTCCAATATAGAAATGTGAGCCGGGGTTTTCTGTAACTGGTCGATGACATTGTATGGACGGGAGTTAGACGGAGATGGCGACGACCTTGGAGGGGTGGTACTGATCGTGACTTTACCACTGCGGGTAATTATACTACAACCAGTTCTGTTAGGTCCTGGTTGTTGGTTGGGGGAGATGACATTGACCTGCGGAAGATGTTCTGAAATGCAGTTAATGGTGTACTCAAATGGAACGCTTGCATAGTTAGCATTACTCGACCCACTGTTTTGATTTGGCCGATTGCGATTGTTGTCGTTGTTGGGATTGCTGTTGGAGTTGTTGCCGTTGTGACCATTGTTGTTGTTATGACCATTGCTGTTGTTGTGGCCGTTGTTGTGATTGTTGTTATACGGCCTATTGTGATTCAGAAGAGGATCCCGGTAGGCCACATGAGATTCATTGGAGGTATGCTGTTGTGTTCCTCCCTGATTTTGATCCAGTATATCCTATATGACATTCTTAAGACGGATGCAATTATTGGTTGTGTGCCCCCTTCCTCGATGATACTCGCAATAGTCTGTGTCCTTCCAATAGGGAGGTTTGACTATAGGCTCATAGTCACTTGTTGGCGGTAGAGAAATTTCATTGTTAGCCAACAACTTTCTAAGGGCCGATTCTTGAGATTCTCCTAACGGTGTGAATTTCCTCCTTGGATTTGAATTGAACCAAGGTCTAGGTTCCCGAGGGGGTGGCTTGTTGAGTGCACCGTTATTTGCTTCTTCCTTAAGAGTGAATATGGGTTGTTGTTTAGGGGCTGCCGCCTTGGCATCCACTACTCCATCGTTGACCACATTCTTGTTCTTGGTCCAAAACTTTGACTTGTCAGTTGTGTAATTGGAAGGAGGTGTGTCCTTGTAGAGCTTGAGAGTTCCTTTAGCGATCATAGCTTTCTCAATGAATAGCCCCATTTCAATGACTTTGGCGAATGAGGTAGGGCATTGTATCTGAATCTGATAGCTGAGATCGGGATTCAAATTGTGGACAAACATTTCCAATAGTTGCTTCTCAGGCATGTCGTAAGAACACTTACTAGCTAGCTGTCTCCATCGTTGTAAGAAGGTGGCGAAAGACTCACCACCCTTTTGTTTGGTGTTGCATAGGTCTAGCATAGATACCTCGTGTTCTATGTTGTAAGAGAAGTGCGTTATGAATTTATTGACAAGTTCATCAAAAGTTTTGATTCCTGGTGGGAGACGCGAGAACCATTCCATAGCTTGACCTCCTAAAGATCTTGGGAACAGTCTCATTAAGTAGGTCTCGTTGTGAGCTACTTCTAGACATGCTGCAGTGAATTCCTTGATATGATCTCTAGGGTCCCCCTTCCCTTTGTATTTGTCAAATTTCGGAATTCCGAACTGATAGGGGAATGGTTTCATGACCAAACTTCTGTCAAAGGGGTATGGTGCTATATCTTCCAAGGAGTAGTTCTTGGAACTTGTGCCGATCTTAAGGTTGGAGATTTCTAGCTTTAGACTCTTAATTTGCTGTCTCACATCTGCCATAGGAGCATTTTGATCTATGGGTTGCTTTCCTCTCTCATTGGCATGGGGGACCGTGTCATTTGTGCCCCTCTCATGTGCATGTGGGACTGTGTCGTTTGTGCCCCTCTCATGATCATTGTCTGCATTTTCCATGATGGAGCTAATGTCAAAGTCTGCAGGGAGTTTGATTCCGAGACTAGCAAGATGATGGAAATACTTGGTGGGGTCCTCAAGGAGCACTTTCTCCACTAGGCGTTGGAATTTTCTATCTTGCATGTGTGCCACTAATTCTTCACGAGAAATTTCTTCATCATCATCATCGCGTGGTGGGGCGATGTGATCGAACGAGTCGGCCATTTCGATTAGCTTGTTGTGCTGGGATCGAGTAAGAACCATGCAAGGTGGGGTGGGATGAAGTGGACTAGGATTAGAAATTTTGGCGAGGTGCCGACTAAGACTGTTATGAATGGGATACCTAGGACAAGATTTGGACAAAGGGTTCTCTCGCCCAATGACTTCAGGTAAGATGGTTGACACGAGACTCTAGCCACTAGCAAGGGTAGTCGATACCAGTCTTACTGTGTAGGGCTTAGTCGTTCAACAAGACTACTAGCAAAGGTACTGTGACCTACTAGGCTTACGTGAATTCACAAATGAAACGAAGAAGGACCTATGTCGAATCGGTATGGGACAGAATGACTTTGGGACAAGAGTGACTTGGACAGAAGGTGACTGGGACGACCGACGAAAGAGAGAGAATTGGGTGATGAAGATTAACTGCAAGGTTGACTCTGACCTCGGAAAATGAAACTAGGCCGAAATGGGTACTCTGAACAGCTGACGATAATTTCTCAAAAATAGGGCAAATGCTCACTGTCACGCATGCGCAGAAACAGATGCGCAACAAGAATAGGTAAATGCGCCGTAAGTCGCTGTAAAAGCGCAGCTCTGGTGAAGTATGTATGCACAGTAACAGTGCGTAAATGCGCAGCGGAAAAGTATATGCGCAGCAAGTCGGTGTATAAGCGCAACAAGTCGCTGTAAAAGCGCAGCCAAAAAGTGTATATGCGCAGCAGAAAGGTATGTATGCGCAGCCAGTTGGTACAAAAGCGCAGCAAGTCGCTGTGTATGCGCAGCAAAAAAGTGTATATGCACAGTTCTGGTATTTATTGCAAATTTTTTGGATTTTTCTCTGTTTTTGGTATTCTTTGGCTAGAAAAAGGTCTTCTTGATCTGATATTATGAATTAAGTTAGCAAGAAAACACAGCAAGCACAAAGAATATTTTGTAGTTTTCCATTGTTTTTGTAGTTTTTCGACTCTATTTTGGACAAAAGCAAGCACAAAATCCTAGGCGAGAAATGGATTATAAGGGATTTGGGCCACTAAAACAAGAGGTATTTAATTCAGGCAACCGTTCAAGTGGTTACACGTGCGGCAGCGCTACTCTCCGTTATGGAGTCTCCCAGCCTCAAAGGGTTACGCCTGAGAGGGTTTTGGGGGAGGTTGGCCGTCGGTGTAACATAACAGCACTCATTGTAGGAGGTTTTCACCTCAAGCACAATTTATTTTAAGTGGCTCGGTAGGGCTTGGCGTTAGCCTGTTACCACTCAGGGTCGTTCCCGCTTGGACAAGCGTGCATCCAAGGGCAGGCCCCTCCTAAAGGTTAAACAAATAGAATGACAAGTCTGGCACTCTGATCACCCAGAAGAGGGGAGAGCATAAGCCTATTGTCATTCGCAAGCACAGAATACACTGATTAATCCACCCTAGTTAAAAGATAAAAACTAAATGGGCTAATCTACTCAAACAGAACTTTGAAGTGATTTCAGCAATATTGCAGTGGTTCAGTTTTAAATCCCAGAAAGCAGTAGTGAGTTCAATTTTAAATCCACGTTGCACGAGATTGTTAACTTTGAAATTCAGGTCTCACGCTATAGCAATGGTTCATTTTAACTGCAAGATCAGTGATGAGTTCAATTTTAAAACCGCGAAGCACGAGATTGTTAACTTTGAAATTCAGGTCTCACGATATAGCAATGGTTCATTTTACCTTCAAGATCAGTGATGAGTTCAATTTTAAATCTCAGATAGCAATAACTTTGAAGGTGTTTGTAATGCAAGCATGAAATAAACCAGTTACTTCCTCCCTAATTAGGACTAGATGAAGATTTGTAATGAACAACCATTTTACTCTTTCCCAGAAAATGAAAGGTGACCTAATTAGATGCAACTACATGTAACTGAACCCGAGCCTATCCTGCAAAACCACTCCAGCAAACACCTGCAAAGGGGTTAACGTTAGCAAAATCCTCTAGAAAAGTACTAAAACTTGAGTCTGTTACAAATGCGCAGCTTCAGTGATCAGATGCGCAAAAATGATCAACAGAAGCGCAGCACTAACGAATGCGCTGCAAGATTGAACATATGCGCGGTTAAAATGAATATATGCACAGTTTTAATGGATGCGCAGCAACAGTCTTCAGAAGCGCTGTAACAGTCAACAGATGCGCAGTTATAACCTATGCGCCGTAACAGTGCGTAAAAGCGCCGCAGAAATACACATGCGCAAAAAGAATAAATGCGCCGGAACAGTCTTTATATGCGCCGTGGAAATAAACAGATGCGCCGAAAGATCCTGTGCGTGACTCTGCGTGACCTGTACGGAACCTGCCTTCAAAAAAGCTCAAAAAATGGTGAAATAAAGGGGCAATGGCCCCACGGTGGGCACCAAAAATGTGAGGGTAAAATGGTGATCAATCAAATGAATAATAGATGACCCAAACATCAACAGAATAGTGAAACAAAGAAGATTCAAGTAAACAAAGCAATGAACAAACATAGCAAACCTCTTCCGTTTCAAAACTTCTGTTGTTCGCCTATCACAAATCGTCCTTTCGCAGATGAGATGAGCCCTCAGAGAGTGCAATCTTTTAAAGCTGTTTGAGGAAGTCGATGGTGAACGACTATGGTGTGATATGCAATGAAGGTGAGCTCCAATGCAACAATGGTGATCTCAAGCTTGTAGATGACAAGTGGGTGCCAAAGGCGCGCTGGTGGTATTTCTGCAGAGTAACGATGTCAAAAGCCTGGATGAATAGAATGGAAGAATGAAGCTTCATTTATAGACTTGGAAGAATGGAAATCAACGGTTGAGAGGAGATATGCAGATCGACGGCTGAGGATGGTTGAGGAATGTGCAACCAGTGGAAATGCGACAAGTGTCCCAGCTCCATCATGAAAGGGGGGATGTGACAAAACTGATTGGAGAGTTAACTCCATTGACTGGTCTGTTAACAGAATTGACTGATCAGTTAGAAGAGTGGATTGTGGAACTGACTGGATTGATTGAGGATTTGACTCAACTGACAGATTAGTTAACAGATTTGATTGATTGGTTAACTGACCTTTGATTGGGGAAGAAATAGGCCATGTGGGTGAGGGAAAATAAGGCAATTAAATATTAAATATATTTAATTACATGTGCAACCTGATGAGGTGGACAAGGTGAGGTGGAAAAGGTGAGGTGTAAAGGTGATGTGGAATTTTGAATTTAGAACTTTAGGATAGAGGAATTTAGATTAATTAAATAATTTATGATTATTTAATTGTGTAGGACATTTAGAAGAATTTTAATTAAATAAATAGAATTTATTTAATTATGGGATAGTGAATTGATTAAATAAATTTGGAATATTTATTTAATTAATAGAAGAATGGAATAAATATTTAGAATATTTATTTAGGATGATTTGTGTCATTTTTAGGCGTATACAGTATCAAAGCATGTTGTCTGAAGATCAAAGGTTTGTAACAAGAAGATAATCATTATTGTGAAAGAAAAACACTGAGTGTTATTGAAATATTGAAGTCGCATAATACAAAGAGGTGGTTCAGTAAAAGTAAAGTATTTTATATAAGCTATATCAGAAGACTACAAGATAAAGAAAGGTGGTCACACTTGAACTCATAGTGTGTAAAGGAAATCCCACTTGAGGTTTCAACTGCCAGTCAAAGAAGGGCGAATAAAGCCACATAAAGCAATAGAATCACTTGTTGTAATGGAGGAGGAGTTTTCTTGCAGGCCTAACATCTTCACCTAGAATATTATGTTGGACATTCCTGTGAATGAACAAATGATTGACATAGCTTGGTCTCTCTACCATAGGATGCTGACAATAGATTGCTCACCAGACACAATGACTCTTAACATATGATGAGTGGCAGGTAGCACTCATCCAAAAATACCTTTTTGCTCCCTTTTTCCCATATTCATGCAATACCTATCTTGCTAATTGTGTTGCAAATATGTGCCTAAGCGGTGTTATCATTGATGTAGGCATATCCTTGTTAACATTGGTGTCAACTGTATCCTATTTTTTTGTTGCCTGTGTAAAAGACTGGATTGTTGAGGATATTGAGAAAATTAATGAGGATCAATTTATGCGGACCATATGGCTGAGTAGAGGATTGTCTGAAGAAGCTCCAGTTAAGTTTGAAGGGTTCGCATGAAGATTTGAAGAAGCTACGGCCAGCTAAGTAGAACTAGTTTTGCAGTGTTCAGAAGAGATAGAGTGACAGGAAAGAGGTTTGGATTGTTTTGGATATGTCAAATGATGATTTGCGGATCTGGAGGCATGTTTGGGAAGTCAGTGTGTATCATCCGTTCAAGTGGTTCATGGTTTGGAGGTCCGTGAGCAATCTTTCTAAAGTGACAGTCATGGAAGACAGTGTTCTTGAGGTTCCGGAGGAAGATGCAAGTAATTTTGATGATTTGGAGGAGTGCAGATGTTTTTGTTGAATTTAATGTGCTTGTGGAAGTCTCTGGATTGTGTGATTGCTATGTTGGAGGTCCGCATTGAAGTTTGAGCTTGTCAATGAAGATTTCCTTCTTGGTGTTGCTGTTCTTCTCAGTCTTGGCCAATCGGATGATTCAAGCATGTTGCGGATGATCTAAGAACAATTCTATGAAGCATGGCGTGTCGATCAAGGAAGATTTGAGTCCTAGTTATGTTTGGCCGACAACTTAGTGATTCACATTAAGTCAGATGTTTGTAGTGCTGACCCTGATGTTCATTCCAAGGTTGATTAAGCGTATAAATACTTGTTGATGAGTTGTGGAAAATCATCCTTGTGTGAAAACAATATAATCTGAAGAAAGGATCAAAAGGCAGAGCAGAGCAGAGGAGAAGTAGAAGAACACGAGTTGTTTTGATGAAGAGTTAGAGAAGAAGTATTTGGGGTAGAGCAGAAGTTTTGTGAGCATTCAATGAAACTGAACCAGGCATGAAGTAGATGCTATTTCTCAATTAATTCCTTCTATACTAAAAATAAATTCTGTAGGCAGTGAGCCTCTCTTTTGAGCAGTGAGCTCTGTGCAGTTCAATAGAAGGCATGCGCCTTCTATTTTTCTAAAGTACTTTTAACAGGGTACAAATCTTTGTGGGTTAACCCCCACCATGGTTTTTCCCTTAACCGGGTTTCCATGTCAAAATCTTGGTGTCAAGTGTGTTGCTTATGTTTCTACTCATATGTTGTTGATCCATGCTTTAATGTTTACATCATTAATCTAATAGTGAGTTAATAAAGAAGGTTAAAAGTAGAAAAAGTTTATTTTGTGTGACAACTAATTCATCCCCCCCTCTTAGTTTTTCGATCTAATTCCAACAATTGGTATCAGAGCCAGATCCTCTAAAAGAAGCTTGACCGCTTGAGGAGATCCAGGATGTCAACCTACAAGAAGGATAGTCCAAAATTTGATGGAACAAATTATTCTGTTTGGAAGAGTCGAATGGAGTGCCATTTACAATGCATGGGTGATGCTTATTGGGTGATAACCAATGATGAGTATAAACCTCTGGAGAAAGGTCCTTCAACTCCAGATCAACTCAAAGATGCTAAAAATAACCTTCGAGCTAAAGAAGCCTTGTTGAGTGCCTTGACTGATTCAGAAATGACAAATGTCTTTGGACTAAAAATGGCTCATGAAATCTGGAAGAAGTTGGAGAATTTGTATGAAGGCGATGAATTTGTCAAATGTGCCAAGCTACAAAGTCTGAGAGGAAAATTTGAAAATCTGAGGATGAGTGAAGATAAAAACATCACAATCTACATGCAAAAGATAAATGAACTTGTGTGTGGTATCAGGTGTGATGGTGGAACTTTGGAAGAATCAGAGATTGTAGCAAAAGTGCGTAGATCTTTACCTAATTCATACAAACATAAGGTTGCTGCTATAGAGGAGATCAAGACTGTCTTAGAAGTTACAAGAGATCAGCTGGTTGGCAAAATTTTAGCTTTTGAATTAAGTGAGTTTGGTGATTCTCTTCCTAAGTCTGAATATGCATTTAAGGCCAGTATATATGGAAAACAAAGATATGATCCGGGTGAAAGCTCTTCAACAAGATCAAATAGATTTGTGAAGGCAAGGAAGGATCTTGAAGATGATGAAATTGAGACTATAGATCTTCAATTTCTTATTGCCAAAAGAATGCCAAGAGGATCCGGTAAGTATGAAGGAAAGTTGCCACTCAAATGTTTTGCTTGTAATAAGATTGGTCATTTTGCCTCAAGATGTTCAGAGAGGTTTTCAAAACCAAACCATAACAGATATAGAGGTCAGAAGAAATGTTACTATGTCCAAGAAGCTGGAGGAGTCACAGATGATGAATTTGATCATGGAGGTTCCACTAAAAATGATTGGGTGTTCATTGCTATCAAAGAAGAAGATTCAGTGTCTACTGAATCTACTAGCTGTGAAAATGTGGAAAGTGCCTTAGTTGCTCAGGTTGTTGAAAAGGATGAATAGGTGATTGATAGTGGATGTTCTCATCCTATGACTGGTGATAAAAGTAAGTTTGTAAGCCTTGAAAAATATGAAGGTGGGCTTGTAAAATTTGGAGATAACTCAACTGGTAGAATCCGTGGCAGAGGATCCATCTCTTTTGCTGGTAAGAATAACACCAATGATGCTTTGTATGTGGAAGGGCTAAAGCATAATCTTCTTAGTGTTGCATAGTTGTTTGACAAGGGTTATGATCTCTGATTCAAGGATGGCAAATGTAGAATCTTGGAAAGCTCTAGAACTGAAGTTGCATCTGGTACACAAACTAGAGGTAACATCTTTCAATTAAATAGTTCTGGTAAAAGTTGTTTGATTGCTCAGACATATCAAAGTTGGTTGTGGCATAGGAGAATGTGTCATGAATTTTGATAACATTGTCAAGATAAGTTCTACTCACGCTGTGAGATATCTTCCAAGACTTGTGAAACCTGATAGCATGTGTAGGGAATGTCAATTGGGTAAACAGAACAAAACATTATTCAAAAGTAAAGAACAATTTTCAAGTGGGCGATTGGAACTTGTGCATACTGATCTATGTGGTCCTGCTAGAATTAGGAGTGTGCAAGGAGATAGATATTTTATGTTGCTGATTGATGATTACTCCCAGATGATGTGGGTAACTTTCTTAAAAGAAAAATCAGAAGCTCTTGACAAGTTCAAAGTGTTCAAAGTTATGGTGGAAAATGAGATTGGTGTGAAGATAAAGTGTCTGCGATCCAACAGAGGTGGAGAGTTTACCTCCGGTGAGTTTGATACATTCTGTGAAAAACATGGAATAAAAAGATAGTTATCTGCTCCTAGGACTCCTCAGCAAAATGGAGTTGTGGAAAGAAAGAACTGGACCATTCAAGAAGATGCCAAGACCATGATGATGGAAACAAATGTTCCACAAGTTTATTGGAGAGAAGCTGTGAGTACTGTTGTCTACACTCTTAACTAGGTGCAGATCAAAGGCAATTCTGGTAAGACTCCTTATGAACTCTAGTTTGGTTATCCTCCTGCTGTGAGATATTTCAGAGTTTTTGGTAGTAAATGCTATATCAAAAGAGATGAGGATATAGGAAAATTTGAAGCAAGAAGTGATGAAGGAATTTTTCTGGGTTACTCTACTCAAAGCAAAGCATACCAGTGCTTTAACAAGAGGTTGAAAAAGACTGTTGAAAGTGCTAATGTCAGAGTTGATGAGAGCAAGGAAGGACATTCCAGGTCTTGCGGATATGATTCTGATGATCAAGATGAAAATCCAAGTCAAGAAAGGCAAGTGCAAACTTAGACTCAAATCCAGATTGATTCGAAAAATCCAGTAATTTAAGAGGTTAGTGCAGAAGTTGAGGAACAAGCTCAAGAATCGGAAGTTCAAGCAAATCCCAAAACTCCCAAGTATGTAAGGATGAATCATCCTGACGATCAAATCATAGGAGATAGAAATAAAGGTGTTCGAATTAGGAGAAGAATTGCTAAAGATCAAGAAGAGATTTGTCTAATTTCAAAGATTGAACCAAAAACAGTAAGTGAAACCTGCGAAGATGAAAATTGGGTAAAGGCAATGGAAGAAGAATTAATGCAAATTGAAAAGAATCACATTTGGGATCTTGTTTCTAGACCTGAGGACAAAAATATGATTGGAACTAAATGGGTCTTTCAGAACAAACTAAATGAAGATGGTGAAGTTGTAAGAAACAAAGCAAGGTTGGTATGCAAAGGATATTCTCAAGTAGAAGGAATTGATTTTGAAGAAACTTTTGCTCCGGTGGCAAGAATAAAAGCAACCAGGTTATTTCTTGCATTTGTTGTTTATAAAGATTTCAAGGTCTATCAGATGGATGTCAAATCAGCATTCCTAAACAGAGAGTTAGAAGAAGTCTACATTGAGCAACTGGAAGGATTTCAGTTGTCTGATAAGAAAGACATAGTTTGCAGATTGAGGAAAGCATTATATGGATTCAAAAAAGCCCCAAGAGCCTGGTATGCAAGATTAGATAAATATCTGCTAAAGCTGGGATATAACAAAGGCAGTGCTGACAGTAATCTTTACTTCAAGATTGATCATGAGAATATTCTAATTGTTGAGGTATTTGTTGATGATATCATTTTTGGTGGAAATGAGAGCATGTACGAAACATTTGCTGATCAGATGCAAAGTGAATTTGAGATGTCCATGTTTGGTGAGATGAATTTCTTCTTAGGTCTACAAATCACTCAATCAGATAAAGGTATCTTTATATCTCAGTCTAAGTATGTGAAAAAAATGTTGAAGTTTGGAATGGAAGATTCAAATCCAGTAGGTACGCCTATGATAACTGGATGTAAGTTGAGTAAAGATGATGACTCCCCTAAGGAAAATAAAAAAGGTATAGATCAATAATTGGAGGACTGCTCTATCTGACTCAGACCAGACTTGATATCATGAATGCAATAGGGCTTGTTGCTAGATTCCAAGCTGATCCTAAAGAATCCCATGTTGTAGCAGTCAAAAGAATTTTCTGATATCTCAAAGGGACAATTGATTATGGATTGTGGTATCCAAAAGACAATAACTTTACTCTTCATGCATATACAGATGTTGATTGGGCAGGAGATGTGGATGACATGAAAAGTACTAGTGGTGGTGCATTATTCTTGGGAAGTAGATTGGTTTCTTGGTTGAGCAAAAAGTAGGAGGCAATATCCCTATCTACTGCAGAGGCAGAGTATATAGCAGAAGCAAACAATTGCACTCAAGTTCTGTGGATGAAGCAAATGTTGAAGGACATCATAATTGTGTTTGAGGAGCTGGTCACAATCTTCTATGATAATTCAAGTGCAATAAGCATCTCAAAGAATCCAGTGTTGCAATCAAAGACAAAGCACATATCCATAAAGTTTCATTTCTTGAGAGAGAAGGTAAATGGGAATGAAGTCAAGTTGGAGTTTGTATCTTCAAAGGATCAGATTATAGATATTTTCACTAAGCCTCTTCCCAAGGATACTTTTGAGTATCTCAGAGAGAAGTTGGGTGTTATTACCCCTCCTGATCAGAATTCAGATGCATTAGAGTGCATCAGTTCAGTAGAATTCACAGTCACATCTTGTGATCCGGATTGATGTCAAGGAGGCACTACTCAAGGGGAGTAGTCTGCATGTAATTTTTGAGTTTGGTCTGAAACAAAAATAAGGAGAAAAGACTGCAAATATGTGCCATTTGCCATTGATGTCAAAGGAGGAGAGAAGTTCATGTGAAAAACTAGTTGCTGATGAAAGGGGAGCTAATGAAGAAAGTGATTGCAGAAGTGATAAGAGAAAGGGGGAGAAGGTCTTGTCTTGATGGTCAAATCATTTTTTCACGTCATATGTTTCCATCAATGACAAAGGGGGAGATTGTTGCAAATATGTGCCTAAGCGGTGTTGTCATTGATGTCAACATATCCTTGTTGCCATTGGTGTCAACTGTATCCTATTTTTTTGCTGCATGTGTAGAAGACTAGATTTTTGAGGATATTGAGAAAATTAATGAGGATCAATGTATACGGACCACATGGCCGAGTAGAGGATTGTCTGAAGAAGCTTCAGTTAAGTTTTGAAGGGTTCGCATGAAGATTTGAAGAAGCTATGGCCAGCTAAGTAGAACCAGTTTTGTAGTGTTCAGAAGAGACAGTGACAAGAAAGAAGTCCGGATTGTTTTGGATATGTCAAATGATGATCTACAGATCTGGAGGCATGTTTGGGAAATCAGTGTGTATCATCCATTCAAGTGGTTCGTTGTTTGGAGGTCCACAAGCAATCTTTCTATAGTGACAGTCATGGCAGACAATGTTCTTGAGGTTCCGGAGGAAGATGCAAGTAATTCTGATGATTTGGAGGAGTGCGGATGTTTTTGTTGAATTCAATGTGCTTGTGGAAGTCTCTGGATTGTGCGACTGCTATGTTGGAGGTCCGCATTGAAGTTTGAGTTTGTCAATGAAGATTTCCTTCTTGGTGTTGCTGTTCTTCTCAGTCTTGGCCGACCGGATGATTCAAGCGTGTTGCGGATGATCTAAGAACAATTCTATGAAGTGTGGCATGTTGATCAAGGAAGATTTGAGTCCCAGTTATGTTTGGCCGATAGTTTAGTGATTCACATTAAGTCACATGTTTGTAGTGCCGACCTTGATGTTCATTCCCGTTAGACTTAGGGCATACAACTGAGAGGGGGGTGAATCAGTTGTGTGAAACTTTCTCTTTTTAAACACTTGAATCTTCTTTAGTGATTAGCATAATATTAATCATGAACCATAATGCATTCAAATCAAAAGCAGAAACATATCAACACATATGACACCAAGATTTTGATGTGGAAAACCCGGTTAAGGGAAAAACCACGGGGTGATTAATCCAAGAATGTATTCTCTATTAGAAGAATAGAAAGAACAAAATGGCACATGCCAATTAGGGCTCACTGCCCGAGCACATTGCTCACAAGAGGCTCACTGCCTACAAGAGACACACTGTCTACAAAGAAATAAGTATCACCTTTATGAATTGGAAAATAGCATCTTCACCATGCTTGAATCAGTTCCATTTAAGCCTAAAAACTTCTGCTCTGCCTTTCGCACTTCTCCTCGCTCCCACACACTTATCACCGCAAGACACACTTCACAATGAATTCACAAACCCTTATTTATACAAGGCATCGACTTAGGAACAATCATCTAAGTCAGCAAACATCTACAAGAACATCCGTAAGATGTGTAATACATCCAGTTGGCCAGTCTCAAGAAGAACACCAATATCTGTGGTTATTTTTCAAATGCAAACTCTAACTTCAATGCGGACCATTAACATGAACTGGACATGATCCAATGATCATCATAACCTTCCCTGAATCACCAAGAACATCCACACTTCATCATCCTACTGGAATTCTTCTCTCCTTCATCCGGAGCTTCAAGAACACAGTCTGTCATCACTGTCACAAATGAATAGGCTCTTCCGGACCTTCAAACCACGAACCAATCTGTTTGATACTTCACAGGGACGTCCTCAACACTCCTTTAGATCCGCAAAATAGGATAATTCATTACCGGACCTATCTGTGTCACTTTGTCACCTCTGGACACCTACCGGAGCCGGTTCTACTTGAACGACCATAACTTCTTTAGATCTTCATGTGGACCTCTGAAAACTTGACTGGAGCATCTCAAGACTTATATCTACAAACCCTTTAAACCGCATCCTCTAATCCTCAACCTATCTTGGACTTTTACCTTGTTGTCATCACTGTTCTTCATTGTTCCTGATTGAGACTAATTTTCTCAATATCCTCAACACATAGCTCATCCAATCCTTCTTATTAATGCAACATGAGTATGTTGACATCAATGACAACACCAGTTAAACCCATACTTGCAACAATTCCAAGGTTGATGAAGTGTATAAATACTTGTCGATGAGTTGTGGAAAATCATCCTTGTACAAAAATAATATAATCTGAAGAAAGGATCAAAAGGTAGAACAAAACAGAGCAAAAGAGAAGCAGAAGAACAAGAGATGTTTTGATGAAGAGTTAGAGAAGTATTTGGGGTAGAGCAGAAGTTTTGTGAGCATTCAATGAAACTGAACCAGACATGAAGTAGATGCTATTTCTTAGTTAATTCCTTCTGTACTAAAAATAAATTCTGTAGGCAATGAGCCTCTCTTTTGAACAGTGAGCTCGCGGCAGTGCGCTCGAAGGCATGTGCCTTCTATTTTTGTAAAGTACTTTTAACAGGGTACAAATCTTTGTGGGTTAACCCCCACCATGGTTTTTCCCTTAATCGGGTTTCCACATCAAAATCTTGGTGTCAAGTGTGTTGCTTATGTTTCTGCTCATATGTTGTTGATCCATGCTTTAATGTTTACATCATTAATCTGATAGCGAGTTAATAAAGAAGGTTAAAAGCAGAAAAAGTTTATTTTGTGTGACAATTGATTCACCCCCCACCCCCCTCTCAGTTGTCTAGTCTAATTCCAACAAATTGCACTATGGAAGTTGTGGAATTTTGTTTAATTATGTTAATAAAAGATGAAATACTAAAGTTATTGTTATAATGAAAGGACCCATGTTTTGGATTGAAACTGACAAAATTATGCAGAAATGTCTATTTTGTTTCACATGTATCTATCTCTCATGCGGAGAAAGGTTTTTGGGAGACTACGAAGATGATCCTAACTATCTCTGGAGTTGAGCAGAAGGTACACTAGACTACACTCCAACATTTTCCAGGATGGTTGGAGGATCTTCGGAGTTGAAGCAGAAAAACAGGAAGGGTTGGTGATCATGAAGACCTTCGAAGCTGTGTCCTAATGAGCCCTGTAGTGGTCTCTCGAGCTACTGGTAACTACACAGAGTCTCTAGAGTTGCACATAATCTTCGGAGCTCCTTCACTGTTAGAATCTCTGGAGTTGGGCTGTAAATCTATGGAGTTCCACACATCAAGGCCAAAGTTCCTGAGAAGATAATCCCAGTGGTTCAAAGGGGACACTGTACACTTGATATTTTGATTTTTCATGAGTTAGAGACTTCTAGTAGTTTGCTGTTTTTGAAAAGTTAAATCCCTTTTTATCAGGGCCTCCACGACCTGTTTTGTTAAAAGTCAAACTCTAGATTTAAGGACACGTTCAGTGTCACTTAAGTCTTTTTAAGTTCTGCATGATTTTACTTTTATAGAGGCAGTTGCATGTTTAAGTTCTAGAATAAGATATCTTTTGTATCTCAAATTGAACTGGGAGAAAAGATGGTTAACTCCAGAGATATGATATCAACAACAAACTGATATATATTGATGGCTCAGACAACAAAATAAGATATAGTTTTTAGCTGGTTTTTATGTAATTTAGATTTAGTAGAAACATATACTTCTTGAATATACTCTATTTTTGATATTCTGGATTAAGGAAGGTGATTCTATTATATTTCTATCTTGAAATATCTGTTTAGCCTTCAATTCTGAAGGTGTAGAGCAAGGGCCCACTCCCATTGACAGAAGGGAGGCTAGTATGATTTCTTGCCTTATTATGTTATTTCAGATTCCTTAATGTAGTCTTTCCTACTTTCATAAAACAACTCAGATTCCTATCAATTCAATCTTGTTTTTGTATTAATGACTGAGCAGTTTTTTGTCATTAGATAGATCATTGCTAGCAAAGTACTATTTCAATTCTTAGATCAGGTTTTCCTTCAAAGAAGATAGTTAGAAGCATGAGATGATTAAATAGGAAAGTTTCAATTCGGAAGATTAGTTAAGGACTGTTGATTGTCAAGTTCCTATTGCAGACTGCCATGGACACAACCCTGGATTTGACACATAAATATGATTAAATGCCAAGGTACAACACCCTTGTCAACATCCTTCTTAGAGGTCTCTGTAAAGTGGGCAAGACTCAGGAGGCCCTCGAGTTCTATGATGAAATGATTGCGAGGGGAATTGTTGCTAATATGATGACATACATAATTGTAATAAAGGCTCTTTGCCAAGAAAGAAAAATAAATATGGCCACCCAACTATTAGCTTCAATGAAAGCAAACAATTGTTCTCTAGGCATTGTTATATATAATATCATTATTGATGGCTTGTGTGAATTTGGCAGAGTTGATGATTTTCACCTTTTTAATGAGATGATCAGAACTAGATGTTCACGGAGTTGTAGTGCTGGGAGGAAGTCAAAGAGATGATCCTTTACATGTTCGACGTGTACTAATTTTGTTATTATGGAAGTTTGATTGTAATACCCGAACTACAAAGATTACTGAAATCGCTTAAGAAAACAAAAGAGAGATTAACATATTCAAACTATGAGAAAGACATGATTTTAATTAAAAGGCAACAACTGGTATTAAAAGAAACAACGATTTGTTTAAAGCAATGATTACATGTTATAAGGCAACAATTTGTTGTCATAAGGCAGATTAAATAAATTGGAATTAGTTTACAAAAGCAACGATCAAGGTTAATGTCTTTTGAGAGAGATGTCTCTATTCAAAAGGATGTCTCTCTTCATAAGAGCCATAAGGACATAATATGGTATAAAAAGGGAATGCATGTGAGTTGGAAAGTAAGAAAAATAAGAATGTGAAGTATTTGGAATAAAAGCAGATTTAGAGAAGCAAACATGAAGTGTAATTCAGATTTATATTGAATATGTGTTCAGAGAGTATTAATATTGTGAAGAGAGGAATATATGATGCATAATTTGGGGCAGATTTGTAAGTGAAATTAGAGCAGACCTTAAGGCATAATTATAAAGGAAAGCATTGCATTCTTTGAGCATAAAATTGAATGAAGACATTGATATATTTTGTGATCAGATTTGAAGGAAGACATTGCCATAGATTGGATTAGATTTGTGAAAGAAGGATATGCATCACTTGAGATCATACTAGTGAAGGAAGGATAGTGCATGAGTTCGGATAAGATTTGTGAAGTAAATATATACATCATTCAGAATCATAAGTTGTGATCAGATTTGTGAGGAAGGGAGAACAATATCATCCATTGAAGAATTTGGAGGTTGGTGTCTATCAAATAAGAGATTGGTGTCTCTTACTAAGTTGGTGCTCAGTTGTGGGGATTGATGTCTCCAGTGGGTTGGTGCTCACAAAAGAAGAATTGTAAGAGTAGGTTGGTGCCTACAAAGAAGATATATATATATTTTGCCGTGGTTTTCTCCAGCAAGAGTTTCCACATAAATCGTGTGTTCTTCTTGTGTTTCATAATTGTTAGATCTTGTGTGGTTGTTATTGTTGTGATTGTTTAAGTTTGGACAAGAAAAAGTTTGTGTTATACTGATTCACCCCTCCTAGCATAACCGTGTGCTCATCAGAGATCATTACCTCGACATATTCCTTGGACAGTAACTTCCTTACTCTCTTAGACACCATATTTTCTATCATTCACAACCAAAGTTGTAAAAGGTAAGAATGAGCCATTAATAGCCTTAATTTATCCCAAGGGTAAGACTAATGGCAAAATTAGTATGGAATGTCTTAGATTATTCAATTAAGCTAGTATAAAAAGATGAAAAGGCCCAAACAATAAACCTTTAAACCATATCAAATCCCAACTATTAAAGTCACACAATGAAGATCTTAACTTTCCAATAGATTATTTTTTATCAAGACCAAAAGGTTGTTTTATTATTTTCTTAGTAATCAAGAATGATTATTGGTCATTGTTTACACTTCATAATGAATATAGTGCAAGCTTTTCATCTAATTTTTATATTGGATTAAAGCTAACAAGAGATTACAAATAACATAATACAAAAAGCTCAATTGTGCATGCATAGGCAATCGACTATTAAACATACAATTGAAGAACAAAACATATAATCACTACTAAGCCTTATTAATAGTAGGGAATTTGAATATTAGGCATAACAAAGAGTAGAGAACATGAAACATCATAACTAAAAGAGAGCTACTAAATATATGTTGGACTAGAAACACTAGAGAGCTATATAGCTATAGGAGTAACAACAATAAAATATGCACAACACAACATGCACAAAACAATCATAGTTGTATTCAACCTTGCAAACATTACTAGTAGGAGTTCTTTTGACACAGACCTAAGAAGTGTTTAAGGCTAAAATACCAAATTGTATGGCATATAAGGCTAAATCTCAACCTATTTACTAGTTTCTTTAACCTCCTTCATAACTTTGTTTGGGTCCACAAAACCCATCATGATCACCTTTTGCATTGTTCTATGAACATACACCGACTTCACACCTTTCATGGAAGAGACATAGTTCTTAACTTTGAGCTCACAATCATCACAATCCATGTGAACTTTCAACTCCATTGTCTGCATCTTCTTTATTTTCTTGTGCTTTGAACTTCTAGCAAGAAGATAGATAAACTAGAAACAAATGAGGATAGCCATAGGAGTGCCAAAATATAGTAGTAATGAATCCATGTAGAAAAGAATAGTAAACAAATACATCAACAATTGGATTCCAAATGTTTCTTTCCAAATCCTTGTTTCCCTTAGACAACTTGGAGTTGGGATTACAAATTGTTCACAAGCCTTTGCAAATTAGTGTTGTTCTATAATTATTCTAGAAGCACAGTGGATAGTTTAGAAATCTATAGAGATAGATTGGCACAAGTAATTTAAGTTTCAATCTAGAGGGGGAAGACTTTGTTGGAGAAAATTGCCAAGCATCAAAATTTCCATAGGATTTTTTTCTCTTTAATATCATTTACAAATAGTCTACTCATACAAGCATCTATGTGAAACCAATACAAGCTCCTTACAAGGACACACTAGAAATCACCTATGGAAGACCAAGAGTCACTACTTAGAAATCCACTTTATTTAGAAACCACATCCACATTAGAAGCCAACTATGGAAGACCAAGAGTTACCACTTAGAATTCCACATTGTATGTCCTTGTGGGGATTTGAACTTGGGTCTCCATAATGAGAAACCAATGCTTTAATCAATTAAGCTCAACCCATTGGAAATTTTCCATAGGAATTTGATAATCACATGTTTTTAGGTGTGGGTGAGCACATTGTGGGATGGAAAAACACCTAGAAGAGTATATTTCCGTGACCAAGCTTGGGAGAAGAGGGTAGGAAGTGAGGAAAAAGGGATAACCATAGATTGTGGGCATGCGAGCAGAGTTAGAAAACATGTTTGATAGATTTGGAAAGAGATAGGTTGGAGGGTAGAGGTATTTGAGGTGGGTATGAATGGGTGGTTTGATATGTAGGACTTTCCATAGCGTGAGTTGCAATTGAGCATCAACTTTTCTAAATTTGAAGATTGAGTTTATTCCACCTTGACTGGCTAAACTTACATTCCATTTGGCATTGAGATAAAGTGAGAGGTGATAAGAGGAAAGATCTATTTATAGATGAATTTAATGGGGAAGTTGTAATGTCCCCATTTTCGAGTTCTCTTGCAATTTAGTCAAAGCTGACTTTCTGGGTGGGTGACAGCATAATCAGAGGAGTATTTTGATGTCACCAAGGTCTTCGGGTGTTCTAGTGGAGCTAGTTGACACTTTCTGGAGAGATTTTAGACAACTTGTCCGTACTTACTATTTATAGTAAGTGCTTGCATGTCATTGATCTTTCTGGGTTTTTCTGGGTTTGTTCTCTTTGGTCCTCGGAGAACACTGCTATTTTTAGGAAGTGTCAGTTTGGCGCTGTTTTGGTGACTTGGCAGTTAGCTGTTGGCTCTCCTATACGTTGCACTGAGCTCAGAGTTTTCATATGGTTTGTGGTTCCAGTTGACACCCTCTGTGTTGGCTCAGTTTGCTTATAGCTTTTACTATTTTTAGTAAGTTCGGGTTCGGTGCCGTTTCAGGATTTTCAGACTTGGAGTGGATGTGTCTCGTTGAGACCTTTTTGGCGAGCTATAGATCATTGAATTTCGAGTTCATTTGGACCTCCATTTTAAAGTCCATAAATTAATATTAATATTTAATATTGGACTTTGGGTTTATTGGTTAAGTGATGAAAAATAAAATATTTAAAAGTCACTTAAGTCATTTTATGGAGCGCTCACATTGGGAAATATTAAAAAGTGAAATTAAAAAAAATATTTCCCTCCAAAGTAAAACACCCCTCTTGGAGAGTTATAAAAGAGGGAAAAGTGCCTCATTTGAGATATGCTTGGATATTGATTTTTCTCTCTTGTTGAGATTTCCCTGTGAGGGTTTCTGGAGCTTGGCTCTAGGGTTTGGTATTGTCTTGCTAAGACGAAAATCTCTGCAAGATAGTGTTGTTCTTGGCTTTTGGGGATGAAAACCTCTACAAGATAGTGTTGTTCTTGGCTTTTGGGGACGAAAACCTCTGCAAGATAATGTTGTTCTTGGCTTTTAGGGACGAAAACCTCCATTAGCAAATATTATATTGGCAGATGCATCCAGTATTCGCATTTGGGCTTCATTGGAGTTAGTATTTTATTGTATTTGAGGCTTCGTGGGTTATAACATACATAAGACATTGTTGAGCACCTGATAAGCTAGTTTAGAGTGGATTTGGAAGTGTTTCTGTGAGGTTGTGACTGCTGCAATTTTCTACTGGCTGGTTGTACTTTTCCAGCTTGGTCGTACTATTGTGTGAGGTGATTTGGAGGACTCTAGTGTAGATTTATTCACTCTCATATCTATGTTTTGGCTTCAGCAAGGCATACAGTCCAGATTGAGTTATTTCTAAGGAGTTTATTGCTGGCATACTGTTGTGCATTCACCACCAGGGCTGTACCACTCACCTAGGAAATCGCTGTAGCTGTTTGAGGTTGATTACTCTTGATAGCAGCCATTGTTACCCTCTATTGGAGGCGTCTAGACCCTTGTTGATTGTCTTCTCTCATTGTATGCATATATCTCGCAATATCATGGAGTTATGATTGAAAGCAATGCTATCTATTAGCTAGTCCGGCTATGACCCCGACATGAAGTTGTAAAACTTGATATGGGTATGTTATTATAATTCATATTTTGGCTCATTGCTATCTCGATAGTTGTTATTTTGTTGATATCTATTTTAAATTTTCTGGGTTTATGCTATATGCTATTTATTTCATGTATTCAATGCAAATATCAAACATGCAATATATTCAATGAAACCCTAAACTTAGAACAATCAGAAAAACAAAAATTTGGCATCAAAATATATACATAACAGGGGTGTATATTACTAAAGAACCTGATGTTATGGGCATTAGGCCACATCCAGTCTTTCAAAAAATGCATGAAAGAATGTGGACAACAAACTAGAGAGATCAAGTGGAACAAGATGTTGAATTACAAGAATTGGTTGTTTGTTAGAGGGCAAAAGTTTGAATTGGCTTTTGAGATGTTGCTTAGATTTCTTATCAAAGCTGGTTAGATCCATGGATCTTGAAACACTTAGATGCCTTTTTAAAGAGAGATTTACCTTTAAATCTATTAATGATGCCTAAAGGTTTGTCATCTTGATGATTATATGGTTTCACCAGATGGAAGAAGTAGCAAGGCCTAGACCATGATGAAGGGACTGTCAAACTAAGTCATCTTTTTTGAGATGACCTGCCAAGCCTGTTGGAATTAAGGTGTCTCAACCTTTGCAAATTCCTAGCATTATTTATTTAATTGTATATTTTTTTATTGCTTAATGTTGTATTTACTTGCACATTCAATTTGGTCACTTAGTTGAGGTGGCACGGTGACTTGTCATCTTACTTGGAATGTGACTTGGATGGTCAAGTCAAACTTACATGGATTTGGGTGTCCCATTTGAGGTGGCACTATTATGCCATGTGTAGGCATCTTGTGGTATGTGGAAGAGGATATTCCATATGATAGAATCTATGATGCGTAAGAGCCAACTTTGGAGATTCCTATGACAAGTGGGGACAAGTGTCGGTGAGTATCTTTGCATGAGGGAAAGGCATCTTTTGGTACCCAAGTTGGGCTATAACATGTTGAAAGAGGAATTTACTATATTTAGTCTTGTATGACAGATTCTCTTACAACATTTAAGGTTGTTATGTTGGGAAAATCTATAACAGTTGTAAGATGCATAAGAGCATCTGTCATAGTCTATTTTTAGCTTGGAGCGCTCTAATCTTGGAAAGTCAAATCTGTCATGTATGACAAATGTAAGAGATGTATTTGTAGCTTGGACAAGTGTCCTTTGATGCGGGATAATGGCCATGTGGCCGAGGTGGATGCCTATCTCAAGAAGCTTCCAATATATGCCTTGTATCTCTATAAAATGCATTGTTTTGGAGTTGTAGTTGCATAGTGTTTTTACAAGTACTGTTATGCTATCGGAATCACTCTAGAAACGACATTTGAAGACTCTCGGAAGAATTTGCATTACAAGTGTATTGTAAACACACCATTGTTTTGATAATACATTGTGCAGGTTTTAGAGTGTGGGGTTTTTTACCTGAAAAGGTTTTCCCTACGTACATCTTGTGTCAACTCTTATTCTGTGTGTTGTGTTGCTGCTTTTATCTTTATGTTATATGTTTAACATTGCTGCAATTGTAAGGATTAAAATGAATTTCGATACATTTCCCCCCATTAGATTGGTGTAGGAAGTGTGTTCTATGTACCTTGCTTCCTTTCAGTTGGTATCAGAGCTTGATCACCTTTAATCCTAGTTGTTGGGTAGGGGTTTTTTGAGCTAATCTTCGATTGAGTGGGAGTCTGTGCAGAGTATTCTGTGATCTTGTTGCAGCAAGAAGATGGCAGGCACATCCGGAAGAGTAGAGGTGGAAAAGTTTAATGGCAGCAATTTCGAGTTGTGGAAACTCAAAATGGAACACATGCTTGTTGACAGAGATCTATGGGAAGCAATTTCTAGTGTAAAACTAGCAGTAATGTCGCAAGATGATTGGGATCTCAAGGATCAGAAAGCTAAGGGTCTTGTGAGACTCTGTTTGGTTGACTCTGCCTTGTTAAATGTCCATGAGGAGAAGACCGCGAAGGAGCTGTGGAAGAAACATGGTGATGTTTATCAGGCCAAATCCCTGGTAAACAAGTTATTCCTACGGAAGAAGCTATATTCTCTAAGGATGGAAGATGGAGGATCCGTTGCAGACCATCTAAATGCCTTTGACATTCTAGTCACACAGTTGACATCCGTTGGTGTGAAAATGGAGGAGGAAGATCGTTGCATGACCTTGCTTTGTTCTTTGCTGGACTTGTGGGATCATCTTGTTATGGCCATCGGGAGTACCACAACCACTTTCAAAATGGATGAAGTGGTGTCTTCATTGTTATCTGAAGAGATGCAGAGAAAGTCATCCGAGTCGGCCAAAGAGGCTCTTGTGGTTCAAGGAAGACCCAAAGAAAAAGGGAAAAAAATGACAAGAAAGCTGAAAAGGGCAAATCCAAATCTCATGGGAGATCCAAATCTCTTGGAAAGTCCTAGGTAGTGTGTTGGAACTGTGGAAAAACTGGGCACTTCCGAAAGGAGTGCAAAGAGGAGAAGAAAAAGAACTCCGATTCTGATTCCGACAAGTCACAAGATGATGGTGATGCTTTTGTTGCAGCCTTGGCCACCCATGCATTCGAAGATGTGTGGCTAATTGACCCTGGTGCTTCTTTCCACATGACCTCTCATCGAGGTTGGTTTACAAAGTATGAAGAATACGATGGTGGGAAGGTGTACTTGGGTGATGACTCCCACCTGAAGATAGTTGGGTATGGAAGAGTTGATCCTATTCTCTGATGGACGAGTGAAGGGGATCAATGGGGTTATGCACATCCCCGGTTTAGCATGAAACTTGCTCTCTATAAGTAAATTGAATGATGCAGGTGTGTAGGTTGTCTTCTCAGGTGGAGGATGCAAGATGACAAGGGGAGCTATGGTGCTTGCTAAGGGTACTCGGAGAGGTACTCTGTTTCAATTGGATGCATGCACTACTCAGTGCAATAGTTCTTCTGTTTCAAAGAAAAGACATTCAAATTCTTCATCCTCACCATTGGAACCTGCAACAAAAAAAATTGTTGCTTCTACTTCCGATGGTAGTGCTTTCTACGTACCTAAGGGTGCTCATGCTATGGAAATGAAACTTTCTACTGAAAAGACAATGTTGTGGCATAAGAGACTTGGTCACATTGGTGAGAATGGTCTTAGAGCCCTAAAAAATAAAAACCTCGTTGAGGGGTTAAATGATTCTAATCTCGAGTTCGACTTTTGCGAACATTGTATATATGGAAAACAAAACCGTGTTAAGTTTTACTCTAGTTCTCAAAAGTCTTTTAGTGTTTTGGATCTTATTCATTATGATGTGTTTGGTCCTATGAATGTTCGTTCGATCTCTAAATCTGTATATTTTGTATCATTCGTTGATGATTACAGTAGGACATGGGTTTATTTTCTTAGAAGCAAATATGAAGTCTTTAGTCGATTCAAAGAGTTTAAAGCTTTTGTAGAGAATCAGAGTGGTAAAAAGATTAAGTGTTTGATAACTGATAATGGTGGTGAGTTTTGTTCTGCAGAGTTTGATAAATTCTGTAAAGAACATGGGATTGAAAGACATAAGACAACTCCTTATACCCCACAACAAAATGGAGTTGCATAGAGGATGAACAAAACGTTGATGGAGAGGGCTAGGAGTATGCTTAGTGATGCTAGCCTCGAACAAAAGTTTTGGGTTGAAGTTGTAGCCACTGCTTGCTACCTGGTTAACAGGTCTCCTACCTCAACGCTCCTTGATAAGACACCCATGGAGGTGTGGTCAGGTAAGAAGCCCTCATTGAGACATCTTTGTGTTTTTGGTTGTGAGGCATATGCACATGTGCCTAAGGAGAAGATGTCAAAATTAGAGAACAAGGCAGTTAAGTGTATCTTCATTGGCTATGGTGTCAGTGTGAAAGGGTACAAGCTTTGGGATCATGTGGCTAAAAAAGTGTTGTATAGCAGAAGTGTTATCTTCAGAGAGCTAACACCTTTTCCTGTTGTTCTACAGCTAAAAGAAAATGTTCAAATACACCAGACAACTGAGAGAGGAGGGGGGTGAATCAGTTGTCTCAAAAATTTAACTACTTCTGCACTTTAAAACACTAATCACTTGTCCACTGTTATTGTAATTAAACCATTAAAGCATGAAATCAGAAACTTAAACATAGTTGCAAGATCAAGCACAAGAGACACCAAATTTTTACGTGGAAAACCCTGTTAAGGGAAAAACCACAGTGGGGGTTAGCCCACAAGAATTTATAAGTTATAGCAATACCAAAAATTAGAGGCTCACTACCTTTAGGGCTCACTGCTCAAAAAGGCTCACTACTAAGGGGTAGCTCACTACTGAGTAGTGGCTCACTACGAAGGGTTTGAACTGAGATGATAGCATCTACACCATGCCAAAGTTTAGTTCCATTGAAGCACAATACAATTCATCTGCTCTGCTCTACCTTTTCACTTCTTCACTTATCCTCGCATTTTCACACAAGGACATCTTTTTCACGACTTCATTACAAGTATATATATCATTCCTCAACCTTGGAATGTACATCAAGGTTGACATTACATTCATCAACCATTGGAACAATCTCCAAGGTTGGTAATACAAACATATACAAAAATAGGTCTAGACCTAATACAAATTAGCTAAGGAGAAGATGTAAAGTTGTAAGCGGATCGTGCCACGCCTTAGTTAGGACTTAACTCAATCTTCCATGCCATGACACGCTTCTACAATCTTTAATGTATCTCTGTAATTAGTGGAAACAGCAGAGTCGGCCAAGACTAGTGTTCACACTAGGTTATCTGGGAACAGTCTTCAATCACAATCCAAATTTCTCTCCACGGACTAATGCAAAGGTAGGAACACGATAAAGAGGCATCCACAAGCACATTGTAGTCACCAGGAAACATCCGCACAACCTCTAACCACTTTAACCATGAGATTCTTCAAACCGGAGCATAAGAACTTAACTGTCATCAACTATCACAAAAGAAAGATCGCTTGCAGACCGCCAAATCACAAACCATTGGTGTTGAAGGTACATATCATCATTCCAAACATTACTTTAGAACCGCAGATTGAAATACTTCAATGCGGAGGAATGCGGAGCAAAATACTCTCCTTGTCACAACTGAACTCACAGAAAAAGTAGGTTTCACTCTGGTGAACACAACTCACTCAAATCTTCATGCGGAGGGCTCAAACCTAGAATGTACCATCTTCAGACATGCCTCTAAATAACTTCCAATCTGCAGACCAAGATGTTCATCATACAAGAAATGCGGAGCAATCTTCTGAGTTGTTCTTTCATATGCAACACATTGTTTTTACTGTAACTTACTATTTCTACCCGAGGGGCTAATTTTCTCAATATCCTCAACATATAAAGCAACTAATCAATCAATAGAATAAGAATACAGTTGACATCAATGACAACAAAGATATGTTGACATCAATGACAACACCGATTATGCACATACTTGCAACAATCTCCCCCTTTGTCACTGATGGCAACATATGATGTGAAGAATTGTAACAACAATCAAGACAAGATTCTCCCCCTTTCTTTTTACACATCTGTACTCTTTCACCCCCTAAGTTTTTCACATGATTTCTCTCCCCCTTTGATATCAATGCCAAAGGGCACATACTTGCATTCTGCTACTCTGACTGAACCAATCTTTCTTCTGAACTTTCTCTACCAGTGACTGACTACTCCCCCTGAGAAGTAGCCCTTAAGACATCAGTCCGGTTCAAGACGTGGACTGTAGGCACCATCGGACTGATGCACTCCTATGCATCTTAGTTCAGAGCAGAAGGGGTGATGACCCCTAACTTTTCTCTGAGATACTCAAAAGTATCCTTGGGCTGAGGCTTAGTGAAAATATCTGCAATCTGATCTTTTGTACATACATACCCCAACTTGACTTCATTTTCTATCACCTTTTCTCTCATAAAGTGATATCTTATAGATATGTGCTTTGTTCTTGAGTGCATCAAATGGATTCTTTGATATGTTTATGACACTTGTATTATCATAGAAGATTGCAATTGGATCTTCATACACAAATCTGATGTCCTTCAATGTTTGCTTCATCCATAATACTTGAGTGCAATTGCATGCTACTGCAATGTATTCTGCTTTTGCAGTAGACAAAGATATTGAGTCTTGTTTCTTGCTTAGCTATGAAACCAATCTTTTCCCCAAGAAGAATGCACCTCCACTTGTACTTTTCCTGCCATCCACATCTCCAGCCCAATTAGCATCAATGTATGCACTGAGAGTGAAATCCTTGTCTTTTGGATACCACAAACCATAATCCGTTGTGCCTTTCAAATATCTCAGTATTCTTTTGACTACCATCACATGTGACTCTTTAGGTTCTGCTTGAAACCTCGTCACAAGACAAACTGCATGCATTATGTCAGGTCTAGTTTGGGTTAGATAAAGTAATCCTCCAATCATAGATCTATACCTTTTCTGGTCTACCTTAGGTGAATCATCATATTTGCTCAATTTACAACCTGTTACCATGGGAGTGCTTACCGGTTTAGAGTCTTCCATCCCAAACTTCTTTAACAACTCTTTCACGTACTTAGACTAAGAAATGAAGATACCTTTGTTTGATTGATTAATTTGCAGACCTAAAAAGAAATTCATATCACCAAACATGGACATTTCAAATTCACTTTGTATTTCCCTAGCAAAAACAATGCACATACCTTCATTGCCTCCAAAGATAATGTCATCAACAAAGACTACAACAATTAAGATTTTCTCATCATTGATCTTGAAATAGAGATTGCTATCAGCGGTACCTTTACTGAACCCTAACTGTATCAGATACTTATCCAACCTTGCATACCAGGCTCTGGGGGCTTGTTTCAGTCCATACAATGCTTTCTTCAATCTACACACCATGTCACCTTGATCTGATGATTGGAATCCTTCCGGTCGTTCAATATAAACTTCTTCCAATTCTCCATTCAAAAATGCAGACTTGACATCCATTTGATATACTTTGAAATCTTTGTAGGCTGCAAATGCTAGAAATATTCTTATTGCTTCAATCCTTGCCACAGGTGCATATGTTTCCTCAAAATATATTCCTTCAACTTGAGAGTATCCTTTGCATACCAACCTTGCTTTGTTTCTTATCACTTCACCATTCTCATTCATTTTATTCCTAAATTTATCTGCTGGTCTAGGAACAAGATCCCAAGTTTGATTCTTCTCTATCTGCATCAGTTTTTCTTTCATAGCCTTTACCCAATTCTCATCATTGCAACAGTCTTAGGTTCAATCTTGGAAATTAGACAAAAATTTACTTGTTCTTTTGTAGCTCTTCTTCTGGTCTAAATTCCTTTGTTCTTATCTCCTATAATTTGATCTTTAGAATGATTTAGTTTTACATACCTAGGTGTCTTGGTGACAATTTTTGGAGCTTGTTCTTCTTCATCTGGACTGTCTTCTTGTTGCACCACTTCTTTGCTCACTGAAACATCTGGTTCATCTGATTCATATCCACTTGATCCTACAACCTTTCCTTGCTTTCATCAACTTTGACATTTGCACTCCAATGATCTTCTTTAGCCTCTTATTATAACACCGGTAGGCCTTACTCTTGGTGGAGTATCCAAGGAAGATTCCTTCATCACATCTAGCATCAAACTTGCCTAATTCTTCTTCTCTTTTGATATAACATTTGCTACCAAAAACTTTGAAGTATTTTACTATAGAAACTTTTCCATACCACAATTCATAAGGGGTTTTGGTACTATTACCTTCGACTTGAGCTCTGTTTAGAATGTATACAACAGTGTGTACAACCTCTCCAATATACTTCCGGTAGGTCAGCCTCCTTCATCATTGTTCTAGCAGCCTCTTGAACTGTTTTGTTCTTTCTTTCAACAACTCCATTTTGTTGTGGAGTCCTAGGTGCAGATAACTATCTTTTTATCCCTTGCTCTTCACAAAAGAAGTTGAATTCATTTGATGTAAACTCTCCTCCTCTATCAGATCTCAAACATTTGATCTTCAAATCTAGCTCATTCTCAACCATTGCCTTGAATGCCTTGAACTTGTCTAGGGCTTCTACTTTTTCTCTCAAAATGGTAACACAAGTATTTCTAAAATAATCATCAATAAGCATCATAAAATACTTGTCCCCTTGCAGACTTCTTCCTCTGGTAGGTCTACACAAATCTGTATGTACTAGCTCCAGCAATCCATCAATAGATTGATCTTTGCTCTTGAAACTTGTTCTTTTTTGTTTCCCAAACTAGTACTCCTTGCAAATAGAATTAGCAGGCTTCACAAGCTTAGACAAATCTCTTACAACCTGTGCAGAACTTATCTTCACAATGTTGTCAAAATTGATGTGACACAACCTTCTATGCCATAACCAACTTTCATCAATCTGAGCCAACAAACAATAGTTATCAGTTCCTTTCAAGTGATAGATATTACCTCTAGTCTTCTTACCAGTTGCAATCACTGTTCCGGAGCTTTCCATGATCTTGTATTCATTGTCCTTGAATCTCAGATCATAACCTTTGTCACACATCTGACCAACACTCAAAAGATTGTGCTTTAATCCTTTCACATAAAAGACATTATCAGTATTATGCTTGCCATCAAAAGAAATAGATCCTTTTCCACAGATCTTACCAACTGTATCATTTCCAAACCTAACCAGCCCTCCATCATATCTTTCCAAACTTACAAACTCACTTTTGTCACTAGTCATGTGATGAGAGCATCCACTATCAATAACCCATTCATCTTTGTCTTTCTCAACTTGAGCAGCCAAGGCACTTTCCTCCGTTGGTTTTTCTTCCTTCACACAGCGAGCATGATTGGTAGACACATGTTCTTCTTTAATAGCAATGAACAAGCATTCATTTCTGGAAGTACTAGCATTATCTGATTCATCATTTGTTACTCCTTCATCATCAATATCTCTAACATAATAACATTTCTTTGGAATCCTAGGTCTATTTGCAGACCTCTTGGGAACTCTTTCAGGACATCTGGAAGGATAGTGACCAACTTTACCACAAGTAAAACATTTGAAAGGTAATTTGCATTGGAACTTACCGGTACTTTTGGGAAGACTGTTGACAAAATTGGCTTCAATATCATCAAGTTTATAGTCCGGTTCTACCTTGTACTTCTCAAGTCTGGAGGTCTTCTCTGAAGTGCTGGCCTTGAAAGCGGTCTCTGTTTTTGGAAGTGAATCACCAAGTTCTCTCATTTCAAAGGTTGTTAGCTTCCCAAGCAGCTGATCTTTTGTAACCTTTAACACTGTCATTACTTCTTCAATTGTAGCCACCTTATGACTATATGATTTAGGCAATGATCTTAGAATTTTGTTCACAACTTCAATATCCTCAATTTTTCCTCCCACACTTCTAATACCACTTACAAGTTCATCAACCTTTTGCATAAAAGAAGTTATGTTGTCATCTTCGCTCATCTTCAAACCTTCATATTTCGCCTTCAAACTCTGCAACTTGGCGCTCTTCACAAATTCATCTCCTTCATACAGATTTTTCAGCTTTTCCCAAATTTCATAAGCAGTTTCCAGCTCCATGATCTTTTTTACTTCAGTGTTGGATAAGGCACTTACCAAGGCATCTTTGGCTTTTATGTTCAACTCAAATTTCTTGATCTCATCTTCAGTTTGAGGACCATTCTCTGGTATTTCATACTTGTTTTCGGTTATTTTCTAAACACTATAACCCAAGCAGAGGAGATGGGTTTTCATGCGGAGCTTCCAGACGGAGTAGTTCATTCCATCGAACCATGAACTTTCCTTTTTGTATGACATTTTGGATCTACCTCAAGCGGTCAAGCTTTCTTCCGAGGAACCTTGGTCTGATACCAATTGTTGAAATACACCAGATAATTGAGAGGGGGGGTGAATCAGTTGTCTCAAAAAATTAACTACTTCTGCACTTTAAAACACTAATCACTTGTCCACTGTTATTGTAATTAAACCATTAAAGCGTGAAATCATAAACTTAAACACAGTTGCAAGATCAAGCACAAGAGACACCGGGTTTTTACGTGGAAAACCCTGTTAAGGGAAAAACCATGGTGGGGGTTAGCCCACAAGAATTTATAAGCTATAGCAATAGCGAAAATCAGAGGCTCACTACCTTTAGGGCTCATTGCTCAAAGAGGCTCACTACCAAGGGGTGGCTCACTGCAAAGGGTTTGAACTCAGATGATAGCATCTACACCATGCCAAAGTTCAGTTCCATTGAAGCAATACAATTCCTCTGCTCTGCTCTACCTTTTCACTTCTTCACTTATCTTTGCATTTTCACACAAGGACATCTTTTTCACGACTTCATTACAAGTATATATATCATTCTTCAACCTTGGAATGTACATCAAGGTCGGCATTACATTCATGAACCATTGGAACAATCTCCAAGGTCGGTAATACAAACATATACAAAAATAGGTCTGGACCTAATACAAATTAGCTAAGGAGAAGATGTAAAATTGTAAGCAGATTGCGCCACGCCTTAGCTGGTACTTAACTCAATCTTCCACGCCATGACACGCTTCTACAATCTTTAATGTATCTCCACAATTAATGGAAACAACCAAGTCGGCCAAGACTAGTGTTCACACTAGGTTATCTGGGAACAGTCTTCAATCATGATCCAAATTGTCTCCATGGACCAATGCAAAGGTAGGAACACGATCAAGAGACATCCACAAGCACATTGTAGTCACTAGGAACATCCACACAACATCTAACCACTTTAACCATGAGATTCTTCAAACCGGAGCACAAGAACTTAATTGTCATCAACTGTCACAAAAGAAAGATCGCTTGCAGACCGCCAAATCATGAACCATTGGAGTTGAATGTACATATCATCCCAAACATTACTCTAGAACTGCAGGCTGAAATACTTCAATGCGGATAAATGCAGAGCAAAATACTTTCTCCTTGTCACAATTGAACTCACAGAAAAAGCAGGTTTCACTCTGGTGAACACAACTCACTCAAATCTTCATGCGGAGGGCTCAAACCCGGAATGTAGCATCTTCAGATATGCCTCTAAATAACTTCCAATATGCAGAGCAATCTTCTAAGCTGTTCTTTCATATGCAACACACTGTTTTTACAGTAACTTATTGTTTCTACCTGAGGGGCTAATTTTCTTAATATCCTCAACATATAAAGCATCTAATCAATCAATAGAATAAGAATATAGTTGACACAAATGATAACAAAGATATGTTGACATCAATGACAACACCGATTAGGCACATACTTGCAATAGAAAAAGAAAAGAAAGAGGATGTGGTCCAGTTTCCTTCTACCCCTGAGAAGACTGAACCGAAAAACCCTGTTGGACCTGATGATGAGGAGAGCTCTAGCGCTCTAAAAGTTCAGAAGAATAGGTAGAACCTCCACCTCAGCCTTTGAGGAGGTCCACACGAAACATGAAGCAACCTGATAGGTTTGGTTATACATTGCTAGATTCTAGTCGTGCTTATGCTTTGATTACTAACACTGATGAGCCTAGAACTGTGACAAAGGCTATGGACATGAAAGATGCACGTTCCTGGAAGGAGGCCATGGAGGATGAGATGGCTTCTTTGGAAAAGAATAAAACTTGGGACTTTGCCTGATGGATGGAAACCCATTGGATGTAAATGGGTGTTCAAGAAGAAATTTGGAGCAGATGGCAGTGTTGAGAAGTACAAGGCCAGATTGGTTGCGAAGGGGTATTCACAAGTGGAGGGAATTAATTATGGTGAAATTTTCTCTCTCGTTACAAAGGTGACATCTATTCGGTTCCTATTATCTCTTGTAGCAGCTTATGACTTAGAAGTGGAACAAATGGATGTGAAGACAACTTTCCTTCATGGTGAATTGGAGGAAGAAATTTATATGTCATACCCTGAGCACTACGTGGTGAAAAATTTGAAGTCTCAGTTGTCAACACAGTTTGAGATGAAAAACTTAGGGGCAGCTAGGTACATTCTGGGGATGGAGATCAGAAGAGATAGAGCAAACAAAAAACTTTGGTTAAGCTAGAGTAAGTATGTGAAGACTGTGTTGGATAGATTTAGCATAGTAGATTGCAGACCATTGTGTGTTCCTGTTTCATTGGGGACAAAGTTATCTGTGAATGATTGTCCAAAGTCTCCTTCTGAGACAGAGGATATGAGAAGAGTACCTTATTCTAGTGCAGTTGGTAGCTTGATGTATGCTATGGTTTGTACAAGACTAGACATTGCCCAAGCAGTGGGAGTCCTTAGTCAGTTTATGGCTAATCCTGGACGGGTACATTGGGATGTAGTGAAAAGAGTGTTCGGATATTTGTGGGGTACTTCCGAGTATTCCCTATGTTATCATGGTTATCCTACAGGGCCTTAGCATTCCATGAGTATTCGTGGATTTGTGGATTCTGATTGGGCGGGTGACATTCACAGCAGGAGATCCACTAGTGCTTATGTGTTTACTATGTTCAGTGGTGCAATTAGTTGGATGAGCAAGTGGGAACCTGTGGTCTCTTTGTCCACGATAGAAGCTGAGTACATGGTAGCTACTCATGCTTGTAAGGAATCCATTTGGCTTAAGAGGTTGTGTTCAGATATTGGTGTTGATGCAGGACAAATTACTATCTGTTGTGACAATCAGAGTGCGATTTGCCTAACAAAGAATCCAACTTTCCATGCCAGAACAAAGCATATTGATGTTCAGTTTCATTTTGTTCAAGATATGGTAGAAGATTGGAAGGTGATATTGAAGAAGGTAGACACTTTAAAGAATGTTGTAGATGCATTGATGAAACCAGTGGGCAGAGAGAATTTCAGATGGTGTTCGGAGTCTATAGGCCTCTTGGCCCCTAGCAGTTAAATCTTGTCATTTCTTTTGACTCTTGCAAGGTGTTTGACAAGTGGGGGAATGTTGGGAATTAAGGTGTCTCAACTTTTGCAAATTCCTAACATTATTTATTTAATTGTATATTTTTTTATTGCCCAATATTGTATTTACTTGCACATTCAGTTTGGTCACTTAGTTGAGGTGGCATGGTGACTTGTCATCTTACTTGGAATGTGACTTAGATGGTGAAGTCCAACCTACATGGATTTGGGCGTCCCATTTGAGGTGGCACTATTATGTCATGTGTCGGCATCTTATAGTATGTGGAAGAGGATATTCCATATGACAGAATCTATGACGTGTAAGAGCCAAGTTTGGAGATTCCTATGACAAGTGGGGACAAGTGTCGATGAGTATCTTTGCATGAGGGAAAGGCATTTTTGGGTGCCCAAGTTGGGCTATGACATGGTGTAAGAGGAATTTACTATATTTAGTCTTGTATGACAGATTCTCTTACAACATTTAAGGTTGTTATGTTGGGAAAATCTATGACAACTGTAAGATGCGTAAGAACATCTGTCATAGTCTATTTTAGCTTGGAGCGCCCAATCTTGGAAAGTCAAATCTGCCATATATGATAGATGTAAGAGATGTATTTGCATCTTGGACAAGTGTCCTTTGATGCGGGATAATGGCCATGTGGCCAAGGTGGACGCCTATCTCAAGAAGCTTCCAGTATATGTCTTGTATCTCTATAAAATGTATTGTTTTAGAGTTGTAGTTGCATAGTGTTTTTACAAGTATTGTTATGCTGCCGGAATCACTCCAGAAACAACATTTGAAGACTCTTGGAAGAACTTGCATTGCAAGTGTATTGTAAACACACCATTGTTTTGATAATACATTGTGCAAGTTTTAGAGTGGGGTTTTTTACCTGAAAAGGTTTTCCCCACGTACATCTTGTGTCAACTCTTATTCTGTGTTGTGTTACTGTTGTAATCTTTATGTTATATGTTTAACATTGCTACAATTGTAAGGATTAAAATGAATTTGCATACATTTCCCCTCATTATATTGGTGTAGGAAGTGTGTTCCGTGTACCTTGCTTCCTTTCAAAACCTTCCATATGGTATTGAAGGGTACATGTCCATGGGTTTTAAAAATGGAGCTAGGAGAAGTTTGTCATTCCAATTGACCACGTCTTGAGAATGACCAATAGAGGTGCACTAAATATAGAATCACGCCAATGTTTCCAAAGAGCATCCCCTCCAATGCCCTCAGCATCCATTTAGTAGTTAGACAAACACATTGTGAGTACATATCAATGAGTCCCAGACTCCCTTTGTCTTTTAGTTGAATGCAATGCAACTAAGAGGTGGAAGGAAATCCCTTCTTGTTTCCCCACTTGGCCCAAAAGAAGATCTTGATAAGTTGTGTCAGCTGGTTGTAGTAGCTTTTGGAAGAAAACCAATAAGAAGAAATATAAACATGACTAGCTTGAAGGATTTTGCTAGCCATATGGATGTGACTAGCCATGTATAATAACTAATTAGTCTAATTCATGAGTTTTCCTTTGATTTTAGTCATAAACCAAGTCCACATGTCTTTGAGTGAAACACTAGCCATGTCTCACTTCTCACCACTCACTCAAGATCTATGGTGGATGAGGGACGCGGTGGGTCATAATAAACTCATTCTTATGCATGGCCAAATTAAAACCTGAGATGGTACATGCAAGGTATAATACATCAATAGTATGTGTTACCTCATCAACTAAATTTTGAATAAACAACATATTATCATCAATAAAGTGAGAGTTGAGAGCTTTGGCATTGCATGGAAGAGAGATACGATGGATAAGATTAGTGGATTGTGCATGTTGGAATAGATAACCAGGAGCATCAACCACTAGGGAAAAAAGGAATGGAGTAGGGGATAGCCTTAGTGGATGGATTTTTGAAGGAGGAACAAGGGGGGAGTGAACCATTGATGGCCAATCTAACATTAACATCCATGAACAACATTCTAATTTGAGCATGTATCATAGGGTCAAATCCCAACCACTACAAAATGTTAAGAATGAAGGGCCACTAGATGTGATCATAGGCTTTATCAAAATCAATCTTGACAATTAGAGCATCCTAGGTAGTTTGTTGGGCCCATTTAGTGGTCTCCCAAGATAAGATTAGATCATCTAACATAAATTTGTCTCCTAAGAAGCAAGCATCTATTTTGGCCACAAAATCTCTTGGGTGATATGTTTTATTCTATGTACCAGAGCTTTGGTAATGATCTTGTAGGATGCATTAAGCAAGGTCATGGCTTGCCAACCATTCACAATGTCTTCATCCTTGCCTTCAAGAAGGGACTTGATCAACCCTTGATTAATAAAAACCTTAAGGATCCAATTTTAATGCCTTCTAGATACACATAATAGAGATCTTCCCAAATTGCAGGGCCAAAGAGTCTAATAAAATTCCATAGGTAGGCCATTCATTCCCAAACTCTTATTTGCAACCACATAATATAAGGCATCATTAATCTCTTCCATGGAGAGAAAGGGATCAATAATTTGACCATAATTGGTGTCAATTTTGTGAGGGATGCAACTTGAAACACTTTCATGGATGAATCAATAATGAGGATAAGGGGGTCACCGATTGACTTATTAATGAACAACTGCTTGTAATACACAAAAAAGGTTTGCATAATAGCTAAGTGGCTAGATTGTGTGCAGCCATGATCAATAGTTTTAATGAAATAAAACTACTCTTTTTTGTGTTTATGCTACATAAACTGAATGAAGAATTTTGACTCCTTGTTCCCATCTTTGATCCACTAGAGGTGAGCATGCACTTGTGCACCTTTGCCTTTGTAATCAACCGATTTTTAGAGTAAATGTTCAATGTTAGCAATTCACTATTTAATGGAAATGTTATGAGGGGTGGAAGTTAAGAGAGATCAACCATGGACAAGTTTTCCATTGAGATGCTTTTCAAGCCTCTGACATTTAGTAGCATCTCTATCCATAATCATGAAGAACGAGGGTACATTAGGCAATAGTTCTCTCCCACTAGCTGATCCATCTATCCTATTGGGCTTTAGGATTAACATTCCAAGTAGATAAGAGTCCATCAATGAAATCTTGTTGTTGTAAGTGAATGACATTCAACTTGAAAGGAAACTTGTTGGGGAGGGTGGTGGATTCAAAGAAGGAAAGTGTGGTGAAAATGGGGAAGTGATTGAAGAGGGTGGTTGAGAAGTCAAGACGAACCAAATGTCAAGGGGGAAGGAAGAATATGGAAATTAGAGGAAATATACAATCTATCTAGACAACTCATCATCCCTAAGTAACCTTCATGATAGTTGTTCCACATGTACTATAAGATTTGGTATAGAATGCTCTATACCATGTAAGATTTGGCTAAGGAGGTAGCCACCCAAGATCTAGGAGCTTCAATAAAAGCACAAGAGACCCAATATGAAATAATAATTCTATTATATCAAAGGATGCAAATACACAATATGTACAACAATACGACATGAATATGAAATTACAATGAGAAGCCTTTGGTTATATAGACCAAGGTGAAACATAGGACACCATAAGATTATGACAAGTGTTATAATCTTATGACTTGAGACACAAAGAGATAACTATCCTTAGTGTACCCTAAGTATGTCTTAAGTAAACTTAACTAGACAAGTGTGAATAGGACCCAATGTGGAACTAGTTAGGTAATATACCTCGTTCACACCAACACACCCCCTTAAGTGCAACTTCAAGAGGACAAAAAAAATGCAAAGATGCAAAAACGGGTCTTGGCTACAAGGCCATGTTAAGTACCCATGTACAAACAAATCTCTTACAAATGGAGAAAAGGAGAAAAACTTGTAGGAGAAAACCCCTCTCCAAAAGAAAGAAAACACATAAAAGATGCTCTCCAGAGTATGAGAAGGAAATACCCCATGTGAGGAAAAAGTCCCCCCATGAGAGAGAAGAAGAGAGACCATGTAGCCCCCCCTCAACGTAAAATCCCCTGCATTGATGGTAGATGCTCGACAATGAATGTTGAAGATGATCCAAGAATGACGAACAACATTTCTGCCCTTAGGAAGAAACAAAACCAGATATGAAGTAGGATGTCTTACCATTTCTGAAAGGAATACGAAGGAAGAAAACTCAAGATGTATATGATGTCTCTGAACTATGTTCAAGTGTCGCCATGTGGATGCTGAAAGGTGTCACAATCAAATCAGAAGTCCTAGGCCTAACTGAAGAAAGTGACAATCCAAAACCTAGTGGGAACAGATGTAGAACATGATCCAAAGATGAAGAAGACTCCTCCAAATGTTTCTCAAGGATCTCCAACCCAATGCCAAACTGTGAGAAGTGAATAGGTGGAGAAAGAACAAGAGGGTTTGAATGTGCCCTCATGACATCTGAATAAGATGATGCAACTCCATAAGAGCTATCATCAAAGAGGAGATGAATGTTCTCAATAGTGTCCTCCAAATCAAAACTGTGAGACTCCACAAACAAGGATGATGTCTAATAAATATGAATCTCAATGAGGTGGCTTAGGAAGAGTGATATAAATAAGTGCTACACTGAATCACTAAAACCAATGGATGTAGCAACACTAGACTTAGATGGAGCAATAGGTGATGGAGATGAAATCTCAATGCATGTCATATGACTACACTGATCATCCCTAAATAATGTGTCAACATCAGTGAGTGTGAACATTAGATGTATCTATAGATGTTGGATTAGAAGAACCTAGTAGACTAATGTCATTGGCAATGGAAAGTTGTCTCAATTGATGAAGTTCATAAAGTAATTTCAAATCATAAGTTCCTTTAGCATGCATTCATCTATTGTATTCTTTTTCTTCTCATAGTAATCACATTTAGCTTTCCAAAGATTAGGACATGATTACAACTAGCAAAAAAACGTAGAATCAAAAGATCACACCCCCCCCCCCCACCAAAAAAAATAAATAAATAAATAAAAATTCACTCAATCATAAGATCCCCTTTGCAATATATGATCTTGACACTTTATACTTAGTGCAATTACAACTACCACTACCCAAAATAACAAAGTGGTATTGATCTTAAAGTACATTGAAAATCCTAAATTAGATCCATAAATTGAAGGTATAATTTTGATGTAAAATGAGATCAATTTCATTACATCACTACAAAGTACATGAAAAATTATGCACTTTCAAAAAAATTTACACCCAAAAATATTACCGTATGAGCCAAAACGGAGCCCCGAGAGTTTCCAAAATGAGAATTGTTCAGCAACAAGTGTGAAAATCTATAATTTTTAGAAAAATAGACACCAAAATTAAAAACTAGTTGCACCATTGCAAACCCTGCAAAATTCTTTCTCAAATTAAAAAATTGCTCGCAAATAGGAGCCTGTATGATCGAGAACGATGCCTCTAAAGTTGGAGTGTCAACCAAAATTACATTGGAGAGGGATAGGTTGAAAGGAAGGAAATCAATGATGTCATGTTGACGTCAGCATAGATGCTGATGGAATATGTTCTAGATTCACCATAATATTCCCTTTGTCACAAAAACTACCAACCAGATTTTTAAAAACTACCTTTGAATGGTCAAAACCACTTTTTGTAGGTAAGAAATTGCTTGTGTATGGCTGAACTAGTTTTTGGGGAGTATATACTCCTAAAATATTCCTTTGCCACTGTTGAGTGGTTTTTGTTTTCAGCCGGGTGGTATGTCATCAGTTGTTTTGTGAGTGGAGAGACGTTTCACAACCCACTGGCTGATGATAGATTGCCAACTAAGAGATTTGGTGGTTGTCGGCAAGGGGCCCCGTGGGTAGTGCCACGTGTTAGCCTACAAGTCCAAGCAGGTACAATAGTACATATGCATAGGTGGGTACCCTGTGACAACAAGGTACAACCTTGCAATTAATTTTAATTCGTAGAAAAAAATTAGTGAATAAATAATTTAACTAGTGGTTCAAAGATATACCTAGTGGTCAATAACTGAGTGCACATATTTGTTGACATAGGTAAAGATTTTGACTGCACATAGATCCAGTGGAATATTTTGATTGTGCAAAGAATATTCCCTAGAATTTGTATGGCTGAGGGGAAAATTTGTTTTGAGACCTTGGGGAAAAGTGTCCAAATTTGATGAATTGATAGTCAATCCTTAGGCTCTTAGGCCTTCTAGATGTGATCGCAGGGTCAAATTTGACCTAAAACACTCACAAAATGTAGCAAACTCCTAAATCTGGTAACCACCTCCTAACTTCAAACCCTTGTAGATCTTGCCTCCAATGTCCAATTTGGATAAACCAAAAGGCTAAATTGACTTTCTTGGACACCTTGAACTCAATGGTGAGCTCATATTTACACCAGCATACACCAAAATGACCCTGTTATACAAGGCCACAAAGAAAGATCCCTCTCAAATTTAGTATTTCTATCAAGTTTTTCTGATTCTCTAGGCCATCATATGAGGGTAAGTGCAAGAAGATGGGGGGCCAAAAATGGGTCTTAAGTGGCCACTTTTTTTATGAAATCAGGAAATACTGGCCTTGGATGAGAAATTGAGCATAGTTATACTCAAAATTTGGAGATGCAACCAAAACAATGTTCATAGGGCTCCGAGTCTACTTTCTAAACTACTATTTTTTTTGAAAATGACATAGATTAAGGAGTTCAAAAGAGGGAGCCACAGAAATTGGTGTTGTTTCTGTCAAAAAAACATAACATAGAATGTTTTGTGGCTCCCTCAAAAGGTCAACTTTTTTTTAGAATTTTTAAAATCGCTTCAGTGAGAAATTAGGTAATAGCATGTAATTTATGCCTGATTTTTCTAATAATTTTTTGATGAATATTTGATTTTTTACTTTTTTTCAAAGTGGACACATCCTAAAAAATAGAATTTTGGCCGTGCTACCCCTATAAATTTTGAAAACTAATTGAAAATCATTTTTTTTCTTTTTTTAATATTTGTAGAATGGAGTCTAGTTTTTAAATATGTAATTTTTTTGAAATTTCAATGAATAGTTAATTTACAATGAAAAAAAGACCAAACAATGGTTTTTGCTCAAAAACGGACACACAAACAAAAGAAATTAAAGATGAAAGGCTTAACATTGTTAAAATGTGAAAAAAATTACATCGTCAGATAGCTAAAAAAAAGCCTAACATTACCCAGGTGTTCGATTTGTTCAACCTTGAAACACGTGCAAATCTGAGGGTTAGCACGAACGAAATTATGTGAAATTTTGAAGAATATGGAAAAACACGTCTATGACTGTTCAAAAGGCACTCCAAGCCTTTGGGTTGGAAATCCAAAGCAAATCCCAAGCCCAAGGCTTGGAATTCCCAAAGCAAGACATAACGTGAGTGCGCTATAACATGCTCGTGTTATTTTTTCTTTGCATTTTTCCTTTTCCACAAAAGTTTGTGTTGTTTTTCATGTTTGAAATAATGCGAGCACGTTATGTTCAACTTAAATTTTTTTATGTTCAAGGCTATTAATCATATATCTATGTATGCCTATATGTATGTATGCCTATATGTATGTATGTATAGTGTCGAAGGTAGAGGAGGGTAGAGATGGGAGTGAGCCGGATAGGGGAGAAGAGGGGTGGATAAGGATTGAGTGATTAAGGTTTAAAGTTGAGGGTTGAGCATTTAGGGATAGGATTTAGAGTTTAGGGATAAGGGATTAGAGTTTAGGACCTTGAGGGATTAGGGTTTAGGGTTGAGGCTTTAGGGATAGAGTTTAGGGTTAAGGGTCGAGGGATTAGGGTTAAGGTAGAGTGTTGAGGCTAGAGGGATTAGGGATAGGGTTTAGGGTTGAAAGTTTAGGGTTGAGGGATTAGGGTTTAAGGTATAGTTTAGTAGTTCTTGTAGATAGAGCTAGTAAACAATGGGAGATTATTTGTCTGTTTTATAACAATATACCTCCCCTAAGTGCGGGGTGGACAACAAGAAACATAGATGTACCCCAATGCAAAGCTTTTCTCATAATGATCATCCTTCTGATCTCAACTGTTAATTACTCACTGTGTATGTACCATACACAAAGCTTTTCTCATAGTGTGTACACCTATTGGCATAATGAACCCCAAATGGGACAGAAAAACATGCCATATAATATTACTAACATTAAAAAAGTTCATAGCCATTTTCCTGACATATTCTTGCAACTCAAATATCTTTAAGAAAAGAGTGTCAAAAATGATGGGTTTAACAACCTAACATAAGGCAAAGCAGTTTTGTTGGGTTTAGGGATAGGGTTTAGGGTTTAGGGTTGAGGGATTAGGGTTTAGGGATTATGGTTTAAGGTATAGTGTTGAGGGTTGAGGGTTTAGGGATAGGGTTTAGGGTTGACGGATTAGGATTTAATGTTGAGAGTTGAGGGTTGAGGGTTTAGAGATAGGGTTGATGGTCAAGGGATTAGGGTTAAAGTAGAGTGTTGAGGGTAAAGGGATTAGGGATAGGGTTTAGGGTTGAAGGTTTAACGATTGAGGGTTGAGGCTTTAGGGCTGAGGGTTAAGGGATTGGAGTTTAAAATATAGTGTTGAGCGTCGAGGGTTTATGGATAGGTTTTAGGGTTTAATTTTTAAGGGTTAAGGGTTGAGGGATAGGGTTTAGGGTTTAGGGATAAGGGATTAGGGTTTAAGGTATAGTGTCGAGGGTTGAGGGTTTAGGAATAGGGATAGTGTTTAGGGTTTAGGGATGAGGGATTAGGGTTGAGAGTTGAGGGATTAAGGTTTAAGGTATAGTGTCAAGGGTTGAGGGTTTATTGATAGTGTTTAGGGTTGAGGGTTGAGGGATTAGGTTTTAGGGTTGATGGATTAGGGTTTAAGGTATAGTGTTGAGGGTTGAGGGTTTAGGGTTGACGGATTAGTGTTTAATGTCAAGGTTAGGGTTAGAGTGTCGAGGGTAGAGGGATTAGGGATAAGGTTTAGGGTTGAAGGTTTAAGGATTGAGGGTTGAGGCTTTAGGGAAGAGGGTTTAAGGCTTAAGATATAGTGTCAAGTGTTGAGGGTATAGGGATATGGTTTAAGTTTTAAGGGTTAAGGGTTGGGGGATAGGGATTAGGGTTTAAGGTATAGTGTTGAGGGTTGATGGTTTAGGGATAGGGTTTAGGTTTGAGGGATTAGGGTTTAGGGTTGAGGGTTTAGGGTTCAAGTTTTAAGGGTTAAGGGTCAAGGGATCAGAGTTAAGGGTTGAGGGATTAGGGTTTGACGTTGAGGGTTGAGTACATTGAGGTTCGAGGGTTAAGGGTTTCAGGATAGGGTTGAGGGTCGAGGGATTAGGGTTAAAGTAGAGTGTCGAGGGTATACGGATTAGAGATAAGGTTGGAGGGTTTAGGGATAAGGGATTAGGGTTTAAGGTATAGTATCGAGCCCGTTGAGGGTCTAGGAATAGGGATAGCATTTAGGGTTTAGGGATGAGGGATTAGAGTTGAGGGATGATGGATTAGGGTTGAGGGTTGAGGGATTAGGGTTGAGGGATAAGATTTAGGGTCGAGGGTTGAGGGATTAGGGTTTAAGGTATAGTGTTGAGGGTTTAGGGATAGGGTTTAGGGTTGAGGGATTAGAGTGAAGGGTTGAGGGATTAGGATTTGACGTTGAGGGTTGAGGGCTGAGGCTTTAGGGTTTAGGGATAGGATTGAGGGTCGAGGGATCAGAGTTAAGGGTTGAGGGATTAGGGTTTGATGTTGAGGGTTGAGTACATTGAGGTTCGAGGGTTAAGGGTTTCGGGATAGGGTTGAGGGTCGAGGGATTAGGGTTAAAGTAGAGTGTCAAGGGTATAAGGATTAAGGATAGGGTTGGAGGGTTTAGGGATAAGGGATTAGGGTTTAAGTTATAGTATCGAGCCCATTGAGGGTCTAAGAATAGGGATAGCGTTTAGGGTTTAGGGATGAGGGATTAGAGTTGAGGGATGACGGATTAGGGTTGAGGGTTGAGGGATTAGGGTTTAAGGTATAGTGTTGAGGGTTTAGGGATAGGGTTTAGGGTTGAGAGATTAAAGTGAAGGGTTGAGGGATTAGGATTTGACATTGAGGGTTGAGGGTTTAGGGTTTAGGGATAGGGTTGAGGGTCGAGGGATCAGAGTTAAGGGTTGAGGGATTAGGTTTTGATGTTGAGGGTTGAGGTTCGAGGGTTGAGGGTTTAGGGATAGGGTTGAGGGTTGAGGGTTTAGGGTTGAGGTAGACAAGGAGCGACTGAGAGACATAGAGAGGGGAGAGGTAGAGAGGTGAGGGGGAGAGATAAGTGAGATATAGAACATGAGCTAATGGAACTAGAGGTGAGATATTGTAAAGGTGCTATCGAAGGTGAGATAGGCACAAATATTAATGGATCAATCTATAGCAGGACAAAACGCGAGCCAGTAAACAATGGGAGATTATTTGCCTATTTCATAACAATATACCTCCCCTAAGTGCGGGGTGGATAGCAAGAAACATAGATTTAGGGTTTAGGGTTGAGGGTTTAGGGATTAGGGTTTAGGGTTGATGGATTAGGGTTTAATGTGAGAGTTGAGGGTTTAGGAATAGGAATGGCATTTAGGGTTTAGGGATGAGGGATTAGGGTTGAGGGTATACAATAAATAAACTAGAATTTAGGTAGGGTTGGGAAAATTTTGTGAATCATCATGGGTTCAAGATTGGAGATTTTGTTGTGTTCAAGTACATATCCAAGTCATATTTTAAGGCTAAGATATTTCAAAGAATAAGGTGTGTGAAAAATATCAATGCTCTTCAGCTTATGAATACCAACATTGATACAAATAAAAGATGCCCTTTTTCTTACAGAATATGCAGTTCAAGTCAACCAATGGGCATAAAGTTGCTGAATGAATTGGTTTCTGATGGGGAAAACAAGAATGATGTTGAATCAATGGAAGAAAATCAAAATTAGGGTTGAGGGTTGAGGGATTAGGGTTGAGGATTGAGGGTTGAGGGATTAGGGTTTAGGGTATAGGGTAGAGGTTTGAAGGGTGAGGGATAATGTTCAAGGTTGAGTGTCCAAGGTTAAGTGTAAAGGGTATATAGGGTTTAAGGGTTTAAGGTTTGAGGGATTAAGGGTTTACGAGTTGAGAGATTAGGGTTTAAGGCATAGTGTCAAGTGTAGAGGGTTTAAAGACAAGGTCTATGGTTGAAGGTTTGAGGGTTGAGGCTTTAGGGCTGAGGGTTAAGGGATTAGGGTATAAGGTATAATGTCAAGGGTAGAGGGTTTAGGGATATGGTTTAGGATTTAAGGTTTAAGGGTTGAGGGTTGAGGCTTTAGGGATAGGGTTTAGTGTTTAGGTTAAGTGAGACACCTAGATGACTAAGGACAAATGAAGAGGCAGACAAGGAATGACTGAGAGACCTAGAGAGGGGAGAGGTAGAGAGGTGGAGAGGAAGGGAAATATCTAGAGAGCCCCGAGAGATATACAAGTGAGAGACCTACAACCTAGGGAGAGAGGGGTGAGAGAGATAGGGGAGAGATGGGGGTGAGGCAGATAGGGGAGGAGAGGGGTGGATAAGGGTTAATGGTTTAAGGCTTTAGGGTTTAAGGGTCAAGGCTTTAAGGTTTAAGGGTTGAGGGTTTAAGGGTTGAGGTATCAAGGGTCTAAGGGTTGAGGGATTAGGGTTTAAGGTATAGTGTTGAGGGTTGAAGCCTAATCCCTCAACCCTCAACACTATACCCTCAACCCTTATCCATCCCTCTCCTCCCCTATCTGCCTCACTCCCATCTCTCCTCTATCTCTCTCACCCCTCTCCCTAGGTTGTAGGTCTCTCACTTGTATATCTCTCAGGGCTCTCTAGATATTTCCCTTCCTCTCCACCTGTCTCCCTCCTCCTTACCCATCTTTCCCCCAAGTTGTCAACTTCACTCTCTCATTTTATTCTCTCTCCCCTCACCTCTCTATCTCACTTCTATCTCCCCCTCACCTCTACCTCTCCCCTCTCTAAGTTTCTCAGTCACTCCTTGTCTACCTCTCCATCCGTCCTTAGCCATCTAGGTCTCTCATTTAACCTTAAACTCTAAACCCTATCCCTAAATCCTCAACCCTTAAAACTTAAATCCTAAACCCTATCCCTAAACCCTCAACCCTCGACACTATAACTTAAACCCTAAACCCTATCCCTAAAGCCTCACCCCTCAACCCTTAAACCTTAAACCCTAAACCCTCTACCCTCAACACTATACCTTAAACCCTAATCCCTTAACCCTCATCCCTAAATCCTCAACCCTCATCCCTTAAACCCTAAACCCTCTACCCTCAATAGTATGCCTTAAACCCTAATCCTTCAACCATTAAACCCTCGACCCTTAAAAATTGGGCAAACTTTTGCAAAAAAGAAAAAATGCAAAGAAAACAATAACGCGCTCGCGTTATAACGCAAGTGAGTTATGCTCGCGTTATAGCGCGAGCGCGTTATGGCTTTTTAAAAAGTTTTAAGAATTTGGCCATTTTTGGCCCCCCATCTTTTTGCACCCACCCATGATGTAAGATGAACCAAGATTTGCATCCTAGATCTCCCTAAAAAAACTAACATAAAGCAATCCTACAAGCTCTGACATTATGTAAGAGTTGGTATAGAATGCTCTATACCATGTAAGATTTGGCTATGGAGATAGCCACCCAAGATCTAGGAGCTTCAATGAAAGCACAAGAGAGACCCAACATGAAAAAATAATTCTATTTTATCAAATGATGCAAATATACAATACGTACATCAATATGACATGAATATGAAATTACAATGAGAAACCCTTGGTTATATAGACCAAGGTGAAACATAGGACAACATAAGATTATGACAAGTGCCTTAATCTCATGACTTGAGACACAGAGATAACTATCCTTAGTGTACCCTAAGTATGCCCTAAGTATGCCCTAAGTAAACTTAATTAGACACGTGTGAATAGTTCCTAATGTGGAACTAGTTAAGTAATATGCCTCGTTCACACCAACATGTACCAATGAGGCATGCAAAGGTCAACTTTTCCCAAAGGAGGATCATACATGTCCAATGAGTTTCAAGCCAATGTCCAAGTGTCAAAATTTGGTTGAGATAAGTAGGAAGAGCTAACCCAACTGTGGTTAGTGGGATGCTCCACCATGTTGAAATCACCCCTAGTACCCAATATACATTTGAGATCTAGAGACAACAATTCCTACAGAAAAATTCGCTTTGAAGGGGAATTGGGAGCATAAATGGAACATAACCCAAATAAGGTGCCATGAATGAGAATGATGACCCAAATGCAACATCTATTAGGATAGATGCAATAATATGCTTCATAAGCCAAGGAGCAACACCCAAAACAACCCCACCACCATCCTCAAAGTGATTGGTGTGAAAGAAGAGAGATCCTTTCCAAATGGAAGCAAGAGTGGCTTCTAAGTGAACCACATTGAATTTCACTTCTTGAAGCATGATTACATCAAAATGATTGTTCCAAATAGATTATCTAACTTGGTACTTTCGAGAGGGATTATCAAACCTTGTACATTCCAAGATTGAACATGGAACTTCATTGGGAGTAGTCAAGAAGAGTTTCCTCATCCATCAAAAGTGCACTGAATGAATTCTCTAATAGGCATGCTTAGTGTTCTATGATACATCCTTGGCTTTTGCTATCGAGCCCACAAGGGACTAACTAGTTGAGGAGGTTCCATATTAATTTACCTAGTATTGAGTGGGGGGGGACTTCTTACCACCTTTTACCCTCCCCCCATCCTCTAAAACTACACCTTTGTATGATAGGGGGGCATGGGTTGATGGAGATTGGTGTGAGGAGAAAGGAATGGTATTGGGAAGGAGGGTGTTAGGGGTGGATAGAGATTTGCTAGGATTTGATGGTGTAGGGGGGGTGGGGGACTTCTTACCACCTTTTACCCTCCTCCCATCCTCTAAAACTACACCTTTATATGATAGGGGGCATGGGTTGATGGAGATTGGTGTGAGGAGAAAGGAATGGTATTGGGAAGGAGGGTGTTAGGGGTGGATAGAGATTTGCTAGGATTTGATGGTGTAGGTTGACGGGCATTAGGAGATTTCAACAAGCCTTTACCAGATGTAAAGTTGGTAGGGCATGAACCACTTGAAGACATGGGCATTGTACATGGTTTATGGATAGTGCAGTCCCGAATGAGGTGACTCTCCCGACAACAGTAGAAGTAAGCATTCGACTTATTAAGGTGGTTAATTTGTTAGTCAAATTTAAAATTGGGGCCAACAAGTTTAATAGTGTCTAGAAGAGGCTAGGTAAGATCCATCTCAATGTACTTAGGATTGAACATGCAAGCTAGCCTACTTGTCAATTTTTTTTTTGCACCAAAGAACCTTACCCAACTTTGAAGCTATGCCATGCATAAAAGGGTGGAATGCTAGATGCAAGAATGGAAATTCAACCCACATAGGGTATTTCGATTTGGAGATTACTTTTGGGTGAAATTCAAGTTCTCATGCTTAGACATAACATGTTTTCCCACAAATAATCCACAAGTCATATTGTACGGCAGCATGAGCATGGTCTAGGTGAATAAATATGTAGGATATGTACCCCTACTCAACCCCCTAAAAGAGACTATAGCCCTACCCTTTTGTTCCTAGTTGGTATAGGTCTCTTCAAACAAACCTTGTTCAGATGGAACTCCTTTGAGAAAGAAAATAGTGATAGATCTTGCTTTGCAATTGGAAATAACCTCAATTATATCATTTGGGAGTTCGAACAAAACCACTTTACCCTTTGCCAAGATGCCTGGGATGTCAAAATATTTGGGGTTTTGGTTGTCCTTGGATTGTTTGCCATTGTGCTCCCCTCTACGGTTGGAAGGGCAACTAGTTTACAGCTTTCCAAAAACTTATACCACTTAAAGTTGGTGGTCTATGTAGCTACAGGTTTTATATAATTTGTTTAATGGAAATAATCAAATTATATAATTGGAGGTTAAACCTAGTTGAATCATATTTTCAGAGAATTCTAATTTGGGGAGTTCAATTTCTAAGGATGATGGTTTGTTTCTTGTTTCCAATTAAACTATAATACTCCAATTATCTTGATATAAATTTGAACGATTATCAATCTTAATGCATACAATTGTACAGATCCCAATTGTATAATAGTTATTTGAATGTTTATATCCCAAATTTTTTTGGAGAAAATTGTATTTCCATTACACCCATAACCTTGATAATAGATTATGTAATATGATTTAAAGATTGATGTAAAAAATAAATGCATAATTTTCATTCTTATATCATTGTCATGGACTGTGAAAACTTAATATTTATATGCATATAAGATTTGAGAAATGGGGAAGAAAAAAGCTTGAAAAAACCTGTAATGGCCGTCAAATTGAAACTCTGATTATCGTACGGAAAGAGCAGGAAAAGAAATTAAAAAAAATACACAGACAGATTCTTGAAATTAAAATTTATATAGTAATGTCCCCTAATAAACGTATCTGGTTAATGGGACTGTAAGAAAACTTGATGAGAAACAATGATGAGAATCCATTATATTTCATGACTGAAGCTGTATATTTAATCTCACAACAGATAAACATAAGTCCAGAGGGAAATGCTTATCTATTTCCTTGTCTGCAATTCATTGTCAAGAGCTTTTCCTAGCCATTTGTGGGCCTCTGCCATCAAGGAAGGGCTGAGTGTGAGCATGAGAACACAGAACTCATTTTGGTCAAGAACTCCATCGCCATTGAGATCAGCTGCTTCAATCATGGCTTGCAGTTGATCGTCACTCATCGCCTCCACTCCCAAAAGAGCAGCATTCTTCTTCAGACTCTGCAATGTTATCACACCTTTCTCTGCATCAGCCAGCAGACGGAACCCATTGCACAGCTCCCCCATAAATTCCTCTTCCCCCAATTTCTCCGCCATCACTGGCAAATAATCCTCAAACCCCATTATCTCTTCCGCACTCTTTGTCATTTTCTCCATCATCCAAACTCCCCCAATATCTTCTTTGCTCTGCGAAGAACCCACTTTTTCAATCCCTGTTTTAAATGGTTATGCAGAAGCATTGCAGGCATTAAATAGGATTCAATGTGAGCAGTTGGGAGCCAAATCTGGCTTAGTAAACGTATGTTGATAATGTAAGGAAGTTCAAAGAAAGTTCCTCGAAGCAAATCAATTTTGGGAAATAGATATAAAAAGTGGGCTTCGTAGAAGCTGCATGGAAAGCCCATCTTGTCAACTCCTCCAGCTTGCCGCCACAAATTAACAGAATGTTGTTTCTTTATACACCTTTCATTGCACGTCAATAGATATTTTAAATGAATTGATCCCATCACGCATATGACACATTGACAATGACGGAAAATCTGACAAAATTATTAGCAAAAATCTGATTTCTTTGCCAACTTTTAACTATTTTTTGGGAAAAGGGAAATTGATAGGAAATTGGCTTGGCTGTTTGTTATTTGCTAGCTTCATCTAGAAAATTGTTCCTCGAATTGAACAGCTTGATATGCTATAAAATATTCGTTTGTTTCTGAAACTTCAAAGGAAGACCTCTTCCATTCTAGATTATTCGGCTAAAGATACTTGTCCACACTCAACTTGTGTGTTTGTTGAACCAATGGGTCTGCACTTTCCTCTTTATTAATGATGGAGAGTCGAGCCAATTTAATAGTGACCTGTGATTGGAATTAAATAGTTTGTATTTTAAGGGGATGTAATATAAGGAACTTTCAAATTTGTTGTTTATTTGTAGAATAGTATAATATTTTTATTAACAATCAATCAATTATCAAATATATTGAAAACTTTATTTTAATGTTATTAAATTAGTGATGTCATGGATGGAGGGTCCAAATGAAGATGCAGACAAATGAGACAATATGGACTTACACAATGGAAACTCAATGGAACAACAAAACAATCATATGATCTTTATTGATTCTCAGTCATGAGCTACAATATGCTGCAACAAGCTTTCAACATGCTAGGCCTCAACCATTTCATTACAAATTGCAGATCTCTCTCTCTCTCTCTCTCTCTCTCTCTCTCTCTCTCTCTATATATATATATATATATATATATATATATATATATATATATATATAGCAGTCTCAAGCCTTAGAAATGATCGCAGTTGGGCGTCAGGTGGCACAAAGTTCAATACCTCATGAAATGTGTAGTTGGCCAAACGTGTAGTGAAATCTCCCAAATCAAATGCGGTTATGATGGGTTGATGAATCTTCGTGTGGTTCATAGCATAAGCATTCCTGGGTCCAATGCATCTTGAAATGTGTTCTTTTGTTGCTGCAAACTGTAGAAAGTTGCCACAAGCCATGAACAGATGAACTGAGTGTAAGTGTGTCAAACCCAGTAGAGATTAGAAACGAAATTAAGCCTTTGTGGTGATCACAAACTTTTGTAAAGTGAATATGACGTTGAAGGATCATTGTAGAACATATTCTCCCAACTATGAAGTGAGATGTGCAGCTTGTGGTAAACTACGGCTACGATGATTAACTAATGACTGGAAACCTACAAATAAAACATACAAGCAAAAGAAGTATTTTTGGTTGATGCAAGATTGCTCTTACACCTTGGGATGCTTTTGCATCAATCAATGATATAACAACTTTATAAACTCTTTTTAAATAAATAAAAGTCTTGTGATTGTTCTTACAAGTTTTTAGGCCAAAAGTTAGCATTCATCATTCACAGCTCAAAGAGGAACTAGAAAAATAGGTCTATCACTCCATTTGGGACATAATTTTGAGTCATCCTGGAAAGCCACAATGACATATATATTATTCTAAAGATTATCTCATAGATTGATAAAAGATGGTCAAGCTCAATTGAATAGAAGATATTTTTTGATACGTAGGAATCAACATTAGCCATGACCCCATTTGAAAGGTCCTAATAACATGGCCCCTATAACCTTCGACCATATGAACTTCTCTTATTCATGCAGTAATGAAGTTGGGGATTTGAACCTGCAACCATTATCTATGTCTTTCAACAACTTAACCATTCGGTCTATGCCCCATGGGCAATTGAACAGAAGATATTCAAATTAGTATTATACTATTATTTAATAACCACATACTTTTCTTGCCAAATATAAAAGGCAACTAGTAGAATAATGATGGAAGATGGATTAAATAACTAGATAACATGATATCACATGAATATGTGAATGTCATCAGACATTAATAGAACTTTTTTTATCTATATTAATTGAAATCTAATTAGGAGGAGCCCTATTTGAGTTACTATAAACTTGCATCAGCATATCAATGTTGTTAATTATTATCATTATCACTTTGTTGTTAAGTAGTTTATGCATGTCACATTATGTGAACAACATAATTTAAAGATGGATTAAGAGATTTTGTAGACAATTATTAAATAGCTCCTTTTAGTCAACTGTGGATAACCAAATAAATTTGGTAATCACACCACAAAAAAACAACCCTTCAAGGTTTAAGTAGTCACTCACTTAAGAAGAAGCACATCAATCTATTGACTAATCACTAGATTTCTTAGGTGTACATTTTATCCTATAGAGCTTAAGCATCTCTATTTGAGGATAAATGTCAGTGAATTCATGTTTTGTGTTTATTTGCTTAGACTAACATTAGACCTAGCAAATTGCTCATAAAACCTCATGGTTGTTTATAAGTTTAATCAACAATTTAGTGATCTTTTTCAAGCAATAATACTAAATAGTTTAAAGGATTTTAAGTCCTTATGGGGCCAAACCCAATGTAAGTAATTTTATGTGAAAACACAAAAATGTAGATTAGAGATTCTTGGATTTGTAGTCCTAACTAAAGCTTATAGCCTTTATGTGGGGCTCAAGAGGATTAAATATTGTCAATCAATGCACCATTTTAAGGAAAATAAATAGATCATGACATTTGATCTACAATAAACATTCCTCGAAGACTTTCTTTATAGGAAGGTCATCCAAGTAAATAACTTAAGCTAAGAACTAGAAAATCCATTTATAATCCTTCGATTGACAGTTAATAAAAGTACTTACATAGAATAGTGGCCCACTTATGTTTAAAAATCTTTTAAAAGGTTAATTCAATCATGTGACTTAGAAAGGAAAACCAAATCATTTGTTGATCAACAGTTAGCATAGCCTTTTAGAGATTATTTAGCATCTATGCCAAAAAGGCAAATGAAAGACTTGAGAAATGAGATCCTAAGCTTAGATTATATGATTCATTGAACAACCCTTGTAACATTTTGTGTCAAAAGGTGGAAGGAAAGGAAAATATTAGCTTTTTTAAGCTTCTAAAGTCTAAGAATGACGGCTCAGTATAATTCCTACAAATTTTACTTGATAAAATCCTTTAGCTTTTCCAAGACAAAAGAAATGGATTAGCAAGTGGAAATTTTGAAAATTGATTGTCATAACAATAACCATCCTAGAGACCTTATAAAAATAATTGAATTTAACATACTATTATTTGTTCAATTCATTGCACTATAAAAATCTCACTCACCCACTTTATTGATGAGGAAAATAAAACCTCATAAAACTATTTATGATGCAGAAATAAAATGTTTTACAGTAGATAGTTGTCATGCTTAAAAATGAACAAAAATAAAGATGTGTGATGGAGGATACAACCATGTAATATCACATTTTGATTTAGAGTCCAAAGCCTCAAGAATGTGATAAATCTACAAGCTAATTAAAGACCCACAAGAATTGGACGGAATAAGATTAATATTTTCTTATGGAAGTCTTTTAGACATTTGGCTCCAAGGAAATGAAACAAAAAAATGGTCACTTACAATCTTTGAATCCTAATACAAATATAATAGCATGCCTTGCATCCTCTAACAATGCAAAATTTACATCTATTTTATAAAAATGTGATACTGAATCATACCTTTGATGACTTGGGCCCACACTATTTGTCAATTTAGAATTAGAAAGAACAAAACCAAATAAGGAAAATATATACTAATTTAACTTAACATACTATTATTTGTTTTGTTCATTGCACTGTAGAAAATCTCTATAAAACTTTTGTTGTAGAATACTTGAATTTAATATGATTTAACTGAAGTTTGGGTGATGGGAGAGACAATAGGGGTTAGAGTAGTGGATTTTGCAATTAATATTGGGTAGACAACTATACATATATTTACTATATGCACTCAAAAGTCTCAACGAATTCATAAATGCTCTCAAAATTGCATGGTTTTCACATCAAAAAATATTGTGCATGAGGATCTTTGAACCCCCTTACTATTATATTCACATAGATTGTCAAGCCATACAAAATCCTCTACTCTTCTTTTGCATTTGGTAGCTTTGTTGTTTGATATATTGATGTCAAACAACTATCCATAGTTTTTAGGATGTTTAATAGTGACCAAAAATTTGTTTCATGGCATGAGACAAGATTTGAGGCATTTTTTGGACTTGCAAGTCCACCTAAAAACCCTGTTGGCTAATAAAGGAAAATAGAGTTTTCTTATACTTAGTCTAGATTAATTAATCATGAATGTTGGATATTGATATTATGATAATTTGTGCCAGTAATTAAATATGGAAAATATAAATAAAAACAATGAAATTTAGTTTAATAGTATAAAGATTGATGAAGATCTAAACTTGATATGTTTTGGGATAAAAAATAGTAAATGATAGAATGGTAAAATTTGTCCTGAAATCAAAATATTTTATTGACATTGTGTAGGGATGAATCTAGGGATTAAGGATGAATCCAAAACCACATATATGTCATGTACTTACAAACTTGTACTATGTGATATGTAACCTTTGGTTCTTCACTTTGCCCAACGTGTTTTGGATTCTTCAACATCTTCTGATATATATGGGCTAGAAGTATTTAAAAATACTTTTGTATGGCTATCGATATATCACAAGGGGGTTCCTAGGTCAACCTATATAAATGTGTACAAATAATCAAAAACATCAATCTTCAATCATGCATATACTCCTACGATGTTAGTGTAGAACTAAATTCCTTTTAGTGCACTAATTGAAGTGTGTAAAGTGAATGATAATTGAATAATGCTCTCAAATTATGGAGTTTAAATCAATGCATTGAATGCCTTTAAATACAAGGACATATCAATAAATCACACAAAGTTGTACTTAGTTGGCCTCCTTAGAGAGAAATGTTTAGTTTGAATTTATAATGTTAAAATTTAAAATATATGCATAGGTAAATTTAATTGGGACATGGATAAAGAGAATGTATAGGGATATGCAAATTGTTGGCAGGACAGAGCCGACCTTAAATAGTAAGCCACATCCACCACAAAGGAGATGCGGCATACTTAGTCCACCACCAACACATCCAAATGTCATAACATGTATAAAAGACACACTCCTTGATATACTTATATAAGTAGGGCTCTAAGATGTAGTATGTAAGATGAAGATGAAGAAAGAAGAATAACATATATATATGATAGCAATAGAGATGTAATAGGAGAATGAAAAAATAAGATGTAAATGTAATACAAGAAGTATATATAGATTGATGTATGAAGGGACTTTGTCTCAGATTTATATATGATTAATATACTATACCACATAATAATCTAATAGATGTATAATGTGTTTATGAGATATGATGTGTGTGTGAATACATGTACATTGTCAGTTTTATTTGTTCTTTCCTACCACAACCCTTCTATATTAACTCACTGCATAAGCTTTGATCTTCCTCTTATCACTCATACTGGGGTATAAATACAATGCTAGAGTAACTAAGGCTCAGATCCTTGATCTATGCCCGTTCTTGCTAACATAATAAGGGGTAGATGCATAGGAATGCATAAATCATAAGAATGGGGTAGGAAATAAATATGTAGGTGGATGTGATAAATGCTAGGATAAGGTGAATGTATAGAAGTGTGTGTGTGTGTGTAAGGATAGGGTAGGCCTAAGTGTAAATGGATATGTGTGTTTATGGATGGATATTATAAGGCTAGGAGAATGAACTCAACTTTGTACAAGATCATGTCATTTGTCACTATGTACAGGTATCAAGATATTTTCTTAAAAATAAACACAAAGCTAAATGGGAAATGGCATGGGTATGCCAATTTCACCATTACACTATTTATTTTCACTTACTCTTCAACATAGGCTTTCTTATGTGCTTTAAGTTTGATTGGTCCTTTTAAGAAAGATGGGCTCTCACCTAGAGATATTTAAAAGGTTGATTTTTAACATATCATCAAATAAATGTTTCTTAGAAGATATCACTTCACTCCACCCACATAGCACGCAATATTCTCTCATTAGGCTTATACTATATCATGTTTGATTGTAGGCCTCTAGATAATACTTTAAATTTCATTTATCCCTCTCAATATTTAATTTTAAAACCCTCTCATAAGGTACCTTTCCAATAAAAATATTGTATTATATTAACCACATATTCCAACTATTGGTGTAATATTATGCTTTGCCTACAATACTATTATATCCTAAGTGTGATATTGCACCTAGTTATTAAGTTTACATAGGATAATAGACTATTTATTTTCCCTCACCTAGGTAGCTAATAATGCCATTTTCAACCCTTTATTTGAGGTCATCAAGTGCCACAACTACCTCATTAATACTTGATTGATGGTAATTAAGTGTTACTCATGTCTAATTAAGGCAAGCTTTGTCTCAATTAGTTGAGCTAACTTATCTCTTGATTGATATTAATTAGAGAGTTAACTAGTGACCTCTTGGACTTGTGTCATCCTAATTCACAGCATCCAAGAGGCCAATATACTTGCACTTTACTATTTGTGTTGTTGCTCCATTACATTAATATAGAATAACATTATTTTGTTTTGTGGGTTTGTGATTAATCTGAAGACATTAGGTCTCAGTTTTGTTGTGCTAATCACAAATTCAACAATGGTATCAGAGCCATGATGTCTTAGGGTTAGTTTATTTTAGGTTTCAAAAGCACACGGATTTGAATTTTTGGCATATCTTGTGAGTTGTGGAGCTATTCTAAGCTCACAATTGTGTCCAAAATAGTCAACTTAGCTACCTAATCCACTATTATTTTGTTTGATTTGGACAACCAAGAATGTGGTAACATAGAGTGATGGTTTTTTTTGGTTCATCAAGGATCTTTTGCAAGAAGCCTCATGGAAAAAATAGATTGCACCATTGTGTTTGGGAAGCATCAAATTTCTAAGAATGATTATCAAATCATAAAAAACAAAGCACCCTGCCTCGAGCCCTTGGTCATTTTTTCTCTAGCATGTTGGTCAAGGTCATAGTGTACTACTCATCATAAATTTCTTGGTATGGGTGGAATCAATTTGCATGCACCCCCATTGTGCAATTTTTAGGCATTTGTGGCATCATCTAACATCATTTCTAAAGGTCTACATAGAGGAGGATGGGTTTTAGTGTGGGTCATACCTTTTTGTGTAGGTTTGTTGTACCTATTAGGGCCATGTGACATATTTCTAATACCAACATCCTTTATAGGTTTCTAGATGCATTTCCTCATTATTGTCAGCCTATCTATCATTACCAATAGCACAATTTGGCAAATCGCCCACTTAAAACCCCCATCTACAATCTTCTAGTGCCATGAAACCACTTTTGAGTTTGATTTTATATAGATGTTGAGGTATTTTACTATTTATTAGGTGGTTTGGCCAAAACTAACATAAATTTTAGCTTTCTAATAGTTTTGCTAGCCTCATGCATAGTTTTAGGTTGAATATGTAGTTTTTTAGGTGGAGAGGTAGTTTTATGGAATGGAGGGTGGTTTCTTATCATTTTACTAGAATGTTCCATCAAATATTATGTTTACTAGCTGCATGCCTCCATCCCTCCACATGGCACTTCCAAATTCAACCATGTTATTTGTCTAGTTAGCTAACTATACATACCAACTCAATCGTCACATCACTTATCCACACTTTTTAGTCATACAATCTAGTCAACGTCT